>ML677355.1:6046287-6542247 GCA_007922305.1 Dermatemys mawii | reverse complement strand
GAGGTGTTAGGTCTCGTGGGGGACAGGTCCAGCTGGACCTGGGGGCTGCGGGAGGCCCCTCCATTGGCTGGATATCACTGGGTGGCCTGGGGGGCAGTGTTAGTTGCTCCTACAGCGGGGAGTCATGAGGTTACCTGTGGGATGGTGCTGCCCCGTCTCACACCCATATTGTGCTGGATGGTCTCTAGGAAGTCGCTGAGGCATCTGGTGAAGTTGCTGACTTGCGACACCCCAAGCACTATCCCAGGGGAGGCTTTAGTAGTTTTCTTCCCCAATGTGATTTTTGCCCAGACAGACTCTGTCTTATCTATTCCATCGCTTCTTATTTCTTTACAGTCTACCTCATCATTGATATGCAATGCTACTCCACCACCATTACCTTTATTTCTGTCTTTCCAAAACAGCACATATCCTTTGTAAGCAGTGTCAGGATGAGCTCTACCCTGGTGGTGAATTGTGGAAAAGAACTTCAGGGACTGATCTTATTTGTATAGGCACACCCACCCCACCTAGTATGAGCTCACAGCAGCCCAAATGATCACTTCAGCTGCTGTGGGATCCCCAGTTTCTCTGTTATTGGGGCAGGAATAATAAAGTGTTGTTACCCTGATTATGTGAATTAAGGACTGTGGACCGGTACTTGGCCTTTGTTATGATGGAGGGACTCACTATCATCTATGTAGCATTTACTGGGTAAGGGATAGGGGTTCCTAAACCCAGTGAATTGAGAGAGGCTGTGGACAGGCATTTGTATCTTCTGGTGTGGGTCTTGTCTGAAGGCCCTACATGCCTATTGCACCTCTCTCCCCACCACTGTGGAATATCAGAGCTAATTTTTGATTCCATTAGGAGTTTAGCTTCAGGTTGCTGAGCTGAATTCACTTTGGACCCAGTGGTGCACCTGCACTAAGGCTCCCCTGTTATAAGCTGAAATCACTTAAGAGCTGAAATTTACTAAGAGCTGAAATCACTGAGTACTGTGCTAAGTAGGGGGGCCTGAAGATATATTGCTGAATAGCTGGTGGAGTGGAACAGCGGGCGGAGCAGAACAGAGAAGTTCATGTGATGGCTGGTAGAGCGGAGCATCTGCTGGAGCGGAGTGGCTGGTGGAGCAAACCAGTTCGCGGGACGACGAGTGGAGTGGCTGGCAGAGCAGCTCATGGGACAGCTGGCAGAGCGAAGCAGTTTGTGGGATGGCTGGTGGAGCAGAGCAGAGCAGTTTGTGGGATGGCTGGTGGGGCAGAGCAGCAAGTGAAGCGGCTCATGGTGAGTGCTGCAGCAGAACCCCACATACAAGCAGTGCAGTCGGCCTTGGACCACGTAAGGTGCCCCTTAACCTGCCTCCCATTTCCACCCAGGCTGGGAGGTAAAACTCTGCAGATGAACTTCTGAACTCTGCATTGACCAGGGACAGAGGCTTTTGGGCTGTGGAACTTTCATGACTTTGGGTGATTTTTTTGGGTTGCTGGACTCATAAACCAAAGAGAAAGGACATGGCCCAATTTGCTTGGGTGGGTTTTGCTCATGGGTTGGTTTATGAACCCTAGTTGTGGTGGTTTCACAATTTAATGCTGATGTCATTTACCTCAGGTTATTAAAGATTTTCTGATACACCGATCTGTGTTTGCGAGGGGAAGTATTGCCTCTTTGAGGCGCCCGGGGATGTGTGTAGGATTTTCCCAGGTCACTGGGTGGGGGCTAAAGCCAGTTTTGTATTGCATTGTTGAGAGGAAACCTCTATGTACTGAATCTGACCCTTGCTGCTATCAACTCGGCCTGGCAGAAGGGTTACATCATTTATTATTTCTTTACAGTCTACCTGATCATTGATATATAATGCTACTCCACCATCTTTACCTTTATTTCTGTCTCTCCTAAACAGCATATACCCTTCAATACCTGTTCTCCAGTCATGACTACTATTCCACCATGTTTCTGTTATCCCTATAATATCTGGTTTCACTTCCTGTACCAGTAGCTCCAGTTCCTCCATTTTGTTACCTAGGCTCCTCGCATTGGTGTACAAACATCTTAATTTTTGCTGTTTGCCCTCAATCACATTCTTTACCTGATTAGGCACAGATATTCTATTGTCAGTAGGATCTATTAAACTGGTATCCACACCGCCTTCCTCCTTATGTCCATTCTCCTTCCCTCTCAATGTTAAAATGCAGCATGGAGATTACCTGGACATCTCCCAATCATCTCCCCCCAGATTCCTAGTTTAAAGTTCTCATAATCAGTTGTGACAGCCTCCATCCTAGAAGTCTATTTCTTTCCCTACTCAGATAAAGTCCATCCTGAGAGAACAGTTCTCTGTCCATGAATGCCTCCCAGTGGCCATATATCCCAAAGACCTCCTTATATAGCTTACACTCCTTATATGGTATAGCAGAGCAGTACCATGAGAGGAGTAGAACAGGAAGCAGGCAGAACTGAGACCTTTCAAAGTTTCGGCCCAAGCGAGGAGGTACGGGGCATTTGAGCTCCCCACTTCAGATGCCAAAATGTTGTGGGCTGGCCCTGACTGATATGTGTTAGCCTAACACAAGTTGTGCATTAGTCAAACCCAAGTTACTGGGGCTCAGTATAGAGATAACTGCGTGAAATTTAATTGCCTGTGATATACAGAAGGTCAGACTAGATCTAATGGTCCCCTCAGACCTTAAACTCCATGAATCTATGGAGACAAGCAGGTTTCTCTTCCTTCTCCCATGCTTAAGGAAAACAAGTTTTTAAATTCATTTACAAGTCTCTTTTTGACATTTTATACCTGCAGTTTTCTCAATCAACCTAATCTTTTCCCATCAAGCTTCATGCTAATCCCATTCTGCTCTACTCCTTAAACTAATAAAAGATTAGGGTGACATTTCAGAAAGGGCATCGCATTAAACAGCAGCTTTCCCATTTCAACAGATCACATGGTGCAAAACGTAGTGAGCAAGCCATTAATCTTATGGTAACGAGGTGTCTTTCTGAATGGAGACCTCCTCCTTGATCAATACAAAGGGCATGGGAATAATGAGGACACTGATGCTTGCCATCTCTGGCAACTTTGCCAGAAGGTAACGGATCCATAAAGCACTCTGATGTCAGAAACAGCTCTTGTCAATGCTCCATTCTGCCATTGACAATGGACAATTAAGAGCAGGCTCCCACTAGGATCTGTCACCTGGTGTGCTGTCTGCAGATAATGAGCCTTTCCCTATGTTCTAATTAGTGGCATAAAACTGTTTAACAACTTTGGCTCTGCTCTAACATGGAATCAATTAGGATTAGCAGCTGAATAAAGAGTAAATGTTCATGCCTCTCTCACTAAGCCTGCATCACTGGTGAAAATCACTAATCCTTTGCTCCTTCCTATGGTGGACAGAACAGCACAGACCTAATCACTGGCCTTCCTGTTCCAGTACAGAACCTGCTGATATCATTGCATTGCCTAATTAATCTTTACACCACAAGAATAGAAAGCAGCCTACTGATTTATTTTCGTTTGTTACATATACCTCAGCTCTCCAAAGGATGAGACAGCAACTACAAGACAGAGGCAATTATACATCTGCCTTGTTTCTGAGAGACTAAAATTTCACATGAAGTATTGAGAAAATCTTTAGGAAAAAAGTTTAAGCATCATCCTCTTTACCTGCATATAAACTGCCTCTTTATACTTGCTGTGATAGGGCACTACCCCTTTAAGAGCAAGACAAGCAGGATAAACTCACCAGCATATAAAATAAAGCTCTGATCCCTGCAAAGACATCCATGCAGGCAGAACTTGGCACCTATCACTGAATTCAACAGGCTTTGTATGGGTAGATGGGTATAACCATATGAAACAAGTTTGGCAGATCAGAGACTAGGTTAGCAGAGGGAAGTCAGTCTGGGGCAGGTTCTGGTAGAGGAAAGATCTGTGGGCACCTTAGTCAGGGACCTAATAAAAGAAACCCACTTTGGTTATGGCTTATACCCTTTTTGTCTTTGGTTGTCTCTCTTGTGGTTAATGAATTGAGATTTGCTCTTCCATCCCTTGGAATGTTCAAAATTCCAAATTGCAGGCTTCTGGAATCCAGATGACTCTGTATCATACTTGCTCTTCTGTTTAATTCCATTAGCTATGGTTTTTTAACCTTTTTATTTTGTTGTTGATGCAGGTATCAGTGCTTCTAAAAACATTGCCACAAACATCTATAATAAAGTCAATCCCTTCCTGTCCCATTTTATCAAACTGCAATCCTGTACTACTGGCATTACATTCTATTGCTGTCTCTCTCAAGATTCTGAATTTACTGTAGATATCAACAGGAGGAAATTGATTACAATGGACAGTTGCAAAGTCAGCATTTACCAAAAGCTACCACACTGTAATATCTATGAAATCACAGTATTTCCTTACTCTCAGAATAGAAAATTACTGCAATAACTCACATAAAACTGGGAAGTACTTGATAATTAACACTGACTCCTTAGCAGAGGTTAATACAACCATCCTAATTAGCAGTCTGTGAAGACAAAAGTTTCCCAGTTAATGAAACAGACATATTGGATATACTGGGGTGGGGACGGAGGAAGGCAATTCCAACCTGAGACAGATAAGTAAAAATAAAAAAAGAGCTTGTCACATACTCTGACAAAGATTTTTCACAGAAAGTCCCATCTCTCCAGCTTCTGGAGAACAGTGCATCCCTTAATAGCTTAGATGGAGGAACTTACCTGTACACGGTGGTAGGTGGAGAGGTCAGGGCGTCGTAGATAAGCCTCACATGTCCTTGGTACAACTCCAAAGCCAAAGGGTCATTGTCCCCTTTGTACAATAAAATGCCATTGTCTTTATCTGTTGCTACCTGTGAAACATCAACAGTTGGGTGAGGATGCTTGAGAGTTAATAAAAATGGAAACACTAAACCTGTATCATATGGAAGGATCCTATATTTAGAATAACAACTCTACTGACATTTTTAAAATCAGATACAAGCGCAATAGCAATGCAAATTCCCCTGAACTGCCTCAACCGTTGACCATGAGCTGGAGGTAAATTTCACACCCATTCTATCCTTGGTGTCTCTTAAGACTGCCAACAAAGGTTTAAACTGTAATGGTGAGTTTTGCAACGTGGACTCTAAGTACTGGACAGAAGCTGCTAAACTCAATTTATATAGGTTGGTCAGCCATCATGAGCTTTGGTCAGCAGAGTCAGGTCAATTCTGCAAATATTGTTTTGCTAAGATCCATTCCCATTTTTAAAGTATTTACCCTTTGCAGTGCATTCCCTAAACATTTGTGCAATGGAGTTTTACTAGTGCAAATGCTCATGGGCTGTGAATTTTAAATCTTGTACCTTCAAAATGTTAATGGAAATTAAACTTAAAACCCAGGTGTGGAAACCTCACATCTCCCTAGGGAATGTGATTAACCCTAATGTAGTTAGTTTCTTTGCATGAATGAATGAGTGACTGAGATGTCTTTTAGCTGCTGGGCCTTGACACAAAAAAAGGACCTACCATAGCCACTAGCCCAAGGTGCTTTCTTTAGTTCAGATGGTAGAAACCTGTACTTTAGGAGGTGAAAGTAATTCCAATCTTTCTCTCTTGAATCTCTGAGAGCAAATTGTGACTGTTTTTTTGGCAGCACATGGTTCATTTCACAATTAAAGCAATAGCTTGAATTAGGAATTTAGAAAGGCAAGGTACAGAGTAAATTAAGTTTGAAATTTTCTCATATTCTCAAATTTGATAATCTGATCATGGACATTCTGTGAACACAAAGAGAAACTAAAGTGTGCCTAATGGATTATACATTCAACTCTAGTTATCACCATGCCAGACTAAGTTTAAATTGGTTCAGAGGGTCAGAGTATAAGAAACTTCCAGTCCCTCCTAGATTTCCATCTTTAGTGTCCTAAAAGATACACAAAAGCCTAAACCCACAGGTGATGAATCCACCTTCCCATGAGGTACCCCTAAAAGTGAGAGTAGAAAAAGTAGGACAAGAAATACTTTGAACAAAATCTGCCTTAGAGTCATTTTTGCAACAACAAATATTGCAAAGGATTTTTATATTTTTTTAATGGCAGTTATGTGGCAAAGCTAAACAGTTAAATATTTTAATCTATTTTTATTTGAACAAACATTCTTCCTTGCCCCTTTGGAGAGCATGATTTTCATTCTTTTATGAGTATGTTTTAATAGTAAGCTCTCTTTAATCGCTTTTTAATGGCCACGGAGGTATCCCAATTTAACTGTGTTGGCCATTAATTAGCAGAAGCAGAAGCAATATTTAAACTAGGGTGACCAGACAGCAAATGTGAAAAATTGGGATGGGGCTGAGGGGTAATAGGAGCCTGTATAAGAAAAGACCCCAAAATTGGGACTGTTCCTATAAAATTGGGACATCTGGTCATCCTAATTTAAACTGGAAAATAAGATTTGAGATCACCATCTGTGGGTGTTCTATGTAATAAGCAGGCCTGGCCTTCAAGTTATTGCTGGGAGAATTTACTCCTTGTACATTTTGCTTAAAGGGAAAATGTTAAGGATTTCAAGCTCTGAACTTAGACTATGATACAGTGGAGCCCTTGAGAATATCAGACTTTTCTAGAGTCTTTGAAAGACCTTCCTATGACCTGAAATGAGAGAATTTGGAAAACATTAAAAAGAGAAAGTAATGTGTCTACATGGCGTGAATTGCTCTCTTATATAAACTGAGTATACAGACTTGTTGGCCTCTGCATTATCTACATCATCATAAAAAATAATTATTTTTTTAAAAAAACTTACAAAGAAATGCCAAACAAGTTATGCAATGTTAAAAAAAGTATTTATATTTTCAACTGGTTGAATCTTTGGGAGGTGAGTCCTTTGATATAGAGGCAAAATTTTGATGAGCAGTTCAGTTATATAAGCAGTAGTATATGGAAGAGACATATTGTCACAGATTCATTTTATGTTTCTCTTTTCTCTTCAGTACAAACTGTTAAAAGGGGAAGATTTTTCCCTCTATTACCCTAGGCCAATGGAAAAATTCAAATGACATAGGCATATTTTAAAATTATATTTGCATGTCCAAATGACTTCCAAAAGACATGGATCTAATACTGGATTTAGTGGCTCGAATCCAAAGCATCTGTGATCCAGAAAATACAAACAAATACTGCAGGAGAAGCATGGTAACGATAATGTTTATTTTCCAACATCTTCTAAAACACATAACACAAAGCAAATTGAAGTAATATAAGTAGACATTTAAAGAAAATCTACTCACTTTTGTCTAAGTGAACATGCACAGTAATGCCTGAGCAGTCTAATTTCTGGAAAAAGCCATTTCAAGAAGCATCTTTTTACAATGCTGTGCCCTACTATTAAGCATTCACTGATGAAGGATGAAAAGCTAACCTGCACATCAGCAGCCAGACAGGGAAATTTGCAGAGACTGTCTGTGTTTAAACTGCCAACACCACCTTGTTATGCACGTCTCAGAAGGTAATAAGGTGGAAATGTTGGGGTGAGGGGTCAAACCAGGGACAGGACTATCTCACTTGCTGCATAATGTGACAGCACAGTTGCAGAGCAGCCTGTCACCTGACCAACATGGCCCCAACTGCCTGTCATTTTGTGGGTCAATAAATGCACTGCCTCTGGGATGAAAAGCACTGGAAGGTTATCTCTTGGAAGGACATTGGGATTACAGATGAGCCATTACCTCTTCTGTGTGACATACCTGCAGGGAGATGTTTGCCTGAGGACGGATTTTGGCTGATGGCAGCTCAACATAGGAATCCTTCCCAACAAAGTTGACGGTGATGAGTTTCTCACACTTTTGGCCAGCGAAGCCAGCCAGGCAGCGGCAGACTGGTTCATGGTGCACTACAATGCACTGAGCCCCATTCTGGCATTCATAATGGTCACAAGGGCTGGTCTGTAGCAGAACCATTGGTGGGGGATTTTCACAGAAGAGTCCACTTTAAAGGAAAAAAAGCACCTGTAATTATCACACCCTTTAGCACTCTGGCAGCATTTCCAGGATCTGAGAATCAAACACCTCATTGTATTGCGACTCCCCAAGTTTAAAAAACCACATGGCACTGTGACTCCCAGCTGCTTATGCATATTTGGAGGAGGCCACTTCAAATTACATGCATACAAATAGGGTATCATTAGGCAAGGGACTGAGCCAAAACTCCAGATCTGATTCTTACCTTTTCCTATACCCCCTTCCCCTTGGAAACATTTCAGATTCTGACTTTGCAGCTTGAATCTCTCTCTGTTTTTACAGCAGCAGCCATGAGGCCAAAACCCTGCTTTTAAATATTTTAAAAGGTCTACCTGTTTGCCTTCTGTAGGGCTATGTCTATATAGCAATCTGAGGTAGTCATGGATAGACATATCCATGCTGGTATAGCTAAAAACAGAGGCAAAGGCTGTAGTGCAGGCTTCAGCATGCACTGGTGGTACAAGCAAGCTGAAGACCTTCAATACCTACTCATGTTGCTAACCCAACATTTACATTGCTGTGTCTACAGTGCTGTTTTTAGCTGCACTAGTGTGGGCAAAACTAGCATGGGTATGTCTACGTGAGCTGCAATCACACCCCAGATTCCAGTGTAGACATACTCTCTATGTATAAAAAAAAAGAAAAAGAAAAAGAAAAAAAAAAGGAGTGTGCTATCTCTAGTGATGTGACCAATTTCTGAAACTTATCAAGGTTCAGGCACTGACACCATGTTATTTGCTGGGCAGTTTCCTAATCATGCTGCTTCTAGCAGCCACAGGAATATCAGATCCCTCGTAGATGAGCTTCTGGTTATGTTAAAGGACTGAAAAAGTTCTGAGAACAGTAAGGTCTGTAATAGTTAGAGGTGGGTGAAAACAGGAATGTCATATCTAAGCACTCATGAAAGCTGAGGTGGGGAGAGGGATATTCTGATCTAGATCCATACTTTGTGTCTGACTTTTATCCATCTAATAGGCCAAATCTGTGAGCCAAAACCATGCATATAAACACCTGAACTTTGGATCTGGCCTTTGAGCCTTGGGCCCACACGTACAACCATAGCTATGGTTCAATTTCCTGTGTTGTTTCCCTGACTTCATTATGTCTGGAATTTGTTCCAAACTATTTGCTTTCTCCAATAAGCAGGGATGATGAGACTTCATTGAAATATCAAAAATAATATTGTGGGGGTGGAGGAGAAGGAAGGGAGAGTGTAAAACACTGCAATGATCTTACAATGTAATTCTACTTGACAAACTAAACAATAAAAAGGAGATTAAACATTTCTACTCAGTATGCCTACTATGCTCATACCATCCATGAGCACTGCTAGGCTGCCACATTAAGCAGACAGTTTGTTAATCCCACGGAGACGCTCAAGCAGAAAAGTGCATCAATGCACCTGCTATATGCCCTGAAGTTTCTAATTACAGTAGCTTTCCAAAACCAACAAAATCTTTGTGCTAATGAATACAGCATAAAGTTCTGTGATCACTTGGAACCACTGGAGCTTGTGAATAACAAATGAAATGATGAAAAAATTTTGCTCAGTGCACAGAGAATGCAAGCAAAACTTTGCTGTTATGCATGCTCAGTGCTCAGAGAAGCCTCACGTTCCAACCATGGTTTCAATGTCCTTTTTGATAAGAGAGTTATGGAAGACATATGCATACACATAAAATGCTAGAATACCCAGTACAATTCTGGAGAATTAAAAGTCAACCTATCCTGCTGGGAATTTCCTGCCCTGCATGGAAATTCCACCAAATAAAAGTTCTTATTAAGAAAACCAAAACCAACCAACCAACCAACCAAAACAAAACACCCTTCCTATAAGGAGATGAAACCTCCAGGAATCAGGAGTATATATATAAGGCATCCACAACTAAAGTTAAAGTATAACCTTAATCCATTTGTCAAGCTGTACTAGTAGGAGTGGTTGTTAGCAAATAGGACAGATGTTATCTGTTCAGTAGAAACTCCAGCTTAGCCATGAACTTACTTTTGTTGAGATAGAAGTTAGTAAAGAAACTTGGGTTATGACATCTTCTACTCTTCACTGTTGATTTCCTCATGGATAATTTACCAGAGAAAGGAAATAGTTAACATCTCACTCAACAGGTGGCATAAGTGAAAAACACTCTAATATTTCACGGAAGTGATTGAATGATGTTGGATTTAATCTAGTGGTGTTTCAGTAGGCAATCAAATGGGCCATCTTGGTACTATACAATAGAGGTGTTTGTATCTGAGGAAATGTGGATGGGTCCATTTCTGAGGTCTATCAAAGCTGATGATATTACTCTGGATTTACACCATATCTGAGAGCAGAATTTGGCCCCATATTTTATGAACAGAAGAGTAAGTAAAGTACAAATGTTGATTACATTTTTGATTCTTGAAGCCTGCTTCTGCAGCACTCCTGCTTTCATAGCCAGTAGGAAGGTATCCCTAGTTTGAGGGAAATACAGATGCAAGAGGGAACCTCTGCTTTCCTTTTTCTTTCTTACAGTTAATTTCCCATCCCCATTTTTTAAGCGGGAGCGGGGAGGGGAAATAACCTTGAAAGAATAAACCAATGGCTAAGGGCTGGAAAGAGTAAGCAGCGGGGTCTACCTACTTGAGGAGGCAGCCAGTGAGACCTAATGATCTTCCCATCCACACACACACTGTTTATACAAATGGAGTCTGCTAAGTTTGAGTTGTACCACAATAATCCTCTTGTTAAGTCTTCCTCAAATCCACAGCCTGGCCCTGTACATGGCATCATCATCACTGTAGACAGGAATCTATTACATAGGATTGCGAGGTGGGAATGGGGAAAGGGGTGAGAAAATACAGTTCAACAGGCCTGGCCTTCAGTGCTCAGGCTCCCTCTGCCTACTTTACAATGTGTATCACCCCTGGGGATTGCTCTGGTCCAAGGCCAGCATGACACAAAATCCAAATATACTAATGCAGCTAAACACTCTTTCTTCCTTGTCAGCCACCATCATCTCGCCTGGCTTTCCAGGATAAACTGCATTTCAACACTTTTCTTATTGTATTACCAAATGCTTCCCACATCTGCCAAACAAACGCAACCGCATTACACAGCCGGACTCCACATGTGTACAGAGGTACCTCCTCAGAGCGGATTCTCTTCTCTTAGGGAACAATGCCGGGGAGAGTAATAGTTCATTAGGAATCTGTTCCTTTCCCACTGCTTGGAGCTGATGCATTGTACTTTTGGGGTGGGGTGGGTTGTCATGTCACAGTGACAGGATTTAGCACAGGCTGATGGGGACATTTCTCTTGGAGCCATCTGTCTATCTACCCAGACAGAATAGATTTGCTGAGGGACTGAATAACCTATTCATATGTTTCCACATTTAAACAAAAAAGTGTCCTCAAAACTGTAGTCGAGGAGGCAGCACCACCGGGCAAACATAAACCACCATTTATATTTCGCTCCTGAGGAACATACTGAGAATGCTGCAAGCATAGCATTATGATCAATTCATCAGTGGAAATGAGGGAGGCCAGCTAGAATTTTCTGAAGAAGGGAGTCCTCCCCAGGGACATTGTTCCCTTCCCAAAACTTGGTTCATTCTGGTGCATGCCAAAGGCAAATATGTGCCTTAAAACATTCCTGATGAGTATCAGGCTAAAAAATTCTCTCTGGCAGGTGTGAGTTAGCTATATCTGCAGAAGGGGTATCATCTGAGGCAAGGAACCCTGGCTTCAATTGGGTAGTGGAATTTTTCCATGAGCTCTAGTTACTCCCCACAAGTCCCAGCCCAAATACTTTAAGCAGCAATGCACCATTTTCTACAGTGGAGTTATTTGAGGTCCAGTCTCCAAGAAGGTAAGGGAACAAAAAGAGTAACAGTGTTGTCAGAAGCTAACCTAGATACACAAAGGAGCACTACTAACATGTCAGCTCGCTTGCCACTTTAAACGAGCAGCTACAGTAGCTCATGGATGCTGAGGCAGACTATTACTGTTATTATTATTATTGTACTGATTATTAGTACACTTGTCAGTTGCAGCGAGGGAACTAAGGAAAGCTAATCAAACCAGATTCTAACACCAGCCTCTACAACTGTTAGCCAGATACCAGAATGGACGTGCCCAGTTACAGAAACAAAGTGGGTGAGCTAATATCTTTTATTGGACCATCTTCTGTTGGTGGGAGAGACAAGCTTTCGAGCTACACGGAGCTCTTCCTCAGCTCTGGGAAAACTACTTAGAGAGTGTCACAGCTAAATACAAGGTCAATATCACCTCACCCACCTCTCTACTATCCTGGGACTGACACGGCTACATCAACACTGCATACAAGAATGGAACATGTCCACTTAGGGCAGTCTCCTGGTCAGTGCCATCCTTAGGATTTATGGGGCCCTACGCAGTATTATTAAACTGGTGCCCCTATGCAGCCCGAGCTATAAGCCCGGCAGTGGGAGAGGGGGAGGGAGTGCTTCACATTGGCAGAAAGTCACAGTTTCTCGCAGAGACCCCTGTACCCTTTCCCTTATGCAGAATGGACATGTAGAAGGTACCTAATTAAAAGCACTAAACTTGGGAATAAAAAATGTCAGTCACAGGTTTTTTTGATATGCCCTGAAGTTTGTCAGACATTTATTTGCAAAAACTTTGCAGTAAGGGTGAGTCAGCTGTCTTGCTGAATATAACATTAAATATTGTGGAATACATGATGAACTCTTCTCTGTTTTGCATTTTCTTAATCAGTATTTCTAAGATGATTTTATATTTTAAATGTACTCTTAAGCCTTCATAAAGTAATCATTCCAGATTACTACATATTTAACTCACTGAAACAAAAACATTATTTTAAATTAATCAGTCACAGAAGTTTAGTGTGTTCATAACAATGTTCATTGCTTTTAGAAAAAGGGATCACTAATTTACTTTGTGTGATCTCCATGACAATAGGCATGTTTATGAAATGTCATCAACTTTAAAAAATATGTTTCCAAAGATTTTAGGCATTACTAAGGATTTTATATCTTACTAATTTTGCTGGAGGTTCTCTTAAAACTAGTTCATCAGACAGTCAGAGTTAAAGAAAGGGAAACTCTTTGTTCAGCTACCTGGAAGGATAAAAGGGATGGACAGAAAGGACAGGAAGATTCTGTAAGCAAGTTTTTTTTTTATTATAGTAATTAAAATGTGTGTTTTAGATAAGGGTGGTCTTTTGAAGGATTTATTTAAAAAAACTGTATGTCTGAAGATCCAGGCATTTAAGGCATCTAAAAATCTATGCAAAGATTTTTTAGAGAATGTGATTTTATAATCTTCACCAACTCTCTAATGCAATATTTTTAAAGCAAATTTTAAACTAAGGTCCTATAGACTGACATGTTTTCAGTAAATGTTACAGTAATGCACAACTGTTTTTGTCAGTAAATTCAGAAACTGACAGTATGTATCTAGGGGTTGGCAAATGCCTGTTAAATGGCTTAATTAACCGTGAATGGCTCTTTAACAGTTTCAATGTTGTGCTAATAGGTCTGGCAGGCTGGAGGCTTTTTCACTTTTAACTACTAGATCTCCTCCTGAGGAAGACTCACCAGGCTGCAGCAGCCAGCTGTGGGAGTCTGCAGAAAGAGTCAAAACAGAGATAGGAAGGGTGGACACTAAGACCCAGTGCTGCCCCAAATTTTCAAGTGCCCTATGCAGCTGCGTATGTTGCTTGTGCCTAAGGATGGCCCTGCTCCTGGTTTCATTACATGCCAGATTGTCTTCTCAAATCAGGACTCTCGTGACTGGCTGGTGAATGCTCTAACAGGGCAGTCGGAGGTGAATCTCTAACTAGGGCCAATTCAGTGGGAAGCTACCACTGCTGTCCTAGTGTCAGCTAAAACGGACTCTTTAAAAGTCTTAGGCTGGGCCACACATTATGGTAGCACTAGTAACTCAGCACTTAGTCCTTGCCCTGGTCTACACTACGAGGTAATGTCGACTTTAGTGCCATTAAATCGACATAACTCTGCACCCGTCCACACACAGTAGCCATTTAAGTAGATTTAAAGGGCCCTCAAAATCGATTTCTGTACTCCACCAAAATCAAGGGAGTAACGCTTAAATCGACGTCTCTGGGTTGACTGTGGCTTAGTGTGGACGCATGCAGACTTTACTGGCCTCCGGGAGCTGTCCCACAGTGCTCCATTGTGACCGCTCTGGACAGCAGTCACAATGCTCCTCTGTGACCACTCTGGACAGCAGTCTCAACTCGCTGCTCTGGCCAGGTAGACAGGAAAAGCCCCGGGAACATTTGAATTTCATTTCTTGTTTGGCCAGCGTGGAGAGCTCACCTGCGCAGGACACTCACCACGCAGAGCTCCTTAGCACAATGCACCATGCAGAGCTCATCAGCACAGGAGACCAACCAGCGCAAAAGAGCTCCAGCATGGTCCACAAAGGAGGTTCAGGATCTCATTGCTATTTGGGGAGAGGAATCCGTGATGGCAGAACTCCGTAACAACAAATGGAATGCCAACACGTTTGCCAGAGTCTCCAAGGCCATGCTGTATAGGGGCCACAGCAGGGAGGCACAGCAGTGCCATGTGAAAATTAAGAAGCTGAGGCAAGCGTTCCAGAAAGCAAAAGAGGCAAATGGACACTCTGGGGCACCCCTGCGGACATGCAAATTTTATAACGAACTGAATCAAATACTGGGGGGGGCCACCACCATTGCCCCAGTGTTTGTGGACTCCTCTGATGGGGTAACGGTGAGGAATGACGATTCAGATGACAATGAAGCTGATCAGGAAGATGATACCATGCAGCAGCAGGCAAGCGGAGAGACTCTGTTCCCGGACAGCCAGGAACTGTTTATCACCCTGGAGCCAATACCCTCAGAACCCTCCCAAGGCGGTAGCCCAGATGGGGAAGTCAGCGAAGGTACTTCTGGTGAGTGTGCTTGGGTGGGGGGCTGCTTCTGTTGCAGCAGCAGGGAGCCACGCGGTGAGGGGGGGGCGGTTTACTGTGGGTTGTGGTGCGTGCGGGAGCAGGGAACCTCCATTAGACCAGCAGGGTGATGGGGTTGGGAGGAAGAGAAAACGCTGTGGGCTGCTTGTGTTGGGGGGGGCATGTGTGTGTTTGTGGGGCTGAGCTGCTTCTGTTGCAGCAGCAGGGAGCCACGCAGTGCGGGGGGGCGGTTTACTGTGGGAAAAGAGAGCATTGTAAAGAATGTGGATCAAACCGAAAGAATGTAGCTTACCATCGCCGCCTGCATGGTGGTTTCTGTTGCCTGGCCCTGGGAGAGGGTGTCTGATGTGATATCTGTACAGGAAAGCTACAGGCAGTCAATGTAAGGTGCAAAATGTGTCCTTGTACAGAAAGCATATGCACTCTGTGAATACTTTGTTTCATTGTGAAATACTGTTCCCATTCTTCTGGAGAATGTGTCTATGTATCTTATAACCTTTTTCCTGGAGAATGTATCTATCTTATAACCTTTTTCCTTCTTTCCTCCTACAGCCAGCGTGGTCCCCCCCACCCCCGCTAACATCCCCTTCGCAGAGGCTAGCGCAGATGAGAAGGAGAAGGAAGCGCACAAGAGAAGATTTGCTTGGCGAGCTCATGAATTTCTCCCACAGTGAGGAGCTCGAAACCAAGCATGGAGAGAAAAATTTTTAGAGTCCCAGAGCACATCCACGGCAGCAGTAGCAGCACGGGAGGAGAGATGGCAGGAGCGGGAAAAAAGGAGGATGGAAGCAATGCTGCGGATAATGGAGGATCAGAGTGGCATGCTCTGGTGTCTGGTGGAGCTTCTTCAGGACCAAAGATCGCCTCTGCAGCCCCTGTGTAACCACCTCCCCAAGTTCCATTGCCTCCCCACCCAGACGCGGGGTGAGAACGCGGCGGGGGGGGGAGGCTCCAGGAACCAACTCACTCTACCCCACAATAAAACACAAGCAGCATGCGGCTCAGTTTCTCAGAAAAGTTTAAAAAATGTGCTGTGTCTTTGTCCCCCCCTCCCCCCCATCCACCACACCGACTGGTTTTCCTCCTCACCCACCCCTTCTGGGCTATCTTGCCAGTCTTCCCCTTTGTGAAGAATCATTAAAGAATGCATGCTTTTTAAAAAAGAGACTTTATTTACTCCGCAAATGGGGGGGAAGGGAATAAGGATGGCGGAAGGCTTATAGCAGAGCAAGGGAGCGGGTTTTGAACAGCTCTATAGAGCTGCGGGGTAGGAGGCTTATCGCAGAGCAGAGCAAGGGAGTGGGTTTTCAACAGCTCTGTAGGGCTGGAGGGTGGGAGGCTTATCGCAGAGCAGAGCAAGGGAGCGGGTTTTCAACAGCTCTATAGGGCTGGAGGGTGGGAGGCTTATCGCAGAGCAGAGCAAGGGAGCGAGTTTTCAACAGCATTTTGGCCAGTCACAAAACTGTTTTTCAAGACTTCTCTGAGGCGCAGCGCTTCCTGGTGGGCTCTTGTACTTGCCCTGGTGTCTGGCTGCTCGTAAGTAGCGGACAGGACATTTGCCTCTGCCTCCCACCCCGCCATAAACGTCTCCCCCTTGATCTCACAGAGATTGTGGAGCACACAGCAAGCAGCAATAACAATGGGCACATTTCTTTCACTGAGGTCTGAGAGAGTAAGTAGGATTCTCCACCTGGCCTTCAGACGGCCAAATGCGCACTCCACAACCATTCTGCACTTGCTCAGCCTATAGTTGAACAGCCCCTGACTCCTGTCCAGGGATCCCGTGTATGGCTTCATAAGCCAGGGCATTAAGGGGTAGGCTGGGTCCCCAAGGATAACGATCGGCATCTCAACACCCCCCACAGTAATTTTCTGGTCTGGGAAGAAAGTCCCTTGCGTCAGCTGTCTATACAGCCTAGAGTTCCTGAACACACGAGCGTCATGAACCTTTCCCGGCCATCCCACGCACATGTCGGTGAAACGTCCCTTGTGGTCAACCAGTGCTTGCATGACCATTGAACAATACCCCTTGCGGTTTCTGTACTCTGCGCCCTCGTTGTCTGGTGCCAAGATAGGGATATGAGTGCCATCTATAGCCCCCCCACAGTTCGGGAATCCCAGCGCAGCAAAGCCATCTACTATAGCCTGCACATTTCCCAGACACACAACTCTGGATAGCAGCAGATCAATGATTGCCCTGGATACTTGCATCACAGCAGCCCCCACTGTTGATTTACCCACTCCAAATTGATTCGCGACTGACCGGTAGCTATCTGGCGTTGCAAGCTTCCAGAGAGCTATCGCCACTCGCTTCTGAACTGTGAGGGCTGCTCTCATTTTGGTATTCTCGCGCTGGAGGGCAGGGGAAAGCAAGTCACAAAGTTCCATGAATGTGCCCTTTCTCATGCGAAAGTTTCTGAGCCACTACGAGTCATCCCAGACACGCAGCACTATGCGATCCCACCAGTCAGTGCTTGTTTCCCTGGCCCAGATTTGGTGTTCCAGAGCATGAGCCTGCCCCATTGCCACCACAATTGCCAGGTTGTCGGGCCCCTTACTTTCAAAAAAGTCAGTGTCCATGTCCATGATGTCTTCATCACTGTCTTCACTCTCCGGATAGCACAGTCGTCTCGTGATTGCATTCTTCTGCATACGATGCAGCATAAAGTCCACAACAATGCGCGAGGTATTCACAATGGCCATTACTGCAGCGGTTACCTGAGCGGGCTCCATGCTTGCACTGCTATGGCGTCAGCTCAGGCAGCAAAAGCGCGCGAAATGACTGTTTGCAGTTGCTTTCACAGCGGGAGGGGCACTGCGGTGGGTAGGTTTGAGAACGGAGAAAGCTCAAAATGGTGTCTGCTGGGACTCCGGGAACTGTGGGATAGCTACCCACAGTGCACCACTGGAAATGGTGCCTGCTGGGACTCCGGGAACTGTGGGATAGGTACCCACAGTGCACCACTCGCTATGTCGACGCTTCCCACTGTAGTGTGGACAAACAATGCCAATTTACTGTGTTTAGTGTGGATGCACAAAATCGATTTTATACAGTCTGCTTTACAAAATCGACCTTAACAAAATCGACATAAGTTTGTAGTGTAGACATACCCCTTGTCAGCCTAATGTCAGCTGTTCTGATTTGTCTGAGAGAAATAATTCAGGTAGAAGAACACTAAGCCTATATATTTTCATGTGAATTTAGGAAAATTATCTGGCCCATACCAGCCTCCACTAACAAAGAGGAAATGCTACGGAAGCTGGTTTGCCTGTAGTCAGTGTCTCGCTCAAAGATTTTTAAAGAATTCTAATGCCCACATCTCCACATGGATCACTGGCTATTTTACTCCCTGCTATCACATCCCACTTACTGGCTGTATCAGTGAGATATAACTGTTCAGCTACTAGCACCAAAAAGTTACACTACACACAAATGTTTGTCAGGGGCTTTTTGTACACCCAGCCATCAGAAGTCAAAGCCTGGCCCTACTTGTTTAAGATGCCTGAGTCCACAGAGCAAGATTCTGCGGGCCTGTGTAATCCTCATTTATTTGAATAATCACAGCTGAATTCCAGGCAGTGAAATATCACAATGGGGGAGCTCTGAAACAGCCACACAACAGAGAAAAACATCAACATGGTTTATGTAAAGCTCAGCAGAGTTAATATATGTTTCCCCTCTGAAGCAACATTTATCGGAACAACACTGCTGTTCCATAGATTGCTAAAGGCAACATTTGACAAGTCAGATTTTGCCCAATAGGGTTTCATGAACTGTAGAAACATAGCTCGTCCATGGGATAAACAAATCATATTTTGGACAGAAAACACACAGAAAACATTTCAGGAAGAAAAGCATAGCAAGTATTTGAAAATCACACTAAGTAATAAGCTATCTTAAAGCACTGCATATAGAGCAACTATAACTTAGCAATAAATAGCTCATGCCATAATAAATGACGGGTGTGAATGCACACTACCAACCCCTGCTGGATGGAATCAGAGGTGCTGGATTCTACATCTGAGACCCTAGACTGCTATAGCTAATAGTGATTGTCCCTTGTTAAAATATGCTTCCTCAGCAGAGGTATATGGGTTTTAACCCCACAATTGCTGTGCCATCCATGTGACCATGATGTTCAGCAGAGTCATAACCACAAAACTGCTAGGGAACTATACATTTATTACAATATTATAGACACAACTATTCAGAGATTATTTTGCACACTCATTGAAATGCTTTCTGATATTTAGCCAAACATGGCTGTGCTCAGTTTCATCTCATACCTCCTTAGTTATCTTTCCTAGGCCACCTCAAACCTTCTCTCCCTCTGTCATTATTTAAACATTTGCGAAGTTATCCTATCCCCTTAGTAGTTTGATGCCTGTGGCATATATCGCTGCACATCTTGCAACTGCACAGGAGGTGATTTTACATGTCTACACATCACAGATCTGAACTCTGTCCCTCAACACTGTAATTACAATCTTAACAAAAAAAGTCACACTCCCGTTCAGAGCTGTGTGCTTTGAAACTACAAAAGGCCAGAAGCATGAAAAGAATAATGAGCAGATAGTTTTTGTTAGCAGAATTTTAATGCTCACTTTGAAAAAGACCATATATTGTTCTGGATGGGCAGTGAGAGTGGACTAACTCCAAAAGCTTAAGGCAAATTCAGTCTCCTCCGCCTGTTTGGTCCGTAAGCCTCTTCTGAGACTATTGAGATGCGAGTCAGTCAGTGATTGTGTGACAGTGTGTCAGTGATTGTGACAATGACATGGTGATGTGGATACCAGTAGGATCTGAACTGAAACCACTAAAATCATTTCAGTAGGGCTCACATCTGCATTTCAGAACAATTTATAAGAACTATCTGAAAAATACCAGAAGCTGATTTCTAAAACAGACCTTCCTCACAGTGATTTATTCTCTGCATGGAATCATACAGGTATTTAGAATCAAAGCTTGAGGATGATGGGGTAGTCTAAGGCAATGGACTGAGAAGGAGGAGATCTGGGTTCTATAATCCTGGCTCTGCCATTCATTTGCAATGTGAACATGAGGAATTCCCTTAAGCTCTCTGGGTCATTTCCTCCTCTGTAAAAGGAGGCTAATGCTGCCTACTCACTTCATTGTATGGCTGAAAAGTGTTGTATTAGAGTTAATCATTATAGCTGTGCAGAAAACAGTAATGCCATTTTGTGGTGGCTTTTGGTATTTGGAAATCCGGCTTCATTCTGATTAGGAACAACAGCCAAAATTTTGAAATTCTCCAGACAAGGGAAGGGAGCCCCAGCTTGGGGGCAGTCTGCATAGTAGGCTGTTCTAGAGCCATGGATCAGGAGCAGTCCACCGGGTGAGCTGTGGAGGACCTGGGATCCTAGAAGCCCCACTTCGTGGCAGACCACCAGGGGAACTGCAGAGGAGCTTGGGTACTTAGGAGCTGGGCTTCCAAGGCTCATGGACTGCCAAACAGCTGGAAGCCTGAAAGCTCACCTGCCAAGGAGCTGGGCAGGTAAGCTTGTAGGAAATCAGAGAGGTTTCCATCGGAACTCTGCCTGAGTTCCGTTGCAATTGGATCAAAGTTGAAATATCTCCATGAAACATTTCATTTTTGACTCATTTACATATAAATGGGAAAATGGTCTCTCATAGAATTTCCAACCAACTCTATTCAGTATATGATCCTTACTGTGATTTATTGAAGGCGCACTCTCAAAAGCTCCTCTTGAGCACCAACTGAGAGACATTCCTAAAACACAGAACAGATCACCACTCTAGTTGGGGTCTCCTAGAGTTATTACCATCTGATAGCTGGCTTGAGTTGCATTTGAATAGGCAGCATAGAGGCGTATGAGTCTGCAATCCAAATCCTTGAATATGCTAAAAAATAGCAAGACTATTTAGTGATTAAAATTCTACCAAGAAAATGTCTACCTTGTACCCTCTCTAGCCTAAGTATTGATGTGGTCACCATGGGATTTAAGCAGGGAATGGAATATGATAGAAAAGGTTTGCCTAAGAAATTCAGGGGTTTCTCTTGTATTTGTAAGATTTGGTCCTGTGAAACTGCATGCTTACTTTGCCGTAAATATCAATGTCAGTTCAATAGGAAGCTGACTGATTTGCAATAAAAATACTTGTTGAGAAAAGAAAGAATAAGGATGAAATAGAAGAATAAAAAAAACTGCTATGCACAGAATAGGATTTATAAATGCTCATGTAATTTTTGTTTTGTCCAGGCTGATCTTTCCAGGTACTTCTCTCTCTCTCTGTTTCAAATATAGAAAACATTCAGTAGGAAGGAAGCCAGCATCTAACCTCAGGCACTGATTAGTGAATCCGTTTGGAGAAATACTCTCATCTTTGACAGACAGCAAGATTTCCAGGAGACTGATATATCGGCAGCTGTCAGAATCGGAGAATTGAAATGCACAGGCTGACTTGTGCAGAGTTCATCCACCAACAGATACAGAACATTCAGAACCCTATCTTTTCAAGGCTGGATATGCTGTGTGTGAGTGGATACACATATCTCAGGGCTTGGTTACACTGGCACTTTATAGCGCTATAAAGCCCCCACGAGCGCTATAACCTCCTCCCCGTCCACACTGGCAAGGCACGTAGAGCGCTATAACCGCTGAGTTATAGCGCTATTGTTAATCCACCTCCGCATGGGGAATAAGGGCTGTAGCGCAGCTGCTGTAGCGCTACAGCAAGAATGTGGACACCCACTGGGCATTAATTGGCCTCCAGCCCGTCCCATAATTCCCGTTCGAGCCACTCTGGTCATCACGTGCAAACTCTTTTGTCCTGTCCTCAGGTGACCACACATCACACCCGCCCTTTAAAGTTCCAGGGAAATTTGAAAATCCCCTTCCTATTTGCTCCAGCCAAGTGTGGCGTGCTCTCAGGGAAGCCTTGCAGGTGATCATTCTCATTGATCTGATTGATTGCATGGCGTGGTCTCAGGGAATCGTTGCAGGTGATCATTCTCATTGATCACCATGACTCCACGTGCCATGCCTCCTCGCAATAGGCGATCCCCAGCATGGAGCAATAGTGAGATGCTGGACCTCATCAGCTGTTGGGGGGAAGAGGCTGTTCAGTCTCAGCTGCGGTCTAGCCGCAGGAATTTTGATACCCATGGGCAGCTATCACGGGCGTTGGCGGAAAGAGGCCATGAGCGAGACACTCTGCAGTGCCGTGTTAAGGTAAAGGAGCTTAGGAATGCGTATCACAAAGCCCGCGAGGCAAACGGCCGCTCCGGGGCAGCCCCGGTGACTTGCAGATTTTATAAGGAGCTGCATGCGATACTTGGTGGTGATCCTACGGTCACTCCATCGACCATCATGGACACTTCCCAGCCCACCACTGAAGGCGGGGGGGTGAGGAAGAGGACGAAGAGCAGGAGGATGAAGAAGAGGAGGAGGATGAGGACAAGGCAGCAGCGACCCAGGGCACGGAGGAGTCCCTGGATGCATGCAGCCAGGAGCTCTTCTCAACCCAGGAGGGCAGCCAGCCACAGCGTCCGGCGGTTGCAGGGGCCAGCTCAGCAGCGGATTGCGGAGGTAAAGCTGCTTTTCTATGGGGAAGGCAGGCAGGTTGGGGTGGAAAGGGATGCTTGCATGCTTGCCTACATATGGAATAGAGCATTGATGTAGTCTATCACCTCGCGGTAGTCATCATCAGTAATCTCTTCAAAGGTCTCAATAAGAGCGCTTGCAATGCGCCTGCGCAGGTTTCCCGGGAGAGCCAGCATGGCCCCCGTCCCGGTCCCGGTCACTAGTCCTTGCCACTGTGCTACAATGGGTGGGAGGAGCATTGCTGCTCAGAGGCAAGCTGCATATAGCCCTGGGCGGAAGCCGCATCTCATTAAAATCCCTTCCCTTTGTTCCTCAGTGACTCGAAGCAACGAGATATCTTCCAGGACAAACACCTACGGAGAATGTTGGAACAGTGTTCAGAGTAGGGCTCCTGCCACTTCCCGGCACTCCACCCCCCAGCCACAGCTTTTCAGGGCAGGGAAGAAATCCTTCCCCATGCCTGCTGCTCAGACTGGGGCTCCTGCAACTTACCGGCACTCCCCACCCCCTCCCCCGGCACAGCTTTTCTGGGGCAAGGAAAAAATCATTTCCCTTGCCTCTGGAGTGCACTCACCATGGCAGGGGTTCCGTTGCTGTATCTGTGCTCTCTGCGGGACAGGCAAACGGGGAATGCGGGGGAATCATAGGCATGTCTGCTCTTTACAAGGGAACCACTGTTAAATGTATCTTTTTATTTTAGAAGGGTCGTCCTTGAGCCCTGCGCCATCGCTCTTATCAACGGCTGAGAGGCTGAGGCGACTGAGGAAGCGGCCACGAAGGAGCAAAGAGGATCTTGTACAGCAAGTAATGCAACAGGCTGTAAAGGAGAATCGAGTTGCACAGAGGTGGAGGGAGAACGAGAGCAAGTTGAGGGAGAAGGCGCGGAAGGAGAATGTGATTCACTGCCGGAAAAGCACTGATAAGCTGTTCTCATTACTGCAGCTTCAACTGGAGACTATGCAGCGGATTGTCACCCTTCAGGAGGAGAAGCACCGCGCTCTCCACCCCAATTATCATTTGCCCCAAATCCCTTCCCCTTCTGTGCCTCAGTACCCTCCAGGCCACTATCATCAGCTATATGGTTATCACCATCCACAGCTGCCTCCAACCCCTCTGTCTTCACCGAACAACCCCCAAACCCCAGACCATTATCCACTGCAGTCAACCCCTAATAACATGCCTTACTGTCCTCCGCAAATGGAGTTCGGGGGACATGGCCACTGTGAGGGCACTGGAGACTCAGAGACCTGGACATATTCCGATCTCTGATTGATCCCATGCCACCCTCATTGCACCTCCCCCAGCTTCCCCCTCACACGCATCACAATATTTTCTTTCAGCAACCGAAGTACCTGTTCAATAAATGAATTGTCTTCTTAATAAATGGGTTTCTTTATTAAGTGTACATACATTATTACAGGCTACAGAAAAGCAAATGCCTGTTCCTATTAAAAGAATGCTTCCTCCCTCCCTCCATCTGCACCTCACTTTAGAACTGGCTTTCAGCCTCCAAATGCTCCCTCAAGGCTTCCCTGATCCTAACAGCCTCGCGCTGGTCCCCTCTAAGAACCCTGCTCTCTGGCTGGGCGTATGTGGCTTCAAGGCGTTGAACCTCCGAGGACCATGCCTGAGTGAAGCCTTCGCCCCTCCGCTCACAAAGATTATGTAGGGCACAGCATGCGGAAATAACCGCGGAGATACTACCCTCGGCCAAGTCTAGCCTCCCATAAAGACAACGCCAGCGTGCCTTGAGACGCCCAAAAGCACACTCCACAGTCATTCGACACCGGCTAAGCCTGTAGTTGAACCTTTCCTGACTGCTGTCTAGGCACCCTGTGTAGGGTTTCATGAGCCAGGGCATTGAAGGGTAAGCGGGGTCGCCAAGAATCACTATGGGCATTTCCACTTCCCCCACGGGGATCCTCTGGTCTGGGAAAAAAGTCCCAGCTTGCAGCTTCATGAACAGGCCGGTGTTGCGGAAGATGCGTGCGTCATGCACCTTTCCAGACCAGCCAGCGTTAATGCCAGTAAAACGCCCACGGTGATCCACAAGCGCCTGGAGAACCATGGAGAAGTACCCCTTTCGGTTAACGTACTCGTCTGCTAGGTGGGCGGGTGCCAGAATAGGTATATGGGTCCCATCTATTGCCCCTCCACAGTTAAGGAAACCCATTTCTTCAAAGCCAGCAACAATGTCATGCACGTTACCCAGAGTCACTATTTTTCATAGCAGGATGCGATTAATGGCCCTGCACATTTGCATCAGCACAACTCCAACCGTCGACTTTCCAACCCCAAACTGGTTGGCCACCGATCTGTAGCTGTCTGGTGTAGCCAGCTTCCAAATCGCGATAGCCACCCGCTTCTCCACCGGGAGGGCAGCTCTCAATCTGGTGTCCTTGCGCCGCAGGGCGGGGGCGAGTTCAGCACACAGTCCCATGACAGTGGCTTTTCTCATTCGAAAGTTTTGCAGCCACTGCTCGTCGTCCCAGACTTGCATGACGATGCGATCCCACCACTCAGTGCTTGTTTCCCGTGCCCAGAAGCGGCGTTCAACGGCCGTGAGCATGTCCGTTAATGAGACAAGAAGCTTCATGTCAAACGCATTCACCGCTTCGATCTCGTCTTCAGACTCATCACTGTCATCCTGCATGTCAAGGATTAACTCCACTGCACACAGAGATGTGCTGGTGACAGTCGTCAGCATGTTCCTCAGCAGTTCTGGATTCATTGCGGCACACAACAATGGAAGACGGAGCGCACCTTGCTGAAACCGTTGAAAGATGGCGCCGGAGGTGGAAGGAAACACAGGGATTGCTGGGATATGCCAAAAAGCATCATGGGTAGTTGAAACAGGATACAGAATGCCCTGCAAGTGACGCCCCCCCTACCACAAGGCATTGCGCCAGATTGGGAAGAGGTGCACTGTGGGATACATGCCCTAATGCGCTGCTCTTAATGCCGCATTAAGTGCCGCAAATGTGGCCATGCTATAACGCTGGAGCATCTCAATGTGGACATACAATAGCGCTATACATATTACTGTATAAGGGGACCGCTATAACCAATAGCACTATAATCTTGTAAGTGTAACCATGCCCTCAGTTGAACAGGCTAGATCTCCACTTGATCTAACGTCCCAGTTATTTCTCTGACGAAACTTCACTTTCTCTAGGGGGCATGTGCAGGACTTGGAGCCATGATCTCATGAGGTCTCCTTACAGCTTTGTGTAACAGAAGAGTCATTTCTACAAACATGTGAAGTTTCACTAACAGCTTATTTGGTAACAAAACATGGAAAACCGTAAAACTTGGCACATCACTGGAAGAATAATCCCATTTTCACAGGAAAATTTTCCAGCAATAGGATCAAGTGAAATCCCTCACATTTTCTGTTTCTTTGTAAGCATATCACCCATCTGCCCTATGCATGTGTGTGTGTGTGTGTGAGCAAGCACAAATGTTTTATGTGTGGCTATTGAACCACACACAGATATAATAAAAAAAATATGAGTCGTCTTCAAAGCATGCACACTAATCATCCAAGTGACAACTTCACTCTCCTCTTTCCCTGCCTTATAATCACTTTCTGTTGTCTTGACTTAATGTAGAACTGATCCTACAAATACCCACTTCCTGGTGCAGTAATTACCCAAGTGCACTGTTCCACTGATTTCAAAGGGACAGCTGACAGTATTAAGTGTGGTGCTGGTTACCAGGTGTCTGCAGAATTGACTCCTTACATTGCAAATTCTTTGGGTAGGGAATAAGTCTTTATAGGGTATGTGAAGAGCCATATCTCTAGTGCTAGACACATGCACAGAGCGTGATTCTGATCTCATTGTCACCAGCGAGAATCAGGAGTCTACGGAGTTCCATAGACATAAGGAAGATGAGATGTAGAAAAAAAAATCACTCCTGGGTTAAGATTTTATATGCCAAACTTTTTCTCAATATGAATTTTATGGCCAGTTTACAGAACCTTCTAAAATGGAAACGGAACAGAATGACTAGGGCCACCATAAGAGTCTGTAAACTGAAAAGCCAAAGGGTTTTTTTGTTTTTGTTTTAAATTAAGGCTATAGGAATTACCCTCACAAGCAGGTCTTCAGATTTTCCCTGTTCATTGGAGTAAAGTACAGAACTCCTAGTAAGTGTGTTTACGCCTCCTGCCCACTTAGGTGTTTGCAGATTTCCAGCACAGCAAGTTTATTTCTATCACCCCCTTTCCTAGAAACGCTGGATGATGTGGGAGGGCTGTGGTCCTAGAGCACTTAGAGCAAGTGACGACAGAAAATCTAGCTCTCTCACTGGATGTGTAAGCACAACCTTTTATCTGCTCTAGTACGCCACAGATGGAGAGCCACCAACTCAGAGTGACATTTCATCCTCATGTTCACTTTTTTCAGCTTCTCTCCCACTTTACCCCACTTACATATCCCACATCTTGGTGGCAAGTTGGGCTTGATGCGATTCCTCTTAGCTGACAGCACTGCTGTGTCTCTGTCAGACAGAGGGGTCGCTGCAGAGTGATACAAAGCAGCCTCATCTGTGGGCTGAGTTGACAGCTTTTCCCCTACCCCCTCCAAGCTTTCCTTATTGCTGCATGCCCAGCGCTGAAACTAGGTTGCTCACATACTAACAGAGCATTGGACAAGATGCCGAGCCCCGAGATCTTTTCTATTTTCAAAGTAAGGAGAGAATACTTGAGTATTTGGCCCCTGTGCATCTGCAAGATTAAAAGCACAGAGCTATCAGTTCACACAGTAAATGATGTATAAATACCACATCTAGAGCTAGTTTGAGGAATTGCAGGAAGAGACCAGGCATTATGCAGAGATTACACAGTCTGAATGATGAGCACAACTCTCTGCTTACCTGAACCCTTGGGGACAGACACAGGTGTAGCCATTGACTGCATCTACGCAAACAGCACCATGGCGACATTTGTGGCTCATACAGTCATCATCGTCAGTTTCACAGTGTTTGCCACTGTAGCCAGGTAGGCATTCGCATCTGAAACACAAAGAAGATCATCATCAGTAGGCTGTATCCCTAGCATCC
Organism: Dermatemys mawii; assembly: GCA_007922305.1. Lineage (NCBI taxonomy): Eukaryota > Metazoa > Chordata > Testudines > Dermatemydidae > Dermatemys > Dermatemys mawii. The sequence continues at coordinate 6,514,674 of ML677355.1, read as the reverse complement.
ATCATGATAACACACAAAGGTCAATGTCTGATCTGATCAAGGTATATGGCTCATGATGTAAGGATGGCAGAGTTAAATCTCTTAGAACAGCCAAACAGAGAGCTAAACATTAGCTTTCAGAACTGCTTGAGCTCCTTAGACTGCTGGTGTTACACATCTTAGGCCATCAAAGAAAATACTATACCATACAACTTCTCTTTTCCAGGTCTGCTAAAGAGTGGCACTGCATGGTCATGTACGAGCTTCCTTTTGATATATGAGATAACTAAGTTCACTTGGCTAAGCTTATGAAAATGTTTGACATATTATTGACTAAACATTTAGAAGGAATCTAGTTTCTATTTTAACAGCATCTACTCAGCTGTCTGAATCCCAACAGGAATGCTGAGCACAGAGGTGATATACAGGAGTGTCATTTTGGAAGCCAACCTTGGAGATCCCGGCCAGTGGAGGCCAAACACATTGCACAGGTAGTACAGTCCATTCAAGAATGGGAAAAGAGGATCCTAATCATTTCTCTCTTATGATTTGAGCTTCATTCATAGCAGCCACTAGGAACAGAGAGGTCTTCAGCCTTCAGACAAAAGAGAATGTGCAAGCAAATAATAAATGAAGTCATGTAAATGACTTTGAAAGGCAAAAGCAAATTTAAAAGAGGTGGTCATCAGCTTTTAGTCCACCACGTGTTTGCTTTTTCATGGCAGATACTCTATGGGAGCAGTAACAACTGAATATTTCCAAATCACATCTCCTTCTGAAATACTGATACAATGTCACTTTCCTGTCATTAGGTGGCAACTCGCTCCTAGGATGAAGTGATATGGGATGCTACCAAAACTGCAAGCATCGGCTTTTTTATTATTATTATTTTTTATTACAGTTGTTAAGTTTGTTGTGTTAAGGTTGTGTCAGCATTTCCATTATAAACCCTATTTTCAAAGGTTTATAACTTGACCATAAAAATGTGCTCTAGGCTGAAATTTGGCATCCAAGGTCTCAGGCCAGGAGCAGATCTTTTTGGAAAGTTGAGCTGACTCTTTCTGAGCCTGTAGACACTAAATTTTAGTCTGGCTTGAAGGCATTTTAGTCCATAAACCATATTTCACTTCTCCCAGCTGGATTTTATTCCACAGCTGGAAAATAATAAGCATATCGCTTAAACAAAAACAAAGAGGGAACCCCAATTATCTTCCAATGTGCATGTGTATTTTACAGCATATAGGTCTGTATCTCCCTGAATTCTGGATTACCCCACTTGGCATGGCACTGATCACATCCTTCACACTCTTAAGGGCAAATGTAACTTCCTTTCCTAGCTGCAAGGGTCCTTGGAAGGGGTGTGGCTCCACTGGGGATGGGTAGTAAAAAGGATAGATAGAGGTAGGCTCTGTAGGGGCATTTATTCCATGTGGCATAAAGCTCTGACCCACATGCGCTCTGTGGGGACATGTGCAGGGACAGGAAGGACTGAGACATTGGCAAGCCAACAGAGATGGCATATGAGGATCCACTGCTATGCAGGTACTCCTGTCAAGGGCCAAGTGCATTAAAAGATGCTACTTCAGATATTATGCTGAAACCTCTGCAGAGGGCCTGGGGCGGGAGGAGGGTGGATGGGAGGGATGGTAGAAGAAGGATTTCTCCACTTCTGGACAATTACTGGGTGCTGGATTTAGGATTTGTTCCTTAATGAGAACATGTATGTGATTAATTATCACTTGGTGTTTGCCCATCAAGGAATTGTGGGCCCACTCTGACACAGTGCCAAGCACTGTCAGTTCCTACTGAAGACAACAGGAGTTGAGGGCACTCAACACTTTGCAGGAGTGGCCACGTGATATCAGGTGTCCACCTTACACAAGGCCTGAAGCAGGCAAGGTGGCTAGGTGAGCCACCTGGAGGAGGAGCCAGGGTGTAACAAGGGTTAATTAAAGAGGAAGTGCAGCTGGCCAGGAACAGGAGGGGCCTACATAAAGCCCAGTAGCTGAGAGGAGAGAGAGAGAGATGGCAGTCACTCTCAGGGTGAGAGAAGGCAAGTAGGAAATAGCCCAAGGATACAGCAGTATTCGTTCCGGACTGTGCGGCCCTCAACTACTTGTTGTAGGGTCCGTGGGCTGGAACCCAGTGTAGAGGGCAGGTCTGGGTTACCCTAGTAGCCACTGGGCAGTGGTGCTGTTAAGGGGTAGTGAAAGAGAAGATGGCCTGGGGCAATAGGTACCAAGAAACTTTGAGAATGCAACCCCTCCCCCTGCGCCAGGAAGGGGAAACTACAGTGACCTGGCCAGAGGGCCAAGCCACGAAGTGGGAACTGTTGAGTCCTGAGAGAGTGAGACACAGTGAGAGTGACAGAGTGCAACCACAGGAAGGCGCATCAGCCTGGTAATGCTAATCCCCAGACACATCCAGAAGGAGGTGCTCCAGCAGCGAGTGGAGCCCCCTGTGACACTCCTGTATATGATGATTCTCTTTTAGGCATTTGTAAGTATTAATAATATTGACTCTTTCATGGCACACTTTATCGATAGATGTGGTTGGTAAAGCAGCAGCATCAGAGTATCTAGCCTTCTATAGCCACCTGTCACACACCTAGCACTGTGCTGTGGCTGAGTAAAATGACACACATCAGTCTAAAACCAAAATAATCTGATCTGAGAAAGCAATGTGAGTGACTGAAAAAGTAGCTAATAGAACAGAATCTAATACCTTAGATTCTGCAATTGTGGCAGCCCTCAGGGGCCAGAAGGGAGAGGTGCATAGGGTGGTCGAGGTTCAAAGATCTGATGCTGTGCAGATCCACCTATTTCCTTCTCCACCCTCAGTGTGTTAGCGGTCTCAGTAATGGCCATATATAGGCACTCTTTAGTTGACATTCTACCTCTTGATGTCCTAATGACATGCAATACATCTTGGTGGCTATAGGAACAGTGTGAATAACACAGTGTTGGAGACAGTAAAACAAAATACAAGACCATTCCTTCCCAACTCTCTAAGAACTGAGCAAAGTTTTTCAGCAATGCTTCTGTCAACCTGCAAACAAACAACATCCATCTACAGACTTTGTGGGGGGACATGCAGCATTTAATCTTGTTGTTTTTTATTGAACCCTGTTGTCCTAATATAAAGTGATGTAATAATGACTGATGTGCAGTTTCTTATTCAAAGCTGCTGTGTATCATTTTTATGGTGTGTATTGGCCATCATGGTGATGATGGAACCACCACTTTTTTTCTGCAGGGCTGCATTAAATCAGTGTTCCATTCTGTCAGGTAGTAATTCCATGCTTCGAAATAAGAAAGCATATTTTTACTGTGCTCTAACAGAGCTACAGTGAGTGGAAAAACATGCTTCTTCCCTGAAGTTATTTTTTAAAGGCATTTCATTGCATTAGCTAATTTTTTGGTCTGGGATTCAGAAAGCTGGCCTTTAAATAATCAAAGCACAATAAAGTTCTGGAGGCTAGAAGTGAAGAAAGCCACCTGCAATTTTAGCTCAAAATAAATTAAAAAAAGCAGCAAAGAACTCAGTGCAGCCAAAAGCACATACAAACATGTCAGTTTGTTTCCTAAGCTGAAATTTGGCCTTTAGAAGCACAAAATTTGTTTTCATTCTGAAATGTCTGTTATTTTACAGGTTTTGGGTTTTTTAAACTTTGTTACCTGTAGGCTGGATAATTTGGAGCTACCCCACCAAGCATTTGACGCTCCCTTTCAACCTGAGCAGCTAGTCAAATTTCAGGACCCTGGGAAAATTCCAGTTGTTTGTTTACAACGCATGTACAAAGTCCTGCTTCTCTGAACACAAGAGTATCCAAGAACAAAAGGAGCAGTTTCTTAGCTTATAGCCCCAAGCCTCTTTAGCTAACACCAGACTCAAAAGTTCACTCTCTCTAGCTTTTCCCAGATTCATACGGTCTTTTGCTCTTTTCTTCCCTCTCTCAGTTTGTGTGTATTCTCTCTCTCTCTCTCCCACCCCGCCCACAAACCCACCTCACTAACAATATAAACAAAACCCCAGGGAGTGTCAGAAGATCACTCTGCATATCGACATGATACTAACTCATTCTACTAATGACAAGATTTATTTTCAGTTTCCTAAACTGTTTGTTTGGACAATGTTTATCCATTCAAGCAAGGGAGGGCTTTTTGAACATTGGCAGACTGTCATATATCCTCCGCTCTGAAAACATACATTGGAAAGAAAGTCATACGTCTGAAGAGTGTGATGAACTATGCATGCTATCAGTGCACACTAGCATTTGCAATACCAAGGACACACAGAATCTATGAATGCATGAATCTATGCATCTTCTGTACTGGAAACACCAGCGTGCACTGACTGTGTGAATAGTTCAGCACACTCTGCAGTCAGATGACCTACTTTCCAACTTCCCCATTTCTAAATGCAGTACGTATCCATCTGGAATGACATTCCAAAGACAAGACTTACAATGCCTAAAATTGAAAGGAGTGCAAATCTAATCCAGGCATCCAGTTTTCAAGGGATAGCCATAGTTTTTCCTATATGTTGGAGGTGAGGGGAAAAGGAATATTTAGTCTTTGTTGAAAATAGATACTTATCTGTTTATGTTCAGTTCATTTCTGCCATTTAGTCAGGTCTCTGCCTAAATAGCATGATATTAATAAAATATATCGTACAGCCAATTTTAGCTGTCATTTTTCTTAGCTACACTACAGCGTATGATCACTTTTTCAATCAAAACAGCAGCCTTATAATTACTACATGATTAATTGCCAGAATTAATCACCATGTGTTGAAATCTGTGCTATGCTTCATGTAGAGGTCATTCACTGTGGTGAATCCTGCTCTCCGTGGGGAAGGGAGAAAAAAGGACTCCTGTTATGTGAGAATAGCAAAAGTAATGTTGATATGTCAGCCTGCATGTAGAGTGGCCATCCTTAAAACCTTGCCTATTACCTCAGTATTTGCCATTTTCATTGTAATCACAACAGGGAATACTTAGAGAATCTGTGTGTCCTGGGGAATCTAGGACAACTGGCAGGTTTTTTGAAAGGTGACTGCTGTCCTTCATTTGATTTTATTTGAGAACAGTTACTCTGCTTTGGAAGCACACTAATTATTCTTGGAATAAAATAACTTAAATTCTGAGGAGCTGGAAGAAAATATAAGCTAATGAACACCACTTCACACATACTACTTTTCAGTTTGGCTCATTACGTCAAACTCAACATAAAGGTGACTGGACTGTAGTCAGTAGATGAAGTTGGCCCAAGATGTGAAGACAAGGATACACAAACACTCACCTGAATCCTTTGTCAAGGGAGATACATTTGGACTCATGCTTGCATGGATTTAGCTCGGGAGCACAGTGGTTGATCACCTCATCACATAGCTCACCTGTGGCAAAGAAAATTAATAAAGTGTAACACATCTGCTACCAACACAGTTCATTGGCTTTGCTGAAACAGCTCTAACCATGCTGTCCAGGAATGATAAACCCGCTAGCTCTTATGACTACAGGTCCTACTAAACTGAGGTGATGCAGCAGTTCAAGAAGAAGCACCTGTTATGATGGCAGGACAAACAAAACAAGGGTGGGCTCACTCAATATTGGACAGTTCAATTCTAGCTACATTTAGTGACTCCTTAGCAATTGAGTCACACTGAGTGCAGTGATTATCTCATACAAACCTAAGAGTCCTGATTCAAAAGACCTTACACTCAGTCCCTCTCAACTTCAGCTAGAGTTTTGCCAGAGTAAGGACTGTAGGGTCAGTTCCTGACGCCAAATTGCAAGTGTCAAAGAAAGCCAGTGACATACATTTGGATCATGGCCGGCTCCAGGCACCAGCACTCCAAGCGCGTGCCTGGGGCGGCAAGCCATGGGTGGGGGCGGCCTGACATCAGCCATCAGGATGGCAGTCAGGCTGTCTTCAGCGGCATTTCGGCAGGAGGTCAGCGGCTGTCACAAATTTGGTGGCATTTCGGCAGCGAGGACGTCGACACCACAGGACCCGTGGACCTCCCTCAGAACCGCTGCCGAATCCATGGCAGCCACTGACTTCCCACCGGAATGCTGCCAAAGACAGCCTTACTGTGGAACTTCCGCTCTTGGGGCGGCAAAACCCTTAGCGTAGCTCCTGATGTGGATATGCACATTAACAGAGTCCTTAAACTTTTCACACCAAGTAATATTCTAGTCATAGCTGATCCTTTACTGTCCTAGGAGATGATCTGACATCATTCAGAAAAATGGCTTTTCAATAATGGGAAACAGCTTTAGGGCTGCACATAATTATACAACCCCCACTACTTACAAGAAGAGCACCCACTCTATTGTACTCCTACAAGATACTGTTTTCTATAACAGTTTCTTATATGGAAGCATTGCTCAGCTGTTTCTAGGTACTGTGTGTAGAATTCAGTGCATTTTCCTGGATTTGTGTAACTTTTAATAATGAACAGTTCCAGAGTGTTCAGGACCAGATAGGTTATTTAAACACCATCCTTCTTCTGAGCCCTACATCATTAGCTCACACTTCAGTACCTCAGGACCTTACATCCTGCCAGAAACTGAGCATAAACCTTTGCCTTTGAAACAAACTTCTCCAAGCGAATGGACAGGTCAATTATCCTTAGTATGGAAACCCTCAAACAAAATCCAGTCCCAAAGCCTCTTTTGCAGTAATAGTGGAAGACTGCATCTGCACAATTTCAAGGATATAGGTATGTGCAATATATACATACGCTCATGTGCACATGCACACAGATCCTCTGAAAGTAACAACCAAACAGTAAAGTGATGCCAGACAAATATTCTCTGGACATCCTCTGACAAAAGCCTTCCAAGTACAGGGTGGTATAAAATACTTAAACAGCTATTAAACAACAAAATCTAACACAACAGCCTGCAATATTGTCAATGTTTTCTGTGGCTCCAACCCTGGGCCTTGCTTTAGCCCACTGTATGCTGTTCTACCTGTGCAAGTGGCCAAAGTCCAGCATACACAGTCCCTGGAAAATGTCTCTGTGTGGGGTCCCCCTCATGTGGTTCAGATCCATTGTAGCTGCTCCAGCACTGTCCTCTCTCCCAGCTAATGGTATGGGAAGCATGACTAGGGAAAAGGTGGCATTGGCCAGGGCACCCTTACGAAAGATAACTCAGAGCCCTCCCTATCTAGTATCCCATCTCTGGCCATTGGAGATATTTGCTACAAGCAGTTGAGGAGAGGCCATTTTAGACAGTCTCAATATACTATCCCCTCCATAATGCCGTTGGAACAATAAGTTTTCAGAGCTTATTATAGTGACACTGGCAGACCAAGTGCCAGCTTATACTATGCCCTGTAGGCCTCACTGACCACTGAGAAATGCATTGCTGGAAAGCAGCCAGACTCACCTGTGTATTAGCTTTGTTAAAATAGATATAAAGTTTCTAAGAACTTAGTGTTTAGACTTAATGAAATGCTTGTAAATTGCTGCAAGCATTAATCTCACTTATAATATCTGTATCCTATGTTTCAGGTAATATTTAAGAATTTGTTGTGCAACTATAAAAGAATTTGCTATGAAACTGGAAACCCCTGCAGTCAGGAGAAAAGCATTAATAAAAGAAGTGTGAAATTCTAGTTCATCACAAAAGGTGTCATCTCCTGTCCCCCCGAAAAGATGGCCCATAGACACCGGACAAGCCAATATGGAACATCATTGGACAAAAGGCTTTGCTGATTGTTTTCCTCACACCTATGAAGAGGGGATGAACACAAAAACTCGCCCCAACACATTTTGAACTCTAATGGAAGAGAATAAAAATCTCTGTCAAGGAGGAATTGTTACTGTTATGTTGCCTGGAATTTAGAAAGGGCAATATTTCTGAGCATAAGCAGTGATCCCCAAACTGCTTGGCTTGGGTTAGCCCTAAAGGACATATGGCGCTTGGATATCATACCTAAGACTGTATCTCATCTGTGTGTGTATATTTACTTGTATTAACCTTCCATATAACTCTTATTTATTTTTCTTAGTTAATAAACCTTTAATTAGTTCATTATACGATTGGCTATAAGCTTTGTCTTCAGTTTGAGATTTGAGATACAATTAATTGATATGGTAAGTGACTGATCTTTTGGAACTGGGAGTAACCTGAATATTGTGATTTTGGTGTAAAGGACAGTTTATCCCAAAGGCAAGCTTGTCTCAGTGGCAAGTTAGACCAAAGTGCCCAAGAGGACTGTCTCTAACTCCATGGGAAGACTTTTACACTGCTTTAGGAATTCACACTTGTTACTTGGTTGGTGAAATCTAATTATAGAACACACAAATTTGGTATTTGTGCCCTTCTGAGGTGAGCACTCCTGGTCGTTAGCTCTTCTAGACAGCTTGACAATCAGCACCAAACTCTTAGATAGCATTGAACTTGAAATAACTTGGACAAATACAAAGAATGCATCTGGCTTCAAATGGGGGATATGCCAAAGAAAAAGAAGTATTTCCCATCTTTGAATCCCTAGGGACACCAGGGAAATCAAAGCATATAGTCTGCTGGGTTTCGGTTTCTGATGTTTGTTTTTGCATCTCATTCTTCACCCAAAGCAAGTTGGCATATTCAGTAACAACCTGCATGACTGAAACTATTGCTGAAGACATTCAATAACATTTCTGAGGTGGCACAATTGGAAGTTTACTTTTACTTTAAAAAAAACTAAAATAAACCGCAATCTAATTCAGCCAGCTAGTAGAGAAATTGACATCAATCAGGGTACATCTACACAGGGCTAAAAGACCTGCAGCAAGGCTGCAGCTGGCCTGAATCAGCAGACTCAGGCTCACAGGGCTTGGGCTTCAGGGCTAAAAATGGCTATTTTGACATTCAGGGTCGGGCTGAGCCTGAGCTCTGGGACTGAGATGCTGACTCCATTGACGCTCCAAAAATAGTGGGTGCTCAGCACCCATTAGCCATAGCTGTTTGGTGGCAGCTGCCAATCAGCTGTTTGGCAGCTGGGAGAGGCACTTGGGGGAGGATGGAGAGCAGAGAGGAGGCAGGGCCTCAGCGGAGGGGTTGGAGTGGGGCCAGGAAAAGGTAGAATGAGGGCTGGGCCTCAAGGGAGTGGGCAGAGGGGTGAGGCCTCGCAGCAGAGCAGGGGTGGAACACTCCCGGGTTAAAAGAAAACTCGGTGCCTATATCTATCCTCGCTGAGTCCCAGAGCTCAAGCTCCAGTCCAAACCTGAGTGTCTACACAGCAATTTTTCAGCCCCAAGCCCTGTGAGCCTGAATCAGCTGACTCAGGGAAGCCACAGGTTTTTTATTCCTGCATGGATATACCCCATCAGGTCAAACTTGGCTTTTAACTTCCCTCAGTTTGCCCTTTTTGCATATTTCTATGAGTATAAAACATGACAAGCATTCCTTAAAAAAGAAATCTAGAGAATTTCCAGCTTGATGGTGACATGACAGGAACTCGGTGTTCTAAAGCCTTCAAGTATCCTTTTGAAAGGCAGCCTTTCTTGTTAATAGAATACATTGGAGATAGATGCCTTAAGCTGTAACTTTGCTACAATATCCATAAAAGCTTTTTTTTAAAAAAAAAATAAAGGAAAAGAGACCTTTGAGAAAAGTCAGAATAGTGGTGTGAACTTCCAAAGGAAATCATAATTCTTCTTACAGTATTCTTTTCAGCTGGCTTGGAAAATTGACAAATGCATAGAAATCCAGCAAAAAATCCCCAAAATGTATACACTTGTCAAATATTATGACTCACTGTGTCATGCTATAAGCACCGATATCAAAATTTAGGAGGATTTCAGGCTTGGTACCAAACACAGCATCCAACTAATTTATCATTATTTGCAGAAAACTTGGGATGTTTTAGGCCCCTTCCTGTTACTTATTTTTTCTCATTTCTCCTTCATTTCAGATTTCAACATTTCCAGATTTCTCTTGGGAATGTCTGGATCCCAGACAGCTTCATCTTGGGGAAGAAAATTCTTGTTGATAATTGAATGGGCTTCACCGATGTTTTCGGAATGGCAGACAGCATGGCAGGGAAAGAAAATAGTTTTTAAACAGCGATACTGAGGCAAGAGATAAACAAAGTTTCATATGTTTCCTTCAGTTACAGAATATTTTGGGCAAAAATCTGTCCTCAAACAGGAGTATGTAATATTCAGTGGCCATCTGATTGCATGTTTCTGAGGGGAAAATGTGGCCCTGTTAACTTCTGTACGTGGCTTTGGACTCCTAGTTATTGTTGCATTTAAAGGTCTATTCCAAGTTTTTCTCTGAATAGTGGTATTGGGTTCAAAATGATACTTCCAAATATTGTGTCATTTTGTTCATTATTTGCACACAGGCTATGCTGGGCTCTAGAGGCATTAAATAGATTTTTAAATTTTTTATCAAGTGTTTTATATAAAGGGTATTCCACCACATTAAAGCTATGTAGAATACTAACAGCAGCATGTAGAATACATACACTGTATCACCCCGCCCCCAGCATAGGTATAAATAGCAGTGTAAATGGCGAGGCTCTGCTTAAATGAGGATAGTCAACACATGCCAGGACCCTACAGAGTTCTCGACATTCCCAAGCAGTGCCTCCCATATCTACACAGCTATTTTTAGCTCCCTGCTGTCTCCCCACTACTGGAGTCTTTTGCTGTGGCATGTAGCTACACACCATAATGCAGATGCAGCCTGCTTTTCACTGTAACATGCAGCGACACGTACCTTACATGCCGCCACCAGTATAGACAACAGCTAAGAAATGCACACACCACTAGCAACAGCTTCCCAACCACCAACATCCTCCTCCACACCAACCTCCCCTATACAACTCCTCCCTAGGTATGTACAGGTAAACACACCTGACATACATACATAAAACCAACATTTTCATTATTTGCCCAACCAAAAGAAAAATCCACAGTGTACATCCCACACCCTCTCCTTTCACCAAAGTCTGCAAGAATACACAGGCTTTGCAGCACACCCTGCTGGTCAGCCATATAGTGTTATATCAGACCACAAAAGAGAAGCGTGTTGAGAGTCTCACTGAAAGCCACCTGAGCCGTCAGCCATTTTCTTTCTAAACTGGTGGAGGCATTAGCTCAGGCCCTCTAACTGGTCTAAAGCAGGAGTCTCCAAATCTTTTTCCTCGTGCATCCCTAGCATAAATTTATTTTTGAGGATGCATCCCCACAGGGGAAGCCCCGCCCCAGTCCTGCCCTAGCCCTGCCCCCATCAACTCCCTCCCACTTCCCTCATCAACTACCTCCCCTCAGAACCCTCCCCTTGTCCCCTGAATGCTCCCTCCTAGGACCCCTGCCCCGCCGGGGCTGGTCCCCGCAGCAGCACCTGACTCCGGTCCCTGCCGCGGCACCCAGCTCCCCGGGCTGCAGCCAGGGTGCCCAGCTCCCGGGGCCCGTCCTCACCGCAGTGACCGGCTCCCGGGGCTGCAGCTCCGGCGCCTGGCTCCCAGGGCTGCAGCCACACCAGGGCCAGTCCCCGCCGCGGCACCCAGCTCCTAGGGCTGCAGCCGCAGCACCCAGCTCCTGGCTCCCGGGGCCAGTCCCCGCCGGGGCCGGTCCCCGCTCCTGCGCCCGGCTCCCGGGGCCGGGGCTGCAGCCGCAGCGCCCGGCTCCTCCAGCCGGGGCCACCGTGGCTCTTTCAGAGGAGCCACCGGGGCAGCCTGGCTCCTCCTGCCGCTGTGGCACCTGGCTCCTCCGGTGGAGGCTACCGCAGAGCTTCTACGGGAGGTTTGCAATAAGGCAGGAGGAGTCGGCTGGCCCCGGCGACTCCCCTGCAAGTGCTGTGGTGGCCCCAGCAACAGGAAGAGTGGGTCCTCTGCAAACACCATGGCACTGAGCTCCTGTGGCCGGGGCTGCCGCGGCACTTGTGGAGGAGCCGCCGGGGCTAGCCAGCTCCTTCGGCCAGGGCCACAGCAGTGCTTGCAGAGGAGCCGCCCGGCTCCTCCTGCCGCAGCGGCACCTGGCTCCTCCGGCCGGGGTCACGCTCCCCCTGGGTAGTCCTGTGCACTCCTGTTTGAAGACCACTGGTCTAAAGTACTGTGGCAGGATATGAGGAGAGGATGTCTATTAAGGTAGGCAGGTACCCAGGTATTACATTACATGCATTAAATGCACTACATTTAAGATTCTGTATTGCACATAGAAACAGACAGGTAACTAGTGCAGATCATAGCATACCAAACAGAGGCCGAGTGCTGAATGAGCAAGGAAACTAAGCTACCACCCTAGCGTGGAAATGGAACCTTCAGGCCACGTCGAGGCCCAGTGGTGGAGTAACGTGGGTGAAGCTTGCCTTGTTACTAACCATGAACAGGATAATTGTGCTTTATCTTGTACCTGGGGTCTGTCAGTCTGGCACCTTTCAGTAACCTGACCTTTTCAAACCACAATAAAATAATTACCACACTCCAATAACATTCCGCATTTTTAATTTGGTTCAATGAAATCCCAAAGAGGGGACATTGGTCTTTCTAAAATAATCTCCTTCCACAGGCTTCACCACTTACAAAGAGCTGCTAGCTGGCATATTTATACAGCTTCGTGATCTTCCACAAGTCCCAAAACAAACCAAAACAACAGCAACAGAGACAGAGTTTTTGCACGCAGTTGGTTTGATTTAATTATTTTGTTATTTAAATGACTACATTGGCATATGTGCTATTTATTTCATACCACATTAGATTTTTAGAGCCATGATCTGAATTATATTGTTCCTTTCTAATGGGAAAAAAAGGGAGGTGGGGTATGTCAACATTTTTTTTAAAAATGATTGTAACACCCACATTGTAACTTGCCGCCAAGTACCATGTGTTCCTCAGTTTTATTGTCTGCAGTGTTACTTAGACAATCTTTTGCACTCATTCCTAATATCAATCAAACTAATTAATAACATGGCATGGAAAATATTCTCAGCCTTCTGTGAAAACAACTTTTATAGAACTTCAGGGCTAAGGGTAACAATGCTGTCAAGAACGTCACAAGATTAAATAGGAAAAAGGAAAGTGTTTGTGGTGGGTGCTGTCTGATTTTAGGGGATTAATATTATTGTTTATATAATATAGGTTTAGAATGGAGCAATGGATGGAGACAGGCTGGCTGTTATCTATTGACCTAACTTTTACAGCTTGCAAAGGAAAGAGATATGTATTTGAATTAAGTAGTATGTTACCTCTTAATTGTGCTCAGTGAGCCAAAATAGGGGTGTTACCTCTGGCCACACTTGTAACTTGTGACTACACACTACAGCTGTCCTCGTGAGAAGTTACTTGCTGGATACGTAATAGCGACTAATGTTCCATAGAGAAATGGATTCCCCTGCTCTTTCTCCTTTCCCTTCACAGTGGAAAAAAAAAGACAATGCCAAGTGGAAATTTCAAATAGTCCTTAGCAATCAAGGTCATTGGCACCCAAAAGCTGACTGTCTTCACCAGTGTAGATGTTACTGAGAATGTGCCAGAACATGCTATGGAGAGAAATTACTGCCAATCATGAGTAATCCTGATGCTTGATGCAGTTCAACAGACCTGAGCCAAAACCTTGGATCCATCTATCTCGGATTCTCCAATAACGCATTTCACAACATATAAGTGTTGCAGATCCAAACACCAACAAACAAGGGTGTCGTTTCAGAAACACCAGAGGGGAGGAGCAAAGTTGTGTCAGTATCTCCACTTCCACTTTCCCACGGAAGCAATCCTGTACCTTGGAGCGGAGTGTGTCTCTCACTGATGGCTGACTCGGGGCAGGGACTGTGCCCTGGCCATTGCTACTGCTTCCTAACCTGCCAGTGGAATTCTGGGTTGGTGCTAACAATGAGGCGATTAGGAGCCATGACCCAGACAGCCCCAGATTGGCTCCCACTAGCCTGGGGGAAGACACCACAGTGCTGTTGACGGGCAACGGTATGAATAGTTTGGGAGAGGGGAGAGAAACCAAGGTCTGCCCCCCACCTTATAGCAAATGACACCCCTGATCACACAATTTTAGGAGAGAGGTGTTAAATCTGAACGTGGAACAGAATCCCATGGCTGAGGGGCCCTTACCTTTATAGTGGGCTGAGCCCAACCCCTGAACTTTGAAGAGATTTAAAGTCCAGATCCATAACTTCTTGGATTATTTTTTTAAATCAGACTCCTCCTGCTGGGCAGGGATTACCAAGATCAACGATAAGAAATAAAAGACAAGATTTTCCAACCCCAGATTTTGCCTCAATCATTGTCTTTGTTCACTGAAATGAAGCAAACAGGAAAGTTGCAGCCAAAGTCCTTATGGAGGCAGTCCATTCAGTTGCCAGGCAAGCGCATCGAGCCCATGTACTAAAAATTCAATAACAGTTTTTGTTGCAAAAATTTAAGACTGGATGCACAGTAGCTGATTTCTAAACTTCCGTTCTGGACTCAACCCTTTCTTGACAAACAGAGAATCTTGAACTCATAACTTTTATCAGGAAAAATAATAACTTTGAAAATAATTTAAGACTGCTTATGATAAACTCTGATATTAGGGGGAGATTTTTTTCACCTTCAAACGTTTGGACAAGATTTTGAAAAGTAGGAGCTGAAAGTTTGACTTATATTTAAGTACTCAGGTAAGGGGCTTGATTTTCAGAAGTGCTGAGAACCAAGCAGCTATCACTGCCCTTTGTGGTACCAGTAAAACCAAGAGCTCACTGAGATGAGATGTGGGGAGAGAAGCAGCAATTCTAAGAGTATTTCCACGTGTTTGAGCAAAGCATGTGTTCTTGCTTCTCTCCATTGACATGATAAGGAAAAAGCTCACAAAATCTCCGAAAGGAACCCTGCTTCTTTTTTTATGGCACCTGAGAAGATGTGGCCTTAGAATGAGATGCTGCAGTGTACTGATGCCCTGGGACATCTTTAAGGTGAGAAAGGAATTCAGACCCTAATCAATCATAGAAATTTAAAGACAGACAAAATACATTACTTTGAAGAGAGAGATCACAATAAGTGTTGCATAAACATAAGCTGTTAAGTCCTCTTCGGCTATTTCCCTGCCAAGCTTATGACAACATTTAGTGGGGGACTTCTACAGCATTGGTCGCAATTATGCTGTTAGATATTTATATATACAAGAACAACCATATTTACATTAGCTCGACTAAAGATTTGGTAAGGGACAAACCCTCATGCATCAGGGCAAGAGTGAATTATTGACTAATTGGCATTATTTAGAAATTCTGCCTTTTGGAAGGATATTCCACAAGTGTCCATTTTGAAGTTTCTTCCACTATCCTCTGAAGCATCTGTTATTGGCACTGTCAGAGACAGGACATAGGTCTAGATGGACTATTGGGCTGACCCAATAGAGTAATTTCTATCTTCTTATGTTGAAGAAGAATGGAGATTGGAATAAGACATGTCCCAGTGCTAAAGAAAATCCCCTTTGTGCTTATTAGTGTAGTATAGACATTATTTGTGGACAATTTATCCTTGGGTTAGGTCCCTATAATGCTTTCAAGGCTAATGGAAGATTTCAGTTAACCTTGCACCCCGCAACAGACCAACTGAACATATTTGGCCAAATTATGCTCCAATTTATGGGAGTAAGTCACAGGAATCTTCAGCCCACTTTTTTCCTTTGAAGTTGGCTGCATCTACTCTAATGTCCAACAGAAGGTAATGCAGAAGATAAAGTACAGTTTGTTTCTTTGTATACCAGTTGTTAAAATATAGCAATCTTTCTAGAATAATTTATATACAATGATACCTGCTTGCCTCTTGCTGGCTTTCTAATGTGCCCACTGAGTGCTGAATATAGTAATTAAAGTTCACATAGAATTCTCCACTCCTCTTAGATTTGGCGGTTTAGCATGGTACCTCATTTATTGAATACTCTAACTTCCTCTGAAAGTGGTTAGGATTTTGCTCAGCTTCTAATCTTCTGGCAGGATGTTCATAGGTTGGGGCTCATCCACCAAGAGCACCCTATGTTCAGAGCTCACGATCTTCGTCCTCCTAGACCAGGGCAGGCAAACTTTTTGGCCTGAGAACTACATTGGGTTTCCTAAATTGTATGGAAGGCTGGTTAGGGGAGGCTGTGCTTCCACAAACACCCATTGTGGCCCAGCCCCTGCCCCCTATCTGCACTCCCCACTTCTCACTCCCCGACAACCCCCTCAAGTACTCCTGCCCCATCCACCCCCACCCCCGCTCCCTGTCCCCTGACCACCTCCGGACCTCCCGCCCTCAACTGCCCCCTGCTGCTCCATCCAACCCTCCTCTCATTTCTGAATGCCCCCTGGAACCCCAGCCCCCATTCAACCCCCCTGTTCCCTGCCCTCTGACTGCCCTGACCCCTATCCACACTCCCCGCCCCCTGACCATCATCCCCAACTCCACTGCCTTCTATCCAACCCCCGCCCTGGTCCCTGTCCACTTACTGTGCTGCCTGGAGCACTGGTGGCTGGCGGCACTGCAGCTGCATTGCGCAGAGCATCAGGACAGGCAGCTGTGTCGCCCGGCTGGAGCCTGCCATGCCACTGCGCAGCACAGAACACTGGGTCAGGCCGTGGCTCTGCAGCTGCACTGCCACCCAGAGCATTGTGCCAGCAGCACAGTGAGCTGAGGCTGCGGGGGAGGAGCCAGGGGCTAGCTTCCCAGGCCGGGAGCTCAGGGGCCAGACAGCAGGCTCTCGTGGGCTGGATGTGGACCGTGGGCTGTAGTTTGTCCACCTCTGTCCTAGGCAGTATTAGTCTTATTGTTCCACTGATGTACAGCTGTCTTGGTGGGCCAAGAATGCAAAGGAAGTCTGACGTTTGGGTCCCAACCCATGGGCGGCATTATGGATTAGACTAGGGATTTGAACTGGCACCAGAAGCAAGCTGGGAGCCAAGGTAGGGTGGAGCGCATCAATGTGATGCATTATTCATGGTTTTTCCTGCTAAGAAATCAGACTGCTATATTCTCAGTTGCTGTGCTGCTTCCACCTTCAGTCCCAGCACAATGAATTACCATAGTCTGATCTGAGGGAGGTAAACATGTGGATCGCTGTCAAGAAAAATTCAGACTTACTGAAATGAGAGCAGGAATGGGCCCAAAATCCTTGTGTCAGTTATGTGTATTAAGTTCTTTGGTGTTTGCAAAGGAAAACTTGGGGTTCTTGCTTTAGTCTTCTATACAGAAAACAAATAAACTTCACATTTGCTAACTAACTAAACTGGAAAACTTCCACTCAGAGCAAGAATCTCTTGGATAAAAGGATGAGTGCATCAAACCCTAATCATTACTTGCTTTCTCTTTCAAGCAAATCATGGCTAAATTCTGAAACCGGCTAATAGGAACTTGTTTAGGCCTTAGATACACATATAATAGCTCAAATCCTTGGTGAACTTACAGAAGAAATACTTGAAACCAAACTATCAGAAAACTTCCAACATGCATGCGTGACACATGAACTAAAAACATGCAAAGGCAACAAACCAATCTAAAGAGCTACGATTCAGTTAAGTTCAGCTCAGCACTGCAATTGGGGCCCCTCACTGAGATTGTTCTGAGCCATCTGACCACAATAGTTAGCTATGTGAAGCAAGCTAGCAAAGCTCCATAAACTAGTGGCAACCACAAGGCATCTTTCCTCCAGAGTAATTTTGTTTACTTAAGTGCTTGGCTTTGGACAGGCAACAGCCCTGCAGTAAGCCGGGCCAGAGGGAGGAGCTGTAATCACTCACAAACAATTAATAGTGTTGCGTTGAAAAGGGAAAGAAGAACAAAAAATCTGTGATAACAACATCTAGCCCAAAAGACTGCAAGGTCCCCTGAGGTAAAAATGCATTAGGCTCATCTTGCTAACACGCAACACCAAAAATTGTTTCTACTCATTTTTCTGTGATACAAGCTAATGGTGACAAATCTTTCACAAGGAAATAATCTTACAGTCCCTTTCCCCCTTTCTCGGGATGCCATCTGTTTTAGAAAGAGGCCATTTTATTTAATATGGGTAATTTTTTTGAAATTGTTTCCAAACCTGATCCCAATTTCCAGACCAAAGAGTGATGAATACATTTGCTGAGACTCACTAGATCAGGCTTTTTAAAGAAATTTCTAGTGTTTCCCAAATTCCTTTTGGCATCTCCTCATTTCTGCTTCTGACTAAGGACACAGAGTGCAGGGGTGCGTGAAATTAAAAGAAAGAGACAAAAGTTTAACTAAAATATTTCAAAAACTTCAAAGACCAGCTCAAGTTTAGGACTGCTCAGATTCTGGCCAAAGGTTCACATAAATTCATGGATGATCATTTGAGCTGCCAATCCCCCATGGATGACAGTGTTTGGATACCACGATTAAAACAGTAAGACAGTGCATGCAGGACTGATGAGGTGTTGTCCTGGGTAAGACTAAACACTGGATGTTTCTCTCTCTCAACACCTCTCTCCCCAAACTACACTTGAGAACAAGTCAAAAAGAAGCCTTGGAGGTTGATGTACATCTGGATAAAGATCTCCAGGGAAATTCTGTGGGCTCTGTTAGAGAGTCCTGGGACAGACAGAGGGGCTAGCAGTAAAGCATTTTCTGGAGTACACGGAGGGGGATGGTTTTAAGCAAGAATGCCAGATATAGCCAAGTCCTAGGAAGGCAGTTAAGAGACTAGCAGAGCAAGGAAAGAGGCCATAAACAAAGGAAGAACAGAAAGCTTGAGATAGGAACCAAGTAGTAGGTTTCTGTTTTGAAGTCCATGCCTGTGAGTTCACCCGCATTTCCCTGAATCAAGAGGGAAGAGTGCTGAGACCATCGAGAGAGCTGTGGCCACAAAGGGCTCCCACAAACTGTTCAACTAGCTTCTGGCTGACTGTTAACCTTAGACTTTTTCTGAAGTCTATCCTGGAAAAAGTAGGCTTTTTTTGTTTAGCTGTAGGATTAAACTAACCCTCCAGTGAGAGGAAGCTGAGGTAGGGGCAGTTAAGGACACTATGTCACAGAACCTAAATATGATTTTAATTGCTTAAATTTAGGCACCCAGATTTGCAAGTGTTGAACTTAATGAATAAAAAGGAAAACATCATCTGGTCTTGTGACTAAGGCCTGGAGGGAAGAGATTCAGCCCTTTACTTTTGTTTCAGCCATTTAATGTCTCTGTCACATTCAGCCAGTAACGTGATTACTACGCCTGAATATGGACATCTGTAGATGACTCTTACCTATTTAAAAGAAAGGCTGTGAGGTTCAGTTCATTTATGTTTGTAAAGCACTTTGAGATCACTGGATGGGAAGGAACTCAGAGAGTCAAGAATATTTTTAATAATATCAAAATGGGGCCTTGGGTGACTCCGCTCTACAGTCATTTACTGTACTGGACATTTTTCATCTAGGATCAGCTAGAGAAGGAAAACATTTGGAAAACTATTCAGTGAAGAGAGATTTACAGCCTTCATTATTTTAACCAATGAAAGCAAGATTCATACATGGCATATTTTCCCCAAAAGGGCATATTGATAAAATTAGAGATACACAAGATAACAAAGCAGGGTGATTCTGAGGAAATAAAGAAAACTTTGAATACTTCCAAGAGAGACTGGTGTAATGCAAAAACCAGGAATGCATGTAGCCCGTTGGAAAATTCTGAATATGGGAGAAAATTCTTTTTTGACCTTGCAGTGGTTAGCTTATTCTTTGAAGCATGATATTTCATTACTCTTATTTTAGCTTGCAAAACCATGTCATTAATATTAGGTTATCTTGCTCAATTTTTTAGAGATATAGATACAATATTGTTATCCCTTTTGACCTGAGCAGTTTTGACAGAGCACATCTATCATGTACTGGGTTCAACTTCCTTTTCACCCTAACATACCACTATTTTATTAGAATTCATCAGAATGATTACAAGGTGTGAATAAATATTCTCTTGTTTGTACTAAAATTAGCTTACAGTTAATTTGAGTGACCCTGAGTTCGCATTTCACAAGGGCCTTCATAGTTTTAAACAAAACAAAGTTCCTGTAACTCTTCTCCTTTCCAAGTGATTTTTTCAGCCTTTCATTATATGCAAGTCCTATCACACCTTTACAACCACACATAACTACCTTTCTCCAGACTTTCAGCCTTATTGTTTATAGGTATAATCAAATTTGTGTCAATTGCGATCAAATATTGGCTGTACAAAGGGTTAATATTCTAGGCCCCAGATATTGCATACTATATCTGGCACTGTGTATCATGCATCTGAAAATATTATCAGGTCCAAGGAGTTTAACTGCATAGCGATTTGATTATCTGGTACATTCTAGCTGATGAACAGCTTATAAAAGGCAACAGTCAGTCAGTTATTCTGGTAATAATGAGCTGCAAATCTGACTCTGAAAATTATTTGGCCATAACCAGAAATGATTCACTGACAGATACTATCTGCAGAAAAATCCTACTCCCCTTTTCCTGCTGTTTTTCTCGACAAGAGCCATTATAGCCGATCATGACGCTGTTAAAAAGGACTGAGCATGTCCATTGTGCATTGGATTCAGTTGCTTGCTAGCTATCTGTTGCTTAGCTGCTCAAATACACTTCCTTTTGTAAACGTAAAGCCATTATCACCCTATAAGAAGTTCAATTTCATATCAGCAATGTAAAGCTCACAAACATACTGTGCATGTAAGAACAATTGGCTCAACATACTAGAAACAAAGTTCTTAGCTCTGGGCCAGCCTAAGCTGTGCAGAGTATTTTGGCACAAGGAGTAGATAAAAACTGTAATAAATTTTCATTCAAGTCATTAGGCTTTTCCCAGCCAAAGATTTACACAGGCCTCTCAGATTGGCTATAAAAAGCATTTTAAAAGAGTTTAGGAAATTCTAGAAGACTTCCCTGTCATTTAACAAGTCACTCCAACTTTATACTTATTAATTCCAGTGGTATGTAACATCCTCCAGCATACGAGAAGCCAGTCGTTAGTGCTCCATGCCCATAGAGTAACAAACCTATTTCAAAGCATCAGAATAAAAACATATATATTTTCTTACCGCTGTATACTGAGCAGAGGAGATCAGGCTTGTGTAGCTTGTGATGAGTGAAGTACCTACTTCAGCAGTCATCTGAGAGGCAGCATGTCATAAGTATAAAGTAGCCTAGAATTAGTGTTTACCTGTAAGGGGTTAAGCTAAAGGTAACCTGAGAGGTGGACAACTGACCAATGAGAAATTCCTCAGGAGACAAAGGATTTTGAGTTTCAGTTTCTCTCTGGGTCTCTCTCAGTTCAACTCGGCTATGGGATGAACCACACCTATTTTTTTAATGTAAGCTTCCTATCCAGTAACAAATAAGGTAGTCAAATAGTAAGTTTAATCTGTTTTTTTTTTTAATCACTTGGAGGGTTCTCAGTGGTGAGTGTGGGCTGGGTGCTTCTTGATATTGTAAGATTCAACAGAGATATCAACAGTGGGAGTAAGTTGCCTTGGGGGAGAGGTTTGGTTTCTTAATTCTTTTGTTGATTATGCTAGATGCTGTTCTATTGATGGTTATAAGGGATTTATTCCTTTCTTTTTTTTCTTTTATTAAAATCTTTCTTTTAAGAATCTGACTGCTTGTTTTCCATTGTGTAAGATCCTGGTTTTGGATCGGGCACGTCTTGCAGGATCAGGCGAGGCTTTTCTCTCAAGCTTCCCAGGAAGGGAATAAGTTTGGGGGTTTTGTGGAAAGAGAAAGAGGGGCTTCAAGTGGCCCATGTCCAATAGTTTTTCAAGACATTCTCACTTGATGGTGGCACCATATCAGTTCCAGACACAGAAGAAGTTGTGTTCTGGGGAAAAACATTTTAACCCAAGCTGGTAGAATAAGCTTGGGGGGTTATTTCTTTTTTCATGAGGGTCCCCACATCTGTACCCTAGAGTTCAGAGTGGGGAGGCAATCCTGACACAGCATTTTTACATTTTTGAGTTAAGGGGGTTCCTAGCCCTACAGAAGATTTAGGAAGGAAGACATCTGAAGCACAGGATAGAGAGTCAGGAGGTCTGGGTTCTATTTCCAGCTCTCTCACTGACTCACTTTGTGACTGAGGGCAAACCACTTAGCCTCTATGCCTTAGTTCCTCATCCTTAAAATGGAGGTGACTTAACTGGGGTATTGTCTTGGTTGGCTCATTAATACATGCAGTGCTTTGAGATCCTTAGATGGAAGTCATTTTATAAGTGTTACTATTATAGTATAATTTGAAACAGGAGTCGCTTTTATTCTTAGAAATGCTCAGCAGACGTATATTGAGCTAAGCTCAGTACTGGAAACACTTTTGTGGAAAAGTACAAATTTCTCTAACCAACAGATGAACTTGAGAATTTCTTCTTTATATATTTTAACTGTAGTTCCAGTATTGGGTTGAGTACTTCTGACCTGGGGAAGTGCATGTGTACAAAATATGCCAAGACAGTAACAGATTTTCCTCTCCGATCCTTCCCAAAAGCCTACTTCTGGTATGAATTACACTCTCTCAGGAGTAGCAGTGATCTCTCTTGATTAAGGGTCAGACATATTGCTGGAGCAGCATCTTTCCAAAACTATCCCCCTTTCCTGTCTCTGTTTACTGGATGAGCAGGAATTCACTGAGAACACACTTGTAATTTGGATACTTTAAAATCTACTCAGAACCCGGGTTAATTCCATGCATGTGATTTCACCAAGTGGGAGTGAACCAGTTTCTTATGGTGCCCCAGGTGGCTGGAAGTTCCTTCTACTGCTCCCCTCAGTTCCCTATGCCCTTTGGCTCAGGTGCTTCCTTACCTGTGTAATTAGGAGGACAGAGACAGACATAGTTGTTGATTCCATCCATGCATGTGGAGTTATTCTCACAATCATTATCTTCACAGTCATCTGGGTTTATTTCACATCTCTCCCCCTCATACCCTACAGGGCAAGAACAGCTTTGGAGAGGGGACAGAAAAAACAGAGGAAAAAGTTAGTTTGGGTTTCAGACTTTGCTTTTGAGCAGGGAGGAGGTACTGGAGTGGGATGAAAACTGATACAGATGAGCTGTACTTTCTACTGCTGCAACTGCATTCACATTACTAGCGAGTTGGGTGACTCACTACTAGTGAGTTTGGTGATAGATATCACAGTGACAAGCCTGGACACTATATTCCTATACTTATCTACAGAAAAGCCCCGCTTGCTGATGTGCCTCATCCCTGAACTGGAATGAACACCTCTAGGGTAACTTGTTAAGCTCACTCACCAAGGCTAATCAAATTATAGGTTTCTCAGCATAACCAGCAAGGGTATCGATTGCTACTACAGTGTTGGTTATGTAGGCACCTGTCCACCAAGAACTGGACTGAGGACACCAACACACATCATCACAGGTCATAGGAAGCTGTTAAATGGCTCTAACTCTTTCACCATTAACAACCTAGACTGGATTTGAATTAGGGAGGCAGAAGTGAAAGTTTTCATCTCATTACTATCTTGTCTCCAATCCAAACAACAAATGTTTGTTAATGGAGCTTCCAAACAGAGGACTTTAAGTGTTAAGTTTCAGAGTGGTATCCACATTAGTATGTATCAGTAAAAAGAACGGAGGAGTATTTGTGGCACCTTTGTTAGTCTCTAAAGTGCCACGAGTACTCCTCGTTCTTTTGAAGTGTTAAGGTATCAGCACTTTTTCAGCTCCTTCAGTGCCCATGAAGAATCAACCAAAAAAGAGTAATTAAATTAAATGGTGTGACTGTCCACATCCTAAGTATTTATGACTCCCAATAGCTGAAAAAGAGCTCTGTGCAAGTTTGAAAGCTAGTCTTTCTCACCAGTAGAAAGATATTACCTCACCCACCTTGTCTCCCAATACCTTGGTAACATACCCAAACAACAGAACAAATAAACAAGGACAGAAATACTGGGTTTGTAAGGCACAAACTTGGGCACAAAACTACTGCACTAAATACTCTATTTTCTGAAAATGTATCGTGTGTCCTTTTAAGGGAGTATGGAGGACTAGATGGCATACAGACGGGGCTCAGTTGTTCCCTAGAGTCTCTACTTTCAATTTTTAGGACATCTAGTTGTTATGGTTGTGAAGAAAACCTTGAAAAAGTGACCCAAGTGTAAACCAATGCAGAATGATCTGCCTGAGTTTGCAGAGAGCCTTAAAGTCCAGGAGGAGCAGAGTGGAGCTGAGGTTGTGAGGTCTAGTGTAGAATCAGCTGAGCATGGTCTCAGACAGCCTTCAATAGTTTGCATATACGGGTAAAATGAATGGATTGGAAAGGCTGGGAATTGGCTGGTTCAGAGACTCATCACAGGGAGCGTATGGTCTCATCAATACTCAGGACTAATCCCGGATTCAGCTATTTATATAGCTGCCCTTTACTTGTAGACAAGGACATTTAGGGGGGTTTGTTCCAACTGGGCCTATAAAGCATAACTGCAAAAACACATTGTAAAGCAAATCCTGGCTTGCCTTTGTCTACAGAACAGTGTAGCCCAGTAAAAAGAGCATTAAGGAGTCCTGGGTTCTATTTTCAGCTCTGCCACTAGCTTGCTGGATAACCTTGGGCAAGTCACTTCCCCTCTCTGTGCCTCAACTTCATCTCTAAAATGGAGATAGTGAACTGACCACGCTGAGATTGACAAATGACAAGTTCTAAAGAAGAGGTAAGTATTAATTTATTGTTACTACTAGTACTGCTGCCTGGAATGGAAAGCACCAGTGCCACCATATTAACTGCTGGCTGCTGAATCAAGATTATTTCCAAATACAGACAAGGCTTGTGTACGTGTGGTGATAATGTTCACTGCTCAGGTGGTCAGGCTGGGGAGGGACTACTTATTATGGAAGTATGACTAGGACTGAGGCATATAGACAAGGGCTGGTATTAAGTGGAGGCTCTACATTGAAGAAACAGGTTGCTGTTAGTAGAACCACAACTCTTCTAGGCTGGTTACATGGCTCCAGTATGGTGAGTATGATGCTGGCTTTCCCTCGGTTCCTCCTGCGCTCTAAGGATTGGCTGCTCATGAACACTCCACAAGTGCCTCAGCATGACCTCAAAGAGTAAACTTGGTCCCCCTGAAACATGGGCAGCCAAAACATTCACTCCCATGGAAGCCCAGGGAATAAAAATTGTGAAGCAAAGTGCATGTGAGAGAGAGAGAGGGAGTGTGCATGCTCTCTCAGCCCAGGCACGACAGGAAAGCTTCCAGAAGGGGATTAGCACAAGTGCATAGGTTAACAGCAGACAGCTTCAGACCTATACTGACCATTCACAGGTCATGAGAGCTAAAAGGGAGGGGAGACTTCAGAGCGAATGACTAAAAACAAATGGCTCCAATCAATTCAATTTAAACACACAATAAATCAATACGAAATATTTTCTTTGTCTGGCTCTACCTCATTAGTATCAATAAAAAATGTCCTTTTACTGACCCTGCAATGATCCAGGGGATCGCAGGAGGCAGCTAAGAAAGAGAAGAGCTGGCACAGCACCTTTTGTGGTAAGAGGAGCAGAAGGAGGTAAAGAAATCTAACTGAAAAAAGTTGTGCATTTATCATGTCACCCGTTTCTATTGCAAAACCCCATTTTTCAGGGGTTTATAACAGCCTTAAAAATGAACTCTGGGCTACAACCTGGCATTCAAGGTCTCAGTTTGGAAGGAGACATCTTTCAGTATATAGGAAAACAATAAAAGTAGATTGTGCTGGTGATTTTTATATTATATGAATATTTCAAGCTCTTCTTCCACATTCTATCTGGGACTGTATGTAATTAAACACTCCTATAGTAATGGTCCAATGCACCAAAGTTTACAATAGGGACATTACAGTACGTGGGACTGTTATTGTACAATATTGCAATACGAGGGTGTGTTTGGTTCTTGTTAAGAATGGAAATGTCACCATAATTAATGAAAATTGGCAACCAGTTCTTTTGTTCTAGAGCAAGTCTTTGCTTTATTATTTACATGTCATTCTTTATTCCAATCTGTGGTCAGTTGTTCCAATTCAGAGTTCTGGGTGCAAGCATAGGCTTGAAGTGGTTTCTATCATATACAGGGTTTACAGTTTGGTTCAATGGTGCTCAGCATATATCATGAGTGAAAGTGGAAATTAAATGATAAAACATACAAATTGGAACTCTGTCTGGATTGTATAGTAGAAGAGTTGTCATTTGGGAAGATCTGCACATATTTTCCCAACACAATCTGGTAGAAAAATATGACGCTTTCAGTGTACTCTGAAGGACATCAAATTTGAGGTTCCTGAGAACCAATGGTGAAAGTAAGCTCTAGCTATGAGTATAGAGCATGGCCCAGTGGATAATCCATGGGTTAAGACTCAGGAGACCTGAATTCCGTTCTTAGCTCTGCTGGGTGACCATGGGCAGATCACTTCTCCACCATCAGTCTCAGTTTACCCATCTGTGCAATGGAGATAACATGGGCCTCCTTAAAGTGCTTTGAGATCTGCTGATGAAAAGTGCTATACAAGAGCTAGTTGTTGTTGTTGTTATTGAAAACTTCCTGGGCTCTAGCCTGCTGTTGATTAAGCTATGTGACTGTACTTGAGCACTCAAATGTTACAGTTTCACATAGGGAGAAGTAGTCTCCTAGATACTGTGACCAAAACCATTAAAAAAACTAAAAATCAGCCTGCTCTTCTCCAGTTCAATTATTTCATGACATTGCTGTTCTCAAAGACTCCGGTGCTCCTGACTATAATTTCCCTTTCACTGTTCTGCAGTATACTGAGCACAAGTTAGTTGCTTCCCTCTACCCCAGAAGTAGCTGCGCTTCAGAGGTGCAGTATCTACAGAACTTGTGAAGTGATTTGGGGTGAAAAACCAAAAATTCTTAAAAGTTGGTTCTACTCTGAAAAGTGATTATGTAAAATTAGCAATGTCTTACACAACGGACTGGTGTCCTGTGCATATTCAGACATAGATATGGTTGATCAAGTGATTGTGGCTTTTTATTTCTTCTTACACTGCAGTCTATTATTTCTTGTGCATCCTCTAAATCTTAACATACTAAGGTCAACTTCAGGATCAATCCAATTCATCCATGCAGTTGAAGGCATAATTTGAAGATAATGGGATTGCACAGTTGTCACTGAGGGCAGAATATGACTTACAGAACCTTTATTACAAGGGAAAATGCATGACATGGAAAAAAAACAAATGATTTTCAGATTCCAGGCTGAGTTTTCGGAGCGGGCTATTAGGAATACACATCTTTTTACCTGTAAACTGAGCACATTTATAAGGAGCCGCTGAGATGCAATGGAACAAGGAATTTAGCAATGACATTGTTAGAGTAACTTTTCAGAGCAGAACTGTATTGGCAGCAAACTCAAAATGGTTGGCTGCACTTTGTCCGTGCTATGATTAATCATATTTGTATCTGGATAACAAAATAAATACAGAGATGATATATCATGTTTTAAAAAGTCAGCTCCTGTATACACAGAGTAAATCTTTTCCAAAAAACAATGGCTTTTTGGCAGATGAACTTTGTGCACCCGCATAACAAGTGAATTACTTGATAGCCTGTAGGAGCGTCATTTATCCTTGACCAATGAGGCACTGACACTGCAGAATTTATCAGCTTCAGGTTTTTACATAGATAAGTGAACTTAGTGTTTGTGGAAGGCACAGAACTAATAGTCCTAGACAATGAAGCTCTCTTTAATTGGACAGAGCAACACAAGACTATGGAAGCTTCCCCACACCTCACTGTCAATGATCTGCTGCTCATCGGGGGCTAAATCTGAGTCAGAATGGCTCCATGACCCAGGTGGTCCTTGACTGCAGTCTCAGCAGAGGGACTACAAGATGCTAAATGACATTACTGGCTTCTGTGACACAGATGTACCTGACACTATTGTAGCATTTTATGAATCCCACCAAGCAGCTTTTGCTGGGTGACCTTTGACCTGGCCGACCGAGCTGGATTTGAAGCAGCAATTTAGAGGAAGGAAAGACTTTCTGTTCTATTACCAATCCCCTGAACTACCCAATTTCATTAATTATTTTTTTATTTTGAAAGAAAACAAATCCACCATGATAACAGGCATGAAAATGATTCAGAGTAAAAAAAAAATGTTTCAGAAAAAAGAAAGCTGACAAGAGAATGGATCTGAGAACTCCTGCTGAACTTAAGCCTTTCGCCCACTCCATTGTGGCTAACTATTACAGCAACAAACATGAAAAGTGAAATTACCTGCTGTTTAGAGCCCCTTACCCTATCGATGCACAGCAGGGGAGGAGTGTTTGCAAGGATACAGTCTCAGTCTTAACTGTGAATTTCCTGCCTTTGGCTAGCTGGCTCACCACCCTACCATTATTTAAAGGGTAATTTCGCCTGTCTGTGCCTACAGAAACTTGAGAGTTAAACCGCTTGGCATTTTATAGGGAGGAAAGCTTTGGCTTAAGTTTCCTTTTACTAGAGTAAAGATTTGACAAGTTTGCAGCTGAGTTTGTATATTGATATATTCCTCCAGGGAAGAAAATCTATAGAAGATATAATTTCTTTCACAGGCCACACAACTAAAAACTCTAAGGGGGCCTCTCATTAAAACATTTCTTTGACATTCACTTCCTCACAGAATACAACCGAAGAGGATATTTTCTCCTTTTGATGCACACAAATTTATGCATGTAGCTCCAGTGGATGCCAGCAGGAGTAGCACATCAACTGGAGAGAGAAGATTTCCTTCCAGACAATCATTGCTCAAAATGTTTCCTCATCTTCCTCGCCTATCTCTCCACCACCCCCAATCTATAAGTGCAAGTACTTTTAAATAATGCCTTATATTTCTATAGTACATTTTCTCTAGCAGGATGGGAGCCCAAGATACTTGTAATATAGTGTACATCATCTGAGCACCTCATCATGGCGAAAGGTTGCTCTGAGACAACCTACCTGTTTTCCCCATCTTCACTGGGCACAAAAGATCCACCTCATTTTCCTCTTGTACAAGGGCTGATCTAAGTGGGGCACAGCAAGGCTTCTCCCCAGCTAAACAAGCATTCATTGCCAAGCCCAGTCTCCTTTAAGTAGGTTTATTTGTCCAAATATAAGCCCATAACTGACAGAACACAGTTCCTCAGCTCACCCTTTCTCCTAGGGCAGGAGTCTCCAAACTACGGCCCGGGGGCTGGATTCAGCCCACGGCTTTGATTCATCCGGCCCTCCAGCTGAGCAGGCACGCCAAGCAGGCTTGTGGAGAAGCCGCCACTGCTCCTCACCCCCCCCGGCCCTGTGAGCTGCTGCCAGCAGCCCCATGTGTGGAGGGATGAGTGCCCCCACAGCAGCGTCTGGAGGAGTAAAGGTGGGGGTGTGGCAGCGGCCGGAGGAGCAAAGGCGGGGATTTTGCACATATTTGTATATATTGAATTTTTTCACAGTTGCTTCGGCCCGCAAAGCCCCTTCAAAAATGGCCCTCGTCTTATAAAGTTTGGAGACTCCTGTCCTAGGGTTTCACGGCCTCCACTCCAAGGGTCTCTGGTAAGCGTGCTTTTGCAATTTCCCAGTCCCAGCTAGTTCCCTGCTCACAGACAGATCTCATTCAGCCAGCTCTGTTCTCAGCCAGTTCTGTTCCCCTTTGGGAACACTGGCCACAAGGCTACGTCCCTGACCATCTGGCCATTTTTCCAGGACCCACCACTGGAGTAAGCTCCCTCAGTGGTTCCTCTCCCCAGGCACAGCCAGTTCCAAACACTCCTCCTCTTCCTGCTCTCTGACAGGGCTTTATATCCCCAGTTTAGCCCTTTAGTTGGCTCAGTTGGACTCACCTGTTCTGACTTGGGGGCAGTGGGCCTGGTCTACTCACAGGGACTAGCTACTCAGTGACAGTGTTTTATAAAAGAGAACTGATGGAAAGCAGAAGCATATGGGGGACAGACATTCCATTTCACAGAGGATTTTGATATTTTAATATTTGGTTTCATTCCAAATTGGAGCAAAAACAGAAAACTTCAGAATTGTACATGAAGAATTATTTTTTAAAAAATGGTTACGGGTCATTTGAAACATAAACTTTTGGAAAAATGAGTGTTTCAATTTTGACTTAACATTTTTGCATTATAATAAATATATAATATCATAAAAATAAAATTCAAGATGAAATGTTATTTCAAAATGAGAAGTTGAGACATTTTCTTAGGAAAATGTCAAAACAGGACATTTGGACACCGTTGGGACCTCATTTGCATTTTTTTCTAAACAAAATTCTGGCAAAATTGACTCGATTCCACAAAGCATTTCAATTTTGACAGAACAGCATGTTCCAATGGAATATTGTTCCATCAGAAGTTTCTCTGATCAGCTCTTAAAGAAAGACTTACATTTAAAAGTAAGACTGGAAAATGTATTTGAGGATGTAATACACAGTATAAACCTCACTTAGTTGAGGGTGGACTAGGCAACCTAAACAGCATCTTCCCCATCTGTAACACTTACAGTTCTGTGTCTCACTTCAGCCATCATTGATATGCTGCATTTGGGAAAAGTCAAAGCAGCCATTCTTGGAACAGGAACACCAGGTAAGCCTTTTGTCCTGTATGCAACTGGAACTACAGTACGGGGAAGTTTCGAGTAAAATATAGCAAAAATGCTTTAATAGCAATGTTTTCATGATCTCAGCAACTTATTTTCAAAAAGCATTCTAGCATCTTTAATGCAGATAAGTGGCCAGAGCCTCAATGTTATGTTTCAACAGAAAAACAACCCTTCTGTGCAGTGTAATGTTCTTTAGACACATTGGACAACTGGAGAAATACTATCTCAGAGGTAAGGGTAACTTTTTGTAAATCGCCATCATCAGCATTTCATACAACTTTCTAGGTTCCCCTTGGAAGTGTCCTTCTGAGCAAGGTCTAGGGTGACTGCACCCTGTTCACGCAGAAAATTTTGTTGTTAAGTTGTAGAGGTTAAGATTATTAAGTTATAGAGGTTGTTTTATGGGCACTAAACCCCTGAACTGACATAACCTCTCTGTTGTTCAATTGTTTCCTTAAAGCCTATTTGACTATGAGATTCTTCAGCATGAAAACATTTTGCATCTGGCTGTCAAGCAACAGATGCTCATTTTACAAATTAAAGAAGGGTGTGTGTGTGTTTGAAATGCCCCAAAGAAAATTAGTCTCTGGATAACACAAAGCAGATCAGGGGAATGCTCAAAACAGCTTTTAGAGAGAGTCCCATTAAGAGAAAATAAGGAGGCCTGTTTTACAGGAAACGATATGTCACCAGTGAAACCAAATTAATTTCATGTCTGGCAAAGAGAATTATTTGTCATGTATGGCAGTTTCAGTAAAGAAGCCATTAGACTTCATTAGTGTAAAATAGACAAATGTAAGGTAAATTCATCTCATATTGCTTTAAATGCAATTCGCTTTGCAATACCTGAATCCGTCTTTATTTGCCTCAGTGAGATGGCAGGTCCCTCCATTCTGGCATGGATTCTGAATGCAGGCATTAATGGGCATATTGCAGTCCCGACCCTATTGGTAAAAGTTCAAGAGAAATTCAGTTAGTAACACACAGAGCAGCTGAACTAATCTATATTGTGTATTGGGCTTTGTTTTCATTTTCCCATTTGCATTGACTGAAAGGATGTAGTCTTCAGAGCAATCACATTACCTCGTTTTACTGAATGACAGACATTACTTACACTAGGCTTTTGAGAAGGCAGGACTACAATAATGGCCAGTAATGGTGAGTGAATTGGGCTATTGTTTGGGTCTGAAGTTTCTGGCTAGTTATTTTTTCACCTGCTGGTTTGGAGAAAGCTGTGGATTTTAACTTTATAGAAATATAGTTTATCCTTCAATATTAGTTACACATTGAAATGAGCAAATAATTCTGAAGAGATATACCCAGAACAGTGCAGAGTCAATACAAGTACTCAGTCAAGTGTTACAGCAGCACACAGAATTCAATACTAAGGATGGCCAACGCTTGAAGGTAAAAACTTATGTTTTCTGCTAGGAGGCCCACCTGAAATTCCTCTACAAAATACAGTGAAATCTATTCAAAATAGCGTCCTTACCAAGCAGCCTTGTGTTTTTAAGAGAACATCCACAAATATCTCCAAGTACATCAACTACTATAAGACTGCCCCATCATTACTGGAAGACTACCTGTGTTAAGGAACTGATTTTTGTTGCTCCTTTGAGTGGCTGTTATAGCAGGTTCCACCGGACTTGTATCCTGCTGGTTAAAGTTGAACTTTTTATGGAGTTAATATCTACATCACAGAGACTGGTCCTTTCCTTTGAGTTATTTCAGAGCAGATTATAAGTTTAGGAAATCTCTGGTCTGCCAAAGTCTATGCAATCACAGGAAACTGAAGGGACCTGCCCAGTGGTTTAAGAGATGACCCCTTAGCAGTGTCTGTCTCTATTTGATTTGCATCGCCAAGTAATCCACATTCAGTCATTTCTGCCAATAAATAACTACACTCTAAGATACGAAAGATATCTCAAATTAAACTAAAACTTTATTAAAATAACATTTTCATTTAAAATCATGACTAATCTGTAATAGTCTTTATAAGGCTGAAGCAATCCCCCGAGTCAACAGGGGCAGAAGAAAGAAGTGGCTGCAAGGAGTGGAGAACCTAGCTTCCATTTGAAAGTGGTGGGTTTGATTATTTGTCTTCAGCTGGATTCTGGTTTGGTTAACTTCTTGGAGACTTGCCTGCACTCAGAACAAGATGTATATATGGATAAACAGCCAACCCATTATCTTCACCAGAATGCTTGTTCTGCTGTCCCCAACTCCCTCTTCATTGTTACATCTTGGAGTGCTCAGTCAAAATATAGGTCCCCAATCGTGCAACTGGGTCCCAGGTGGGTGCAAGAGTCCGCACCCATGGATCCAACTTCAGGATCAGGGCTGGAAAGGAACCTTATCAGGGTTGTTTCAGTGGCAGCATCTATCATGCTATAAATACTATGTAAATATCAACAACCCAAAACTGCCACAGGCTTGCTACTCTGGGATTGATGCAGGCAGTCTCATCAGTTTCAACTAGCTAGGAATTTTAGAAAACAACCAGCAGTCGTGAGGAGCTATAGAGAAATTGTTGAATATGATTGATAGCTGCTTTTCTTTCATATTGCTCACGATGTATATTCCATCTGGGTGCTTATATATTCCTCACCCCAATTACCAGAGATCTGAGTCCCATAAATGTTAATGATCAACACAGTGTGAGGTAGGGAAATATTCCCATTTTACATATGGGAGAAACCAAGGCACAGAGAGACTAAGCCTCTTGCCCAAGCCACACACAAGTCTGTGACAGAAATGGGAGTTGAAACCACAGTTCTTGAGTGCAAATCCCTTGGTTTAGCCACAGACACAACCACCCCAGCATTAGGCAGAGGGGAGGGCTTGCATTTGTTGTACTTGTTTTTCACTCTCCAGGGCAAAGGGAGAAAGGGAGAACATCCACCAGGATGCCCTGATTCTGAAGGTCAGGGAAGCAGGAGACCCAGGTCCAAAAAGCAGGAGCCAGACCTGATCAAATACTGGAATGACTGGGGACTGGCAGAACCTACTCCCCAAATTAAGAAGAATGAGTGGGCATGCTGGGGCTACGCTCAGGAATTGGCACAGGTACTTTCTGCTTCACCGATACCCAAGCCTCTGCCAAACAGCGCGGCATTCTCCATTTGAAGCATTCATTCCAAAGGGTCCTGGGGGGAGGGGAGGGGATGCTGACAGTGAAGAGGAAAGCTCCTGCAGCTTTTGTTTTGGCACTGTGTGTTCCACAGCACTTACAGGACGGCAGCCACATCTAATACGCTGCCACCTGCTGAAGTGTTGCCTCTGCTTTGTCCATCTGTATTGCAAACGCTACATGCTCAACATGTCATCCTAGTGAAACTGGGATGATGTCATGCTTAATACTTCTCAAGTGCTCAGCGCAAATGCTTTTCCATATCCCTGGTAAATGAAGTATTTTGCAGATGATTCAATACTGTAGATATCCTTTCATCTTTACACATACTTTATGTTCTCTTGGCATTGAAGTTTGGAACCCTCTGTCAGCTAACTAAGCATAACAACAAGCAACAAACTAAAAGCCCAGCGTTTATTTTTCTGAAAGTTCTACACACACTCTCACAACAACCTTTCAAACATCATGGATAACAATATTCACATTACCCTTCATGCAATTATGCACATTTTCTTGGAAGTTACTGGTGACTATTACTAAAGATCTGTATTAAAATGAAAGCACACCTTTCCAAAGCATTTTCTAATCCCTCATATCTGCACATGAAAACCTGATGATTTAGAGCCCAGTTTTCACTTCTTCACTACATAAGCCTGTATTATTGGGTTTTTAGGGCATCAGTGGCCTCAGGCTCCCTGGAAACTGAACAATGTTTTCTGCTGACTCTGACTTTTAATTATAACACTAATTTGCTGTGTGACACTAGGTAAAGCAGAACCCGCACCTCAGTTTACCCATTTCCAAAAAACTGGGATAACACAACATGCCTCTCTCTCTGATCTCATGAGTGTCAGCTATCTGTTCAACATTATGAGTTCTTTAGATAGAAGTTGCTATGCAAGTGAAATATTTCATTGTACACAAACATGTAGAAAACAGAGAGTAAGCAGAGACCATTTAAAATATTAATATTGAGTAAGCTACAGCTAATCACTTCACTTCTGAATGAGAGAGACCATGCAGGGTTCTAATGTGCTTTAACTTCTCAGCTTGAGTTAATGCATCTTAACTTTCTGAGTGTTCCTATATAGACGAGCCCCTAAGACATGCTGAAAACATCTTTCAGATAAAGCTTGCAAGCCTCTGGTCCCAATTTACAATAATACTGGCATATTTGTAAAAGATGAATTTCTTTAAATGTCAAGCACCAATCCTCAACTTGGTTCATTTACTCTTGAATTGAAGACAACTCTTTGACCTACATACCCTGAAAATTAATTATGTCTGGTCTGAAAAAGGGAAAACATTGAACGTTTGTTCCAAGACTAAGGGTGTGTGAATTAAGCTGGAACTGGAAAACGAGGTGCAAGTTTTGTTTTCAAAGATCTGGCCCATAGACAAAAACAACATGATTGTCTCAGTGATTCATGTCGCTGGACTGGAGGGTCCTCTTTTGACTGTAATTCTATTTTTAGGGATTTGTAACTCTACTCTCGCTAAACATTATTGTAGTCTGATGATAAGGCAAAAGTATCAGCCTAGAGACATTTTCTGATGAGTTTTGCAAAACAACCCCACCACCCAAAAAAAAAAAAATCTGCTTGGCCACTCCCTTGGAAGAGGGAAGGAACAACTTGGATTTTGACATAAAGTTCCTACAAATGGTGAGGGAGTCCATACAAGTCAGGACCACATTTGGATTTCACATGTACCCCTACAAATCTGGAGAAAAACCAACCAGCTCCAACTTTACCAGAGTTGCTCCAAATGAACATTCCTGTGAATAATCAGAATCTGACCCACAGAAAAATTAAGTTGTTCTTTTAGCACTGATTTAAATAAATGGTACTGAACAGTGCTGTACATATAGGCTGTAGGTCACACGAATTTCATCAGATCCTGCACTCAATTACTGGCTTGTACTTATGATATTTTCCAGGATCAAATACATCATAACAGCAAAAAGTGAAGAAGAATTGGCATAAACCAATGGAGAGTTGGGCAAACAGGGCAAAGAGAGGTTATGTGAATACATGTTTGATGAAAAAACACATTTGCTTTGATAATATTTTGACCATTTAAACTGGTTTGCTGTCATAATGTAGAAAGTGAATATTTGTGCAACAGTTTGTGACATACACATTTACCAAGCCATCTGATATTTTGGGGTTTTGTCCACTTGCTTCTAAAAGAGTCAGCCAGTCACAGATAATCCTATTAGTTCATCATACCCCAGAAAGAGGGCTTCATCCTGTACTACTGAAGAAACTACTTCATGGATAAATCATCGCCTAAAATATGTTTGCATGAAGTGTCTGAACAATTACAAATAGCAGACAAAAACAGTCTCCTTTTGCACATAATCCATGCACAAAAAGAAAGCCAAAATTTGTCAAATCACTGGCTGTAAATTATTTTTCTGGCTCTACCATAGATAATAATACTACCTAACACTCTGCATTAGTAGATCTGTCAAAGCACTTTACATTATAATTATCCCTATTTTACATATATCTGGAAACTAAGGCACAGAGCAATGATGTGAAAGCAGGGAACAGAACCCAGGACTCCGTCTACTAGGCCACACTGACAGTCAGAACCACTAGGGAGACATATTTTTCAAGTGAATTAAAAATAAATTAGGCACCTGTTGATATAGAGGCTATTATTTCATATTATAATAGATATTTAAGGAATCTATCTCATAGTACCGGTGTGTCATTAACTAGGCAAATATTATTTCCATCAAGATTCACTGGGTATTTTAAATTAACTTGATTTTCCTATGCCCTTAACCCCATTGAGTTAACACCAGGCAAATCTGTCAATTAAGTTTTAATAGCACAAATATTGATGGAAAAATGAATTTCAGGAATTTGCAGAAATTGAATTTTGAATTTCCACCTGTATTTGCATCACAAGTGCTTGAGCACTGATTTAACCTGACCCATCACCAGCAACATAAACAGATGAAAAACTATCTACTCCAAAAACTCCTCATGTTTATGCCATGTAATTTTAAGAACTTACAAAATCATTAAGTAGTTCTGGAAAAAAAAAATGAGGAAACCAACCAGTTCACAGATATTTTCTGAGCAACAACTAAATAGACTGGGTATGTTATTCACGGAGCATTATTCACTTCTCTAATCAATGTTCCCTTAAAGAAAGGAACATATTTGGCTCACAGATTAAAGGCACTGGAATCATTTTCCTACTCAGCTTTTTGGAGGAGGTTTGCAAGAAGGACAACCTTGTGTCATATCTCAAAAGCAGCAAAATTTAGGTATGGAGCTTTGATAGATCAACAGATGAGCCACCAAATATTATAATTCTATTTACCTTTGATAAGGCAACTCTTATTGATGCAAAGGACTTAATTCTGCTCAGTTAAACTAGAATAAGAATGGAACAATTGCTTCAACCTTATGGGAATGATTCTGTATTTATATCCCTAGAGCAGAAAGCAAAATTTGGTCTAAAGACTGTCACCCACTGAAAATGTGGGAAAAAATCTCTGAGATTGTTTCATTACAGGAGACTTATCACTTATAAGTGACTCGAGAAAAACTCAGAAATATGCTAGCTAGCCATTATCTACCGAAAAATGAAGTTACAAGACCTACTGCTGACTCTTATGTTATTTTAGAATGAAATATTATAATTATCCTTATAGAAGGATGAAACACCCCCCACTTCCTCATCGATCTGTGCTGTGTAACATTAATCACTGCTGAGTCATACTGAGTTTAAAGGTTATTGAAATGTTACCAGATACAATATTTTTCAGGGTACAGAAAGTGATAAGACAGAGGCATAAAATGATTATTCCGGATAACTAGGAGAACCGCTTTATAATTAAGAGACATTTCCTGTAGATGTAACATATGGTGACTCAATTCAATAAAAGATCATTCTGTAAAAAGCAACTGCAGACCTCAGACAACAGCAGTGACAGGGAGCCAAAAAGATTCTTATGCCCCCATGGAAAGAGATTAAAGAAACTCTGAGTATCTGGGTACGCAATAATCAGAACCACAAGGGGATGAGTAGCAGATTAAACTGCTTTTCAGTAGCTACTGTCCTTTTTTGGCCCTCAATTGTAAGTGCAGTAGACTTCACACCGATAGAGACAAAGATGCCCACAGGACTTCTAAGAGTAGGCAGCCCCAGAATTTTTTTTCTTTTCTCTGGCTGATGGGAGCCTTGTTCAGTTACTAACATGTCTTTGTATTGGCAGCTGATAAAAAAAAAAAGTACTCTGCGAAAATGACCGCAGGACAAAGAAAAAGGGTTTCCAAGCATATTAATAGGAACTTTAACTCTTCACCCTATTTTATTCCTGTTAATAGGTTTTATTGAGGTAGTGCATGGGCAGAACAGATGCCACAGTTTTCATGTATTTAGTGCAGACACTACACCAAAGCAAATTCAGTGACAGAATTTTGAAGACCTAGGAATGTTCCTTGATCATTTTAAACATCTTAACTTAAGGTCAATAATATCAAATCGTTCAACTGCAAACACAGCATCTTGAAAACATACTTCACTGATACTCCAAAATAGCAGTGTAACATCCCACCACCACCACCACAAACAACTTCACAAATGTCAGTGAACTCAACTTGCTGGTGTTCTGAATAAAACCCAATAAGCCCACTTTACTGAACAAGAAAAGACTAAAAGCGTTCTTTACTACACAAGTAACTTAAAGGGCCACTTTCCAGCAGTTAAACCAAAATGTAAACTACCTTTAAGCATTTATCTGTCCTGGGATGCCATCCTAAGCTGAAATATCTACTAGGTTTAATAGTTTAGTTGTCCTTCTGCTGTGAAATTAAGAAAAGATGAACATGTTTCCCCCTTCCAAAATGTATTAGTGCATGACTCCAATCTTTAGCCACATCTAACTAATAGGGAGACCCCAAGTTTCTTAAGGATTCAGAACTGTACTGCTACCTGTGATATTACTGAGGATTGTCCCAGTCTTGTAATCATTTTTGTGTGGATTAATGGGACTCTGCAAAGGCATAGCAACCTGCCCGCTTAGATTAAATTTCAGGGTCAGGATGTAAGTTGGTGTACATACAAGGAGGTAAATAGAACAAGAAAAAGCCATGTTTGTTTTTCCTTTATAAGAACCACCTCTGAGTTGATGGGGGAGAGCGGAGAGGAAATAATCCATGCACTAATAAATGGAAAAGACACAAAAGCCCTTTAGAGAAAGGCAGGTTAATTTCAAATGTCTATAAAGGATATTCAGAAAGTAAACACACACATATTAATGAAGAATAGAAAAGCTTCCCTTTCATAACTGTATGAGATAAACACAAGCTGTAAGTACAAATTAAAAGAAGGAAGAAGAATTTTACACAGATGACTAAGAATACATGAAGGGATGAAGTCAGCTATATAACGAATATACTTAATTATAAGTTTGGTAGAAGAAACCTATCTTGAAGTTCAGTTTACAACTGTAACATTTCAGAGCCCTTCATTATAAAGGAAGCCAGCATTTATATGTTGAGAATGTTAAGAAAAAACAAAACTTAATGAAGTGTGTTGTAAAACTAAAAACAAACCATTACAAAAACCCTATTATGCAAACTAATACACAAATGAAATTGGGGGACAGCTACACAAAGGGAAATATGTGGATTGCTATATCCATATCTAGCACAATGAACCTAAACCAGCTGCACATCTGTGTGAAGAAAGGATCTGGATCTCAACAAAATGATTACGGATGTTGCAGAAGTGGAGAATGAAACTAGCTTTGAAATATTTGATGCCTTTGATGGGATAGATATGAAAAAGAACACCCAAAACCACAGCCTATTTACTGTACCATTTTCTCCCACTCACTTTTTACCACAGAAACCTCTTAAGACAGAGGATTCTGTATCAAATCACATTGCCCTGTGAGGCAACATACATAGATCCCTGCATGAGGCTGAGGTCACTCAGATCTGTCTCCGTTTTGGTAGATCCAGATGATGCAGTTCCCTTATTTATACTGTACCTGGCCAATATAAGATGGCTATGGCTCAACTGGGATAAAATGCAGATGATGCTAGCTGACAGGGCTAGGTAATTAAAAGGAATTGTCAGGGTGCACGTCTGATCCATCTGTTGGTGGCATATATACACATTATTTGACAAAGCAGGTATTTCAGACAATATTAAGATACTTTTGAATCTGACCGCGCTTAGATAGCAAGCTAGAAACAGACACTCAGGCAGATTGTGTTCATCTGAGCTTTGCAAAGGGCTGTGCTTATTCCTTGCCAACACCCACCATGCACAGTCATTCATGCCTTTGCCACTATGACACTGGCAGACCAGGTACCAGCTCATGCCAAGGCCCATAGGCCTCATTGAACATTGACAAATGCATAGCTGGAAACCAGTCTGCCTCACCTGTGCGTTCACATTGTTAAAATGGATGCTAAGTTGATAAGAATGTGTTTAGACTTGAAATGCTTGTAGGATGCAGCATGTATTGATCTCACTTACAACCTCTGTAGTCCATGGCATAAAGTTATATTGAGTGTTCTCACTGTAAATCTCTGTAACTGTGGAACACCAAACAGGAAAGAAGCATTAATTAGCGTAAAGTGCTGGTCCTGTGGACAAGAAGCCTCACTGAAACCACATGAGCCATTGTTAAACATCAAGGGACAAAAACTTTGTTGACTGCCCCTCACCACCCATGAAGAGGAGAAGGGTACCACCCTTGATTCATCAGTTTGAACTCTGGGGGAAAGGAATAAAAATGCCCGTTGAGAAGAAATTGTATCACTACGCTGCTTGGAATTCATCAAGGGCATTATTTCTAAGCATGAGAAAGGGCACTCCAAGCAACTTAGTTTGGATTAGTCCTAAAGAACATACAGAACTTGCATATTATAGTAGCTACTACTACAGCCGTTCTCAAACTTGTGAGAGCCACGACCCTTTTTTCACTAGCAGCTTCTTGGCGCGACCTTTGTGTGTCCGCCGAAAAGCCGTCGAATTGATTAGTTCCGCATTCTGCAGCTTTTCGGCAGACACGCCAAGCGCTCTCGGCTGTCTGCTGAAGTGATTGCTTCCACTTTCGGAAGCACTTTGGCAGACAACCGGGAGAGTGGGTATGTCCGCCAAAAAACTGCCGAATTGGGAAATAATCAATTTGGCGGCTTCATGGCAGCCACAGGGGCTTGCGACCCCTCAGGAGGCGTTCGGCGACCCCCCGAGGGGTTGCGACCCAACTTTGAGAACCACCGAACTACTACCTTTTGGAATCAAAGACTGTATCTCATTTGTGTGTGCATGTATGCCTGCTTTAACCTTAGAAATTACTCTAATTTCCTTTTCTTAGTTTATACATCTTCAGTTAGTACTATAGGATTGGCTACAAGTGTTGTCTTTGGTTTGAGATCTGAGATACGCTTGAACTGGGATAAGTGACTAGTTCTTTGGGACTGGGAGTAACCTGAATATTATTGTTGATTTTTGGTTTAATGGACCATGTATCACAAAGGCAGGCTTGCCTGAGTGATAAAACAGATTGGAGTATCCCAGGGGACTGTCTGTGACTCCACGTAAGGCTTTTACAGTGCTTTTTGGAGTTGGTTGGTGAGGTCT
Organism: Dermatemys mawii; assembly: GCA_007922305.1. NCBI lineage: Eukaryota > Metazoa > Chordata > Testudines > Dermatemydidae > Dermatemys > Dermatemys mawii. Next base: position 6,473,424 of record ML677355.1, on the reverse strand, counting down.
AATTATAGAACGCAATCAGTCTGGAGTTTGTGCCCTCTTCCTTGACAGTCTGATGTGGTTTGTGCCCTCTTCCTTGACAGTCTGACCTGAGGCTGACACTCAAGCTTGTGAGCTACCTTAAACAGCTTGACAGCTACCTCCAGGTTACATTGCTGCAAGTGATAATAAATTAACTACATTCCTTGGTAACCTGCCCCAATGGTTGATTACCCTCATTGTTAAAAAGTTGCATTATATGATTATTAATAATAATCCAGTAATCTAATTTATTTAATGTGAGAAAAAGGTTCACTCATTTCTAATTTTGGTCAAAGTTTCAGATTTGGTTTGATCTCACATAGACCAGTTCATTCATCCATTTTTTGAGTGACACAGCAATCTAACCCAAACCCCGTCCACTCTTTTCCACACATGGTAAGAAATACAACTTGCTGAAGTTTCAGGAGAAGAGATCAATTTAGGTTTTAGCCTCTGAAACTTTCACAGCATTGGTGAGTGTAGTAAAGATAAAGAGAACTGTTACTGCCTGCAATGCTGTATCCAGTAACCTCCCCACACCAGTTTGGTTTCATCTGGCATCTGACTAAACAATAACTGGACATGGCAGCACCACTTTTTAGTGACTTCCTTGTCCTTGTTAATAAATCCTATTTGTCAATTTACAGTAAATTAGGCCAACTCTGCTCTCTTAAGCCTCGTTTTATTTTAATCAAAAAGATTTATGATCCTCCATGGTATACTACACCTCCCATTATCTTTGCAGCTAGTAATCAAGATTATGTCTGTCAAAGTAAAGGGGCAAGGATTTGAGGTACTATTAAAAATATTCTGACATTGGCGCCATCAGTATGAAATTTGATTCTCGGTGGATGCTTGAGGTTTATTTGTTAATAATATACATTATTGTGTATTCCTTCTTGTCTTATGAATCTCAAAAGCATGCTGTTTTTCAATGTTCTTTATATATAAGGAGGCTTAATTAGAATTTCAGAATTATAATTCAAACAAACTGAAAAAAATAGAGGAAAATTTTCTCGTCTCTTTCCATTAATGTACCAATCTTAGATGCTACTTGTAAAAAGCAGGTATAAAAACTTTTCAGGCAAGAATGTGATTTTCAAGAAGATAATGTCCCTTTAAAGTGTGGTTTATTTCCTCCAACAAAGTGTGTGACATAGACCATGCAACGACATCATGAAAAACCACATGTTACATGACTGATGGCCATATGTAATGTTTGGGTACTGCCATGTCTTGTGGCTGATGTGAGATGGATGGACACAATTAAGTCACATTAAGTTGGGTTACATGGTTGAGAGAGAGTCAGAAACAAATAAAAAACAATTAGAAATACAATCACATTTTATTCTCCTCTTAAAACCAACAATCATAGTAAACATTCAATATTAGAGCATTTTGTGGCAAGACATGGCATTGCACACTTTCTGTTCTATGGGAGGTAATGCATTCTCATTGCCTTAATGAAAAATTGTTTTCTCTACTGCCTTAGACTGCTTATAGCAATTTCATGCAAAACCATCCCAAGGGAAGGGAAAACAAGGAATTAACCTCTGAGGAGAGATAATGAGCTTTAACTCTGCTGAATGTCTCAGACAGAGAAAGATAAAGGCTAGAAAGTCATGTCTTATATGGCGAAGTCAATGAGAGAGCTGTACAGGAACAGCCGAAGGGTAAAAGAAAACAGCCAATCATAAGAGGCTTTAATAATAAGGAACACTGTCTGGTGTGACTGATGGCTTCAATTGGGTGGCTGGTGAGACTGAAGAAAGGTTAATAGTTAAAATACATACAGCCTGACTAAGCAGGGACATAACAGTCTACAGATACCTGAAGGATGAGGACACCAAGGAGGAAGAAAAATTACTTAACATAATAAGAATGGGTATAACTAGGACTGAGACGATGATATTAAGAAAAGAAAATTCATTTTGACATTAAAATAAGCTTCTAAGAATGAGATTTATTAGTGTGTGGAACAGGAAAAGAAAGGGGTGAGAGCTTCATTTCTTTGGATGCTTAAAACTAGACGGATGAGTAAATGTACAATGGTGAACAATCCTGCACTGGCAGGGAACTGGAGAAGTCTTCTTTATATCAGTTCTGGTTTGTATCACCAGCTGAGGCTCTGACTCTCTAATTTATTTCAAGTCACCTTTATTGTGGGAAAACATTGCTGCTCATCCTGAACAATCAGAGTCAATGCCTCAAGTCACTCAGCATCTGCTTTCCCACCGTCCTAGAGCAAATGGAAACATTTCCTCAAGTTTGGCTTCATTGTTAACAGCCTTCATTAGGCCACAGCATAATACATCACTGTGCTTTTTACAGGGCTTCTGACGAGTATGTGCCTATCTCACCATCCTCAGCCAGCAAATGTGGTCTGTAATCCTTCCTTAAGCCTTTCATTTGTATACTTTTATGGGTGTAAATCCTCACTTTCTCTTAACCTACTGTAGCAGGGGAAAAGGATCCTTACCCAAATCAGCTGACCAATGCACAGTTGTGTCTTGGGAAGCATGAATAAAACCTCTAACTGTGAATAGGTGGGTGCTACGCTTTCCTCTTTCATAGTCTTCCTGTCTTGGGCGCATCAAATGAAATTATAACCGCTGCTAGTGCGACTGTCTTTGCCCACAAAATCCACACTCACACAGGGGCTTTTATTTTAAAGGACCACCAGTTAATCCTCCCTTATCTCTCAACCTCTCTGGCTCTCCACTTTATCTTGCAGGGAGCAGGAAGTACTCCTACATTCACTGATAATTATTCTAAGTACTGTAGCTTCATCAGAAAAATCGCTAGGCCTCCAAGGATGGCATCATAGGATGGGAATTTAGCTCACTGAGACAGAATCTCCTAACAGCAGCAATATTTCGCTGCACTGATTTTTTTCACACTAATCAAACTTGGCAAGGGACTAGCATTCCACTATCTTTCTCCTCTACCCTGATGCTGTTAATGGAAAGAGGCCCAGACAGGATAACATGTAAAAACCGAGATGTTTGAACTCTCCTTCATATGTGGAAGAGTGCAGGCAAGATTTAAAGAGTTCCTTCCAATTTCTCCTCTTTCTGGAATTCAGACTGAAGGATTATTCTTGCACTGACTGATGTATGGCAGATTTATGCACATATATTAATAGACACAAAGAAATAAAAGAAAGGAGTCATTTTCCCAAATGGTATAGTCTAAAAAATTAGAGCTGACATGTAGTCTCTTACAGTTGACAAATATCATGAGCCAAATTCTTCTCCAGTTACACCCATGCAAACCCCACTCCAGTCGATATAACTGACGTTAGAGTTTGAAGTTTTGCAGAGACTGATAAGAATAGATGGGGCCAATCTTTAGCAAAGAGATGGGACTTGCATTCTGATCTGAATATTGTCTGACTTGGGTATAGTGTCAGATGTTCTCTGTTAAAGCATTCCAAAGCAAGTTCCTGATACAGAGAATGTTTTGTCCCAGTGCCCGAGAGACTTATCTAGGATTTTTCCAGTTACATTGCCCTCATGAAGAATACCTGTCTTGGTGAATTGTAGATGCAAGTTATCCCTCAAGATAATCAGGTGTCAACACATTTAAGGCTGTGTAAATTAAGACATTGTCTTTCATCTCAGTCTGGAAATGAATAGGGAGGAAGCAGAATTTGTGAAGCAACATTGTGATGAACTCATATTAGCCTCTGTCACTTAAGAAGTGTGCTGTACCAGTTGCACATGCTAAGTAATGCTCACCTTAAATCTCAGGGAGATTTGCAATAGCCTAACACTGAAGTGATGAAGTCATGGGTCAGTCACACTCGTTCCATGTTATTCAAACCGCCAAAGCTCAAAGAGGCGATGAAGGGGAAAGAGCAGTTATTCCATTAAGTATTTTCATTTGGCCTTATTCTCACATATTAAATATAGCACAAGATGTGTTTTAAATTCTTCTTTTAGTCTGCTACTCCCTTAATTCAGGAATGGGGAAGAGTGATTACTGTTTAATGGAAATGACTCTCCGTCGCTTGTTCCTGGCTAAGCTCACTAACAAGGGAAATGATTAAAAAGAACAAATAAAAGACCAACAAGTCATGCATGTCCAGTGAGGTCATTATCAGAATGTAGAAGGCCAGAATACACTTCTCATATTCCTCAGGTTTTGCTAGCACACCTACTCTGGTAATGTTTTACTTTTTTCAAGTCCCTCCCAATTCACAAATTGATTATTCTATTTAATTATAATTTAGCCATGACCTGTGCGCTATCATAAGGATTGTGTAAAAAATGTACTCAATAGACTATATGAATTACAATTGTGCCATTATCTCCATACATAGGAGTCCATACAGTCCACACAATTCAACATTCAAAGATGGAGAAAAGCCAGAAAGAAAGACTTCAGAATCTATTTTATAGTGATCCAGCCACAGACTGACAAACATCCTACAAAGGAAGGCACAGATATTTTAAAAATTATGGTATCTATGATGGGGAAGAGAGAAAGCAATTGACATGTTGGCCGAAACCTTGAGAGCTAAGGCTTACCAGGTTCAGGCATACACTGATTGTTGTCGCCTTGGGCACAAGGGACCCCAGTAACAAGAGAGTGCTGATAGAATGCGGAATTGGTCAGCGCTACACTCAGCTGATGCAGCAACTCATGGTGTCGGATGCCATCGGGTGGTAGAGGGACATCTACATGGAACACATCACTGGATATTGGCAATACCAGGAGGCATGAGCTGGAGTGCCGATGAGAAGAGCAGTCAGGAAAGTAACTGAAATACTTTCCTCTGGATTGTATTTTCTAAATAGATAACCAACCTAGTTTTCAATTATTGAGGGATAATCTCCACTCATTGATATATTTTGATTTCCACAACCAAATCTCTGTACAACTTTTCATGAGTTATGTACCCAAGTATTTGGACTCTAATATCTAAACTCTATGTTAAATCTACTCACCTAAATATGGGTTATTGCGGATTATGTACTCTATGTATCATATGACTTTAAAAACAAACTTTGTATTTGTGGATAATCTAAGCACTATACCCAAATGTACAGACACTTTTTTCTCTACCTATGTATTATATAATTTTTTTAACATTAACTTTAATAAAATATTTAAAAGACTCCTATGTCATTGTTTCAGGGAAAGTGAACTTCAATTAAACATCTGCGTGTTAGCTGACAATGACATCCTGAAGTTATTTCCGATAAATCCTGCTAGTTCCCATAGGTGGCACTCTTACACTATCCACTGCTTAGACACCAATGCTCTTCAAAGGCAAGAATCCTGAAGGCAAGATTTTCTACAAGGCTTATCTGTAAGAAACACATTCAGTACCAAATATGGGGAGAGAGCACCAGCAGAGATAACTATCAGCACTTACTTTCCTCCATTTTAAAGCTGGCATATTTCTACCCTCATTAGACAGAATTCTGTCCCACAAGCCTGCCAACGCAGATTTAGAGTGAACAATTCATGAGCTACCTCACTTTTAAGTCCAGCCTAAGATATGCAGTGATATACACAAGAGACATTGCTAACAAATATTTACATGTGCATTCCAGTGGGAAAAAAGACTTCAAAGGACACCAAATGCAGAATTCCTGTTGTTATTGTACCAAAGAGCTAACTTTAAATGTGGTAATGCAAAGAAGATTACAAGGCTACTGCTTCCACTGCCATGCTATCAATAGCAACTGGAACAAACTCTTGATACCATAAGCTGGTTTGCGATTGGTCAGTTGAACTAAATTTTCTGCTGAGTGGCACACTGTGATTTCGATGGCCACAATGAATACTAAAACCCCAGATATTAACACCCTATTTCAGGGAACCCAGAGACACCACATACACTTCAGCTCAATTGAATGAGTTTATAAGGAAAATAAGGGTGGCTTGGGTATTTTTCCTCTAGTGATGCACTCCTCCACACAGGATTTTCTCCAAACTTACATCAAACAAGGAAAAACAAATGCTGTGAGGGAAGATTTAGGGCAATTTATCAAGATCTGGGAAATAGCTTCCAGATGGACAGAGCTGTTTGGTGCTGGCTGGTGAGAAGGAAGCAAGGTATTGTTATTGAATTAGCATGAATCTCTGGCAGAGAACAGCTTGGTAGAAATAGAGTGCTCCCTTCATATGGTTTGCATTTGGAGCTGTCAAATTTTACTTTTACTCAAAAACCCACGGTGAAAATGCAGGGTTCTTTTTTACTTATTAAATTTTACTTACAAGTCAGTATTTTTAAGCTGTCTGCTTTGCTTTAAATGCCACACCTGGGTATGTTCACTCTTTGCTATGTTTGGATGAGAGTTTGGTACTTACAAGCTCAAAAGCGGTTTTGTATCAGACCAAGTTCACACACTGAATGTCACCTGAGAATGTGAGTCAAAGAGGGAGAGAGAACAAAGCAGCTAAACTTTCTATAAGATATTTTAAATAAGTTACCTCAAGAGCTTATCAAAATGGTTCTAAGTAAAGCTGATCCACTCTGAGGTTTAGCGTACACTAGAGAAGGTTTGCTGGTATACCTGGATAGTTATACTAGCAAACTCTCCTAGTGTAGCTGCAGCTTTTACCAGCAAAAAAAGCCCTGTATCTACACAAGGGCTTTTACCAACATAAGATATGTAAAAAAACCAAACCCCATCAACCAAGTTTATATTACCAATGGAAGTTTATAGTATACACCTGGCCTGCCTCACATAGCTACTCCACAACGTGTCTTTAGCATAAAGCAAACAAAATATGAATGCATAAATCTATATATTCGCCAACGAGCATGAATCAAGGTTATTTACTTTCATTTACATTATCTCAGCAGTCTCCTAGCCCTCCTTTCAATAATTCAGGGTTGGTTTGGGGTTTTTTTTACACATCAAATTCAAAGTGATCGCCCCGACTCTTAGTTTTACTGACACACGGAGACAAGATAGGCACAGATTCCCTAAATTATATTAGTCAAACTTTTGTCATAAACTGCAGCTCCTGACTGATTTCAACACCCAAAGGAAGTCTCCAAAGTTATTTGTGCAAGAAGCAATAGTTCTCTACAAGATAAACTGGGTGACTGTAAATATGTAAAATAGTAAATATAAGTTGTATCTCTTTTTCACAATAAGATTTTCCTGGTTCATTGTCTGATCTTGGCTTTTTTATCCTGAATCTGTAGAGCCAAGAAGCTAACATCAACCACCACCACTCTGAAGCTCACAATGTATTGTAGGTCATTCCTCTCAGATTAGGTTTTCACTTACAGTGGTCTGCAGAGTAAAGAGACTGTACGCCCAGCCAGCCTGGCATGAATGCCAGGTATAACAGACCAAGGAAGACTTAGCCTTTCCAGGCGCTGTCGCTGACACGCTGCCAGACACTTGGGCTGTGGTGCCCACCCACATTGCCTGAGGCCCTCACCCACTGCTGCTGCTGCCTGCCTGGTCTCCTCCACTTCACCTTCTCCTTCCGGAGGTCCCCGCTGTTTACCACGTCCCTCCTCCTTGGAGATGGGGGGAGTGAGGAGGGATGAAGACAGCCAGAAGCCGTCAGAGTGAGAAGGCTTGGCTATGCACTGGGGCCAAGAGCTAGGGAGAGGCTTCAGGGACAGGAGGGGCTGGTGCTGGGGCCGGCCTGGTGCTTGGGGGGCTGGCAGCATTGGGGGCCAGCGACTCAGCTGGGGGAGGGCTTTAAGTGAAGAGCCTGACCCAGTGCTGGTGGGGAGGGGGCAGTGACTTGGCTGGGGGAGACTATCAGGGAGAGGGGCAAGCGGCTGAGCCTGATGCTGGGGGGATGGTGAGTCCCAGGGGTTGGTAGCTCAGCCTGGTGTGACTGGGGCTAGCGGGCTGGGGCTCCTCCAGTTGAAGGGGTGCCCTCGGGGTTTCAGAGCTCCAGGGGCAGGGCCATGGGTGGAAGGGATGGGGCTGGAGGGCTAGTAAACCCAAAGCAGGGGTTCACCTGCCGCCCATGCGGTGCAGGTATAGATTTCAATGTAGATGATGAGCCACTGCTAAGGGAAGTAGAGTGCCCTACGTGTCTGAAACATAGGGTATGGACCCTACGCTGCTCTCTGCATGCCCAAGCAATGCCTCCCACATCTATACTACTATTTTTAGCAGTGTAGTGTCCTCTGTCTCCCTGCTGCAATGAAAGACTCTGGCAGCAGAGAAAGGCTCTGGTGGGGCCGGGGAGGGAGACCAGAGAGCAAGTGTGAAAAATCGGGACAGGCAGTGGGAGGTAATAGGAGCCTATATAAGAAAAAGCCCCCAAAATTAGGACTGTCCCTCAAAAATCAGGACATTTGGTCACCCTAGGAGAGGGCAATGGGAAAAGCTCCGCCAGCTCCCCACTGCTGGCGTATCTGCACTCTGCCTTCCCTCAGCTACACACTGCCATGTGTAGCTACACACACCAAAGAAGACGGACGTAGACTGCCTTTCATTGCAGCGTGTAGCTATCCGTACCTTACACTCTGCTGCAAGTATAAATAAAATCTTAGAGAGGCTCCAGTGAGATACCACTAGGAAAGATTGTTGTGAAGAGGCCTGTAATTTATATTGTCCAAGGCAGCAAAGGTCCAGCTCAGCCTGTTGCATAAAATTGTTTGCGACACTCAGCAAAACCTGGCGACAAATAGATTGTTTATGTGAAAAGAACTGTGATACAGGGTCTGCAAGGCTCCTGGTAGAGCTATGGCTTGATATGATGATGAGCTGAAAGAGTCTAGAAACGAGAGGAAATGTTTATAGCTGAAATCACCAAAATGTATTTTGATTGGTTAATGTTGATAGGATGAGGCTGTGGTCCCTTCTTGGACATTGTGTACCTGGGAGTCATTCAGCGGTCATTCTGTATAATAAGACAGCCAAAACTGCATCTCCGTGACACTGCTGTGTGCTAGTGACCAGTGAATTAGCTAAAAGTGATGCCCTACATTATGGAAAGTTGGAACAAAGATGCCAGGCCTCATAGTGGCAGATAAGACTGTGTGCTGAGCCCATGTTTCTCCAGCAGCAAGGTGGCAAGTAAGAGTCATCACCAGAGATAGCAGCAGTATTTTCTATCTTTGCTGTTCTTTTCTGGTCTCTTGTTTGTGATTTTATTTGTTTTATTTTATCTTCCAGGGAACAGGAGCAGACTGCAACAACAGCAGCAGCTCTGGACTATCTCAATTAATACCATCTCTAATACTATCTAAAAGATGGTCAAATAAGGGGTTTCCCTTATCAACACTTGCTCAAGTGAAAGGGAAAAGAAACAAGGGAGATTGTTAAAAAGGAAACGTTTACTTAATCGTTCACATTTCAAATGCTTTAATTATTTTCTGTTCTTTTTCTGTATCTAATAAAAAGGTTAAAAGATTTGTAACGGTGGTTGTTACAGTGAGAGTCACCAGGGATAACACAAAATTCCACTGAACTGTTCAATGTTGTAAGCATGAAGAAGGATTTCATTAATATTTATCCCTTGTGGGTCAGAGACACCACCATTTCAACCAAACAGGATAAATCCCATGATTGATGCAACCCGCTTCTTCATCTAAAGAGGATGCCTGATTCTTTATATTTGACAGCCCAGCCCTTGACATGCATGAACATATGATTATTTGCATTATGTAATTTTATATTTTAAACACCATAACTACTTGCATCTTACATGTTACGCTACCCTTGATAGTGCTATTAGGTTCCCAGTGATCTTGGTGGGAGCTGGGAACCTAGAAAAAAGGCAGCATGTAGCCCTATGGTTAACAGTGGAAGTTCTACATCAGCACTGAGGAAACGGTATTGCTAAATGACTAAATTTTCAAGTACATTGTACTAGAATTGATAGTAAAGTGTTCTTTCTCTCTCTGATACTATTACATATTCTGTTATTACGGATAACAGTATTTCACATCAATAGTATTTCACATTTTCAAATTACCGTACAAGCATTAACACTCACAACTGAGTTGAATTAGTGTTATTGGACCCAATCATCAGCTCTGTAAAAAATTAGTATCAATTAGTGGTTACCATATAGGGACATCTCCACCCACTTATATCAGTGGTGGTACCTTACACCCCCTTTTCCCAGATGTACTTGACTACACAAGGTGCAAGACTAAAGAATTGGGCCCATTATCCCAATTTGAAAGAGGAAGACCGTTTACATGACTTGGCCAAGGCCGCACAGAGTTAGTGACAGAGTCAGGATCGAATTTAGACACAACTTATAGCCTCAGTCTTCTTCCTCCAGGCCTGGCTGCTTCTAGCGTGGCTGTTTTGGTGCTGATGGTAAAAACGAAATCAACTTGCCCTTTTACACTCTCCCCAGTATATAAAAAGTTTAAAGAACAAATACACACATTACATGGAGTAAACATCTGTAGCTGTGTGCAGTTGAAAGGCACACAACCTACTTGAGCAAGGGATGTTTGAGCTTACCTGCCTATACAATTGATCCCCCTATTGATACAACATTGAGGAAGCCAGCAGAAAGCTGAGAATACTGTGTGACTTTTAAGGTAGTTCAAGTATAGTCATACCTTGAAACCAAATGGACAAGTGCATCGGTAGAACTCCACTGGATCATTGTTGCATGTCCCATTGTTCTTACATGGATTGGAAAGGCAAGGGTTACACTTGGACACAATGCTGATATCTACCGGTCCTGCAAAAATGAAAGTGTAGAATACAAGTGGAAAATGTAGAATGCAAAATTCATTCTTTGTTAATGCACAAGATACTTACCAGTACTGACACTGTGAGTTTTCTGCCCCTTGCAATAACAATAGTAGGTGCCACTGATAGCACATCATGTGATAATGTTTAATCATAAGTGATTAATTCAAATTTTAAATCCTTCAAGTGTTGGACAAATCTTAACGATACCTGGATACTCATCTAAAGAGAAAAACACCCAACCTGCAAAAACGGACTGCACAAGTCATAAGATTGGTTTATTATCAAGATTTCTATCAATGCTGGAAATTCTGAAAGAGCAACCCCTGACTGCTAATATTTAGGCGTTTCTAGTTTGTGGATGACACCAAAAGCTAAAGTGCAGATTCAGCAGCAAAAATTAAAAATGGGTACAAGAAAGTTGCACAAAGATTTGTGAAGCTCAAGAAAGGTTCAATTAGAGGCTTAGGAGAGGTTCAATGTTTAACCATCCTTAGTTTTAAAATGGTTTATTTTCAACTTAATTCCTTTCTGTTCTTACTGTAGAAAAGCAATACGCAAAACATAGATATATCCAGGAAATAATGCAACTGTTATTGCCTTGTATAAGCACACCAATCCATATTTAATCCATTTCATAAACTACATAATTGAAAACAACCATTCCAAACAGGTAGGGGAGGGTGAGTACCGCTGTACTCACACCTTAGAATACAGTTATGAAATCCCTCTGTATGAGGTTCATAGCACATGTCTGAAACCACAACCCAACCCAGGCAGAAGTATCTTGAATGAAGATTTCCCTCAATTTACATATAAGTAGTGAACAGGTCCTTGAGACAGCAAGAAGAGAAAATGGCAGTAAACAAAGCTAATTTGTATTTCAGCAAACAAAGATGAGGAAAAAGAACATGAAACCTCCTTCATCACGAGACTCTGTGTCACCTTCTTTACTGTGTGAATAAACTTTGCTTTGAGGGGTAACTCTCAGAAGAAACCACTTCAAAGACTATCCAATTGAACTATAAAAGAAAGGGGGCAGAAAACCTCTCTTTTTCACCCAAGAAGACAAAGGAACCAGCCCTTTGACTTTGGAGGTAGATCCAGATCTTAGAATTTAGTCAGCCATGTTGCTGGGAACCTGTGGTAAATTTTACCTCGAACTAGGTTAAGCTTGTTATGTTCTAGCTACTAGAAAGTATTTTATCTTTATTTTTCATTACCTTTCCTGACTTTAATACCTGATTCTGGAATTCACTTAAAATCCCATCTTCTTTTGTTAATAAATTGGCTTTATTCTTTGATCTAAACCAATCCAGTGCTGTGTTTAAACAGAACTCTTTGATAACTCCAGGTAAATAGTAGACTGTTGAACATTAACCCTTTACAGGGATAATGGGTCTTTAATATCTAAAGTGACCAGGAGAGGGCTGTACAGTGCAGAACACACGTTTTGGAGAGTATTCAGTATGGAATATGTTGGGGCCACCCTGCACTTAGTAACCAAGGCTTGTGTGAAGCCAGAGTGTGACTGGAGTGCTGCTAACAGGCTGCTGGGGCCAGGGCTGCAGACATTCAGGCTGTGACCTGCATGCCTATAGACTCTTGGTTAGTGGCCCTTGTTGGGAGCATCGTGATGCACTGAGAGTTGCAAGGCAGGCAATAACAAAATCCTGACTGGTCTGGATTGCACCCCAGAATGTAACAAGAGTGTTTGCAGGAACAAGAGTGTTCCTATGTGCAGGAACCCTGAACATAGCCCAGAATAGTGGAATTTGGAGACTCAAGCTGAAAGCCCAAAGTCAAATGAAAATCATTTTATCCCACAATGAATGCCAGCCTCCAGCTACAGTAACTCCTCACTTAATGTTGTAGTTATGTTCTTGAAAAATGCGACTTTAAGAAAAATAATGTTAAGTGAGTCCAATTTCTCCATAAGAATTCATGTAAATGGAGGGATTTGGTTCCAGGGAAATTTTTTTTCACCAGACAAAAAAACTATATATACAGTATATGTTTTACATATACAGTATATGTTTTAAACAAACAATTTAATACAGCGATGATGATTGTGAAGCTTGGTTGAGGTGGTGAAGTTAGAGGGAATGCCTTACTGCTAAATGATGAAGTAGCTTTTGGCTGAGCCCTCAAGGATTAACACATTGTTGTTAATGTAGCCTCACACTGTAATAGGCAGCAGTAATGGAGGGAGGAGAGACAGCATGGCAGAGAGAGACAGAGACACATATGCTGTATGTGGGAGAGAGAGAGAGAGATGCACCTTGCCTCTTTGAGTAAGCTAGCCCCACTCTTAAGTACATTGTCTTTTTAAGTAGATCAGGAAGTTGAGACAGCAGCTACTTCCCCAAGCTCTCTCTGTCTCTCTCTCTTTGTGTCCCCACCTTGCTCTATATGGTAAGCAGGGTGCAGGAGCAGAGGGGAGGGGGACACCCTGACATTAGCCTCCCCTTTCTTCCCTTTGCATAGCAAGCAGGAGGCTCAAGGGAGCAGCTCCAAGGCAGAGGGCAGGAGCAGCACTTGGCAGTGGGAGGAGGGACAGCTGAACTGACAGCAATTGATAGCCTGCTGCAGGGCTGCTGCACAGGGAACTTGGGGGAGCGGGGAGCTGTGGGGGGGGGGGGGGTCTGCTGGTCCACTCTGGTTCCGAGCCCCCACCAACTAGCTCCAATGGGCTGCTCTTCCTGTCAGCTGTGGACAAAACAAGAGGCTCCCAAAAGATGTTATAAGGGAGCATTGCACAACTTTAAACAAGCATGTTCCCTAATTGATCAGCACTGTAACAGCATTAACCGGGACGACTTTATGTGAGGTGTTGTTGTACCACTGTGGTCCTCTGATTCTCTTGTCCCGTGCACTGTCATCTGCCTATATTGTCTGGCCTGCTTTGTCCTTGTAGATCCTAACTGCAGTATCTAGCTCCCGTTTGCAGAGGGAGGGAACTGTCTATGTGTCAGAAGAGCAAGTGATTGGGTAGTGGAGGGTTTATTGCAAAAGGAAGGGATGCAGGTAGGTGTGAGGAAATGGGGGTGGCAATAAAGCTTCATGTAAGTACATTGCAAATATATGGATTTAAGAATCAAAATGGTCTTATCAATCTTCCTTAAATGTACTGCTTTGTACACAAGAAACACCACACTTGGACGTGACAGAAAGACAAAAAGTTGTTTTCATTCATTTACTTTTGATTATGCAAAATCCCTGTTTTAACTCCCTAAGGCACCAAGAAAGGCCTATGAAAAATGTAAACAACAATAGAAACACACGAATACTTGAAACAAACACAGACACTAAATGCCACACACTCAGGCATCTACACCAAGGATAACTTATGGCTTCCTGCGTAAACACAGAATTACCCAAATTTAAAAACAAGTATTTATTTATTGGACTTGAACAGGTCGTCTGCAGGGCAAGGCACTCAAATTATCAAGGACTATCCATTGGAGTAGTTACTGTCTACTGGGTCCACCTCGATCATGGAGCTGTGTACTAAATCAATCAAAATTATAGATCTGTTAAGATGTTAATAAAGAGAGGTAAATTTGAAATGTGAAAATAAAACTGACTTTGTAGTCATTAACTCAAATATTAATGACTCAAATGGTTTTAAAATGTAAAAATGGTCAAAGGAGGCTAATTTATCTCAAGCAGTGAAGTTCTTAAAGCACTTTAGAAGAAAATATTTATTTTAAGTGCAAGGACTCCACAGAAGTACCAGTGATAAGTAATAAATTTTAAATAACTTAGGACAGACCAAGTACGTGAGAGATGAGTGAGGCGGGTTGAAAAGGATTTCATGAAAAGTTGGTAAAATCTGTTCATCATCTGAGATCATTTAGTCCATGGTGAATTTTTATCTATGAGTTACATCTGAGTGAAAAACGTGCTTCATGTTTGAAATACTAACAGACCCTTTCACTGATGGCCCCTTTTGGGCAGTGCAAAATTAGCAGCCAGGTGAAAATGCAATGCCCAGGTAATAGAAATTCTTTGCAATTATTATTGATTGTATTAGCATTCCATCATGAAATAGTGACAAACACCTTCCTTGTGGCAGACCTGCATATGACAAATATGTCACAACTAAAGACAAGAAATAAGTGATGAGCAAGACAGAAGAAAACTGACTTTGTGGACTTACATTTTAGGAAACTGTCCAGTAAATCAGTAATTCACTGTCCAGTAATACAAAAACCCATAGTAGGGTTTGCTTCTGGCTTAGCAAACCCTGGTTGAGATATTGACCTACCAAATCATTATTAATATTTATTATTTACATAGCACCAACAGAGAGCAAAGGGCTTAACTAGTAGGTACATTGACAAGGACCCTGCCACAAACAGCCCTCAATCTAAGAGGCAAATTCTGATGCCCTTACTCACTTGCTTACACTGAAAGTAGTGTCACTGAAGTTAATGAACTACTAGTAAAGATAAGTGCTATGTAGTCTGAATAAGGGTATTGAACTGGCCCTAAACAAAACACTACCCAGGAAAAGGGCCCACAAAGAAAGGAATACACATCCAAAAGGAGACTTTTCTCCTCCTTTTCTGCATTTATGTGTTTTATATTTAATCCATTCCCGTCCTGCTTTATTTTCACTTTTTTTCTATTTGCTGTAAACTCTAGTTAGATACAACAGCTTGCCTGACTTCAGCAAAAGAGATTAGTCTGAATAGCTGTAGTTATGCCTGTGGGCTTTTTCACCTTTATGTGCTATTCTGCTTCTCCCAAAAGTGAGATTAGCTATTTGGGGGAAACAAGGTGGCCCAGGAGGCAACAACACAGCATGGATTATACACTACACTACACTACACGCACACACACAGTGCATCTCTCTCTAAGGCATTGATCAAAGCCAATCAACGAAGGAGCTAATCAGAGCTCCGGCACTTAAGCAGCCTATTTCTTTGCCCTTGGGGGTTTGATTTATAAACTATGTAGCAAAAATGTTCTCAGTCTAGTGCAGTCCTTTCCAATAGTTCTGTAGACAAGGAGGACAATTTAATAAAACACAGAGCTGAGTCTGCACTATTTGTGCCTCAAGTCCGGTCCTGTTTGCGTTGTTCTGAGACAAGGCGTGGATATTCGGCTTTTAGTCCAAACATTGGACTAAACCACAATTTTGACAAAATACATGTTAATGTAGAAAGCCCTGTGTATCATTCTTCAGCTTTGTCCTGCTGTGACTGACAGGAATATGGCAATAACGAGAGGAAGGTAGTGGATTTAGAATGAAGAGATTGTTTTTATTAGGATTTAATTGTAACTGATTGTGGAGCTCCACTGACTTCATTGTGGCTCTGCACAGGTGAAGGACAGAGTTCACACACAAGTAATTGCAGGCTTGGGGTGTAAGTGTGCATACGGGGGTGACAGATTGCTCTTATTAAGTTGACAAGTCTTGTACATTTGTTTTGAGTGAGGGGGGAGGAAACAGTGGAAGGAATCTGGAAACTCTCCCCAGTCTAAGCTAGCACACCAGCTGTTCTATTTGCCCACAGACTGCTGCTCAGGTCATGTGGTGGGTGACCTTAGGAGAATGCTTCAAGGGGGATCAGGCAAAGCAATTTCAAAATATGAGCGTTTCAAAAATAAAAAGTTAGCCACTTTTCTTTCTGCATCATATTTCAAAAATAGCTTCATCTACAAAGGCCACATTTGTTTTCTAAATTTTTCCTCAGTGAAAGTTAGCACATTGTTGGGTGTTTATTTTGGAATATTTGTAACTCTCAGCAGTGAAATTATAAGATCAGCAAAGAGCAGAGAGCTCTGATTATGATTTGCTGTCTGAAAGCTATCGTCACTTTTAAAATAACTGAATTTGAATGTTCTAGTTATTAAAAATGAAGATGAAAGGTCACGAAAGTCAACTCCAGTTTGGGAAACAACCTTAACTGTAGCCCTATGTCAAAACCCATCCTCTATTCAAACATCAGTTTAATCACAGCTACTATACAATCATCCCGCTAAGCCAGTGCCATTATTATAATTTATTACATATAAGTGTACATGGCACTTCATAGATAAATAACAAGATGATGTCATTTCCCTTTCATTTTCAACCACAGACCTTCTTCTTCATTACTGTAAATAGTAAATACACATCTTCATAGTTCTGTCTTCATATATAGGCTAGCAACCCAAACAAACATTTCACATTCCAACAGTCATCTGATAGCAAAAACCAAAAACAACCCTCTTTGTCCACAATTTCATTAAATCAGAAAGTTCACTCATTCTCTTTCTACCCACATATTATATACCTCACTATAATTCCTCAATCAGTTTCTTCTCATATAGCTCTTATATTCCATCATTCCAATCATATACCTGCATCCTCTCCTAATCTTGCAACATAAAATAGATCTAATACATCCAGTTACTGATCTAGAGTTGGTAGGGCTTAGGCTTGGAGTTGCAGTTGTTTTGGGACCTTCAGGTACAAATGTCCTTATCACCACATATTTGCTTTCCACCTGTAACTTCTTTCCCATGGCTTTAAAACTTATTTTTATTACTATAGCATTCTCATTTTTTCCAAAATGTAGAATTACTTTTTGCATAAATTTTCTCTTACACAAGTTTTTTGGGATCTGGAAATCAATTATTTGATTAATTATCCCTAAAATGACATTGCATACAGTAATTTGCAATTATATTATCTGATGTAATGACAGTGTTGCTAACTCATGTGAGATTTGGTGTTTCCCTTAAAGTCCCAACTGCCCAAGCTAAGTGATTGCATGAGAATATCTGCGTTCACTATAAACAATGAAGTTTCCAGCCCTTCTGTTAGTGGAGAAAAGTTTGAAAACATGTCCCAAGTGGGCTCCAATAGCTCAGAAATCACAAGGCAAAAAAAAGAGAGAAAGTCCTGAATTTGTTTTTAATATCTCATGATTGTTGAAGCCAGGGGTTGATGATATTCTTCTAATAAAGCTGTTTATACAAGATAAGCAATGACACTCAGTCAAATAGTTTACAGATCTCAGCCAAACAGCTTGTTCCTACCTTTGCACTGGAAGTGATGGGTTGGTGTTGTGAGCAGCAGTCTGTCTGCCATGTCTTCTGGCCCACTGCAGCGTGCAATCCCTGGCTCTTTGTACCCTGCCTTCACCCATTCCGAAAGCCAGCGCAGACTGCAGTCACAGTTCAAGGGGTTGGTACCTAGAGCCCTGGTGATGTAAAACAATGAACTATTTCCTTTGCTTGCAAGCAAAAATAGCCTTCCCGTCCCCATCCCAAATGACACATTTTACCCAACTCTTCACATTAAACTTTTCAACGAACTGGAAACCTTGATTCCAAAGAGCTGGAAAGAAAATCCTTCAGTATTTAACAGAATTTTAACGTATGATGTCTCCAAACAGCCCTTTGAAGATATATTTGGGCAAAAGTTATAATGGTAGATTAGAATTCAGGACAAAGTGGGCCATCAGATTTTCATTCTCATTCACTGCTCCAGTTGTGTTCATTCCAAGGCATCTACACTATGCACTTTTTAGCGACACAGCTGTGCCACTTCAGTCGTGTCACTAAAAGGTGTGCAGTGTAGCTGTTATCTGTTGGCAGGAAAGAGCTCTTCCGCCGACAAGGCTACCGCTGCTCATTGGGAGCAGACGTTTTGTCGGCAGAAAGTGCTGTTCACACCAGCACTTTTTATCAGCAAAACCACAAAGTACGTGTGGTTTTTTCATACTCCTGAATGACAAAAGTTTTTCCATTCAATTTCCAGTATAGACAAAACTCAAGTCTCATTCTTGGACCTTCTATCTTCTGCTATCTCTAGAACACTCACCCCATGCCTCTCTGACTGAATGTTCTCTCCCTGGTTCCTTCCTTAAGGCCAACCTCTTCCAACAATTCCTTCTCATACCTTTCTTCTCATCATTTCCAGGCAGAGTTGAATAACTTACTACCAATCATTTATTCAAGGAATGTAGCCCATTTCTACCCAAGCCATATCTACACACACTGCTTCTCTAAATTTATTATTTTAACCTAACAAAATTCAGGTGTTGTTTGTTTGCTTATTTAAACTCTATGGCCTAAATGATAATATTCTACGTTGAGCTGTTTTGCTTAGTTATCATTTCTAAGACACTTTTTTTTATAGAAGTAACCCCATTTCAGGCAGTGGCACTACACTCATGAATAAGAGTTTGCAGTTGCAGGTTAATTGTGAAGACATATTTTCTACCTCAGAAACCTTCATTTAAATAAACCAGGACAACAGTTAAGGATAGGGTGTGAGAGTGAATTACTGATGGATATCAACAAATAATGTAACGGTTCTGTAAATGATTATTTCCATTTTTAAATGGATCTGCTTTAGTCATGCTCATGCCCATTTTTGTTTGCTTAATGCAAACACTCAAGGAATTAAGTTTTACTGGCAAAAGTTAGCAAGAAGTGACTTTCAAAGTCACATACACAAATTTTTGCAGAGACCAAGTTTTAATTTTGTACATCGAGCTATACTTGGGGAAATGCTTATCTGCTGAGCCAGGAGACAGCAAGAACATCATGTGAGCTGTCTGATCAAAACAAAGAATTTCAATTGGACTTAAGCACAAACGTGAGAACTCTTCCTGGAAAGGGCTATTTTCTGAATTAGGGTCTAAAGATGTAAAATGTATTAATGAAAGACCTTGCTCTCTCTCACTCACTTTTTTTTAACCAAGGTTTAGCTTATATTTTTAAAACTGTAGAGAGGGGTAATATCAGGCATGTGAGTTATTACAGCGCTATTTTTCAAACTACTATGACAATGCATCTAAAATAAGTGGCAGATTTCCTGTTCAATAATGAATGTGAAATCTAAATCTGCTAAAAGTAACTTTTTACATACAAATCTATAAGATCTGAATTGGAGATATTCAGGCAACAAGCTGAAAGAAGAAATCACATCTCCCCATGAGAGAGAACCATTCTCCTGAATATTTTCTTATGGATGTTTGTTCTTCTTTGGCTTACTTTTTAATAAGAATATAAAGTGAATTCATTGCTTTTTCTTTTGTTAAAAAGAGGGACTGGATAGCCTCATAGACCATGCATTAATGAGAGTTCCTCAAAACTCTGGAACTGCACTCATTTTTTGAAACATGATGTTGCTTTCATTCCAGCCAGCAAGCAGTCCCAGCCAACAAACAGTAAGTTTGTGTGTGGCAGTCCAGTGATGCGAACAGCACACATAAGAAAACTGGGACTAGCTTGAGACACTCAAACCTACTTTAAGACTGTAACCCAAGTCACACTTTAATAAAGGTTCCCAGACTTGGCTGATTAGTGAACTAACCCACTGTGCCTCAGAGACAGTTATATTTGAGAGTGTTACAGTTATTTATGGATTGCTGCCAACTATATTTAAAACATCATTGTTGGAGTTTGGAGACCAGGGTTCTGTTTCCAACTCTCTCTCTGATACATTGTGTGACCCTGAGCAAGTCACTTAACTTCTGTGTCTCAGATTTGTAACTTTTTTAAAGCAAGGAGTTCAACCAAATATATTTCCCCTTTGCCTGGGATAAATCCCATATAGCAGACAACAAGATGGGAGAATCTATTGATTTGTTTTAATTAGAACTGTTTAGTTCATTTAATCAGAACTGTTTTCTCATAACCAAAGAAGAAGGCAGCACTTCCAGGGAAACAAATTTATATTAAGCTGCACTTTGCAGGACATATTTATATTTTGGTCCTGGAAAAAACAAGAAGACAAATGAACAAGCTAGAATAATAGTGTGTTTAGTTTGGTTAACTTGTAGAGTGGTTCAAGTCTTATGCTAGGCTAAACCAGTGGCTCTTAACCTTTCCAGACTACTGTACCCTTTCAGAAGTCTGATCTATCTTGCGTACCCTAAGTTTCACTTCACTTGAAAACTAATCGCTTACAAAACAAGATCTAAAAATTAAAAAGTGTTAGAACACACTATTACTGAAAACTGCTGACTTTCTGTTTTTTACCATATAATTATAAAATAAATAAATTGGAACATAAATATTGTTCTTACATTTTTGTGTATAGTGTCTGTGAATGTGTGTGTGTATATATGTCAGCATAAACAATCCTTTAGATGAAATTTTAGTTTGTACTGACTTTACTAGTGCTTTTTTATGTATACTGTTGTAAAACTAGTCAAATATCTAGATGAGCTGAGCTACCCTCTGAGACCTCTGCACACCCGCCAGGGGTACACATACCCCTGGTTGGAACCAAGAGTATACGCTCCTCAGACATTTTTTAAAAAAATACTAGTTGTTTAGGACAATCTGATCCAAACCAAAGGCAAAAACAGATTTCTTTAGAAAGAGGCTAGGGATAGGTCATCTCTGGCCAGGATGATTTAGAGATAACTCCATCAGAGACAGGGAGATCACCCCAACTCATCCTTCAGTTTGCTAGCAGAGTTTTAACAAGAGGGTCTCCCGTGAGTTGCTGTGAGTCCCATCCAAAATACTATATTTATTTCACACACTGTGTGAAGTGTGAAATAAATGCAACCTATTTTTTTATTTATTTCAATAAGGCTGCTGCACAAACAAGAGAAATGCATCCATGTTGGAGGTAAGACCCACATGAACAGATGAAATGACATCAAGCCAGGCCGTGGAGCTCATGTACTTCGCAATAAGGAGCAGGAGAAAAGAAAGAAAACAAAATCCTGTAAAGTCTGGGGTTTTTCAAAGAAGCCTAAGCGTGGTAGGGGTTCAACTCCCATTGACGTTTAGCGGGAATTGTTTGTCCAACTCTCTTAAGCTCCTGGAAATCCCAGCCAAAACGTGAGCACTTGACCAAAGACAGTTTAAAAAAAAACAGCTTTGAAGAAACGCACATTAGAAGTCTATGGAATTATTTTTTTTGAAGCAATGTAGGGTTTTAGCCATGTAACTCTCTTACTTTAATAGGCAGTCACACGACTAAAACACTGTAAACTGATCTGGGCATTTAAAGGCATTAAAATCTACAGAGATTTTGACTTGGAAAGAATTATTACAGCAATGATGCAAATTGCTTTTGAATTTTAGCTTTACCTCATGAATCAGATTACAAATCATTTTAAAAAATAATGTTTTGAACTCCAGTTTCTTTTGGAGAAGAACGTTCAGACAGGATATTAAGAAAGGAAACCCCACTAAATTTGTTGATATATTTCTATGGGAGTGACTAATGAAACAATTGTGCCCTAGACAGACTCAACTGTGGAGTTCATGGGTTTAATCCTAGCTAGGGCTCATTCATCAAAATTAAATGTGTACAACAGCAATGCCTGAAAACCCCCAAATCCAGCCGCTTTTGTAGCTCCATTGCTTACAATGGAAAAACTCCATGGATGACCTTTTGACCCCATCTGCAATGAGTTGGCTCACTTGTGCAAGGCTAAACAAAACCCTACATTTCAAAATTTGTCTAGAAATTACAGTTAACCATTTAGTACTGGACAAACTCCAACACACACCAGGTGATAGGGAAATCACAAAACAAACATTGAAATATCCAGGTTAATCAATCTTCCCCTATGCAGCTTGAAGATGAAGCTGCTATATAAATGCAAGGAATAATTTTGTTCCATGAGCTGTATAAACTAAGAAGTGTATTTGTACTTTCTACTAATTTTTATGTACCACAGCAAGCTTGTTTCCACTCACTTCTCCTTTTATTTCTTTGGTCAATATAGCAAAACAATTCCTGGAGGTTAATCATCTCATAATGCTATGAAACACTAAGGGTCAATGAAGGGTAGATTTTTTTCTCTCTTCAGACGTACGTATTTCTCATTGAAGGGCAATTAAAATAACTATACATAAGATGAACTAAAGATAGAGAGCACTGTGGAGGACACAGGGTTTTTTTTATAAATGTCTAGCATGAGCTTGAGTAAACAAGAGATGAATCAACAGGAACATGAATTTGAGCTATCTAACGTACAAAATATATGTCTCTCAGAGTTATTTTTAATAATGAGTCCTTTACCATGCTTTTGATATACTACCTGGGTCATGATATCACCAGTGAATAGTACCTTGTCGCCTACTGGGTCAGGTAGCTTTAGATGTGGGTAGCACACACAGGCACTGAATGAATACATGGGCGATCTCAATCTTGCATTGTCAACGTTAAGGCTGCTCCTACCTTAGCAAATTTGGAGCCTTTTTTAAAGCACTAGTATAGGAATTAGTGTAGACAAACCTCAGACATTTTTATCATGGTGTCAGAAAAAAAACTAAGTTTGCTAGTGAAGACAAGCCTCAGCTGGAGAGCATTCAGGATCGTTACAGCATACAGACACAGATTCTGTACAAAAAGAGTAGGTTTGTATTCCACAGATAAATCATCCTGTCTCTGTGGAGTTATATATGTGTATATAGCTATATATATATACACACACATATACACATACCTTTCAAAAAGCTACCTTAAAAGAATGTTACGTTTGCAAGGCAATTTTGGTAAAAATCTTTCCCCGTGTTATGATCAGCTTTGGAAAGTAGATTAAAGTAGGCTAGATCTGAGTTTTTAAATTGCCAATTTCAAACCATATTCCAGCTGCACCTGTTGCAAAATGCTTTGTCCAAAAAGTAGAATAAAATTGTGTACACTAGAGAACTGAACCTTTGCAATTTACAGCGGTCCATTTGAGCCATCGTAACTTGCAACAATGCTGCGTGTTCTCACTAACCACTCTGGCTGGGCTAAACCTGTTCAACATCTTAACACTCAGCATCTTTTCCCACCCTAGGAATACCAAAGCATTTTAAATTCCACTATTTACTATGGATTCACACTGCTGGCAAGGAAAGTGTTTCTCAAATGTAAAATTTTATTCACTCACAAGATATATGAAATTGATGCATGGCACTTTTTTGTTCCATTTATTTGAAAATGCCACAAGTACAGACTCTCTCAGAGATATGTGAATCCCAGACAGATCTATGTCAGTGTTCATAAAATACATTGTTTTAAATTGCTCATGGCTTTATTGGTGAACTCAGCTTCTTCAGTTGTGTTAAAGACACTGGTCCACCTAGAATTACAGAAGGCAAATGTTTCTTTAAAGAAACAGCTGAGAACAATTGCACGGTAGAACTTAATTGTTCACGGAGCAAATTATACCCTAGACAGGTCTTAATTATTTTATGGATCCTCCTTATTACCATTCGTTGGAGCTTTGTGCACTTTACACTGTCAGCAGCACGTACTTATAAACAGAGGGGCTTCATTGACTGTGCTGGGCCAAAGGGGATTTTATGACTCTCTAGGGTGAACAGTTTACCTAAGAAAACTGTGCCTGCACTTAGTTTAATGTAAACTCTGAAGAAAATCCAAACAAATTGCACATGACATGTTTATCATTTCAGTTCTAAATATACCCTTAGACGCCAGCTTTCCCTGTT
This sequence comes from Dermatemys mawii, assembly GCA_007922305.1. Classification (NCBI taxonomy): domain Eukaryota; kingdom Metazoa; phylum Chordata; order Testudines; family Dermatemydidae; genus Dermatemys; species Dermatemys mawii. Next base: position 6,449,329 of record ML677355.1, on the reverse strand, counting down.
TGGAAGTTGTCATTGCATTTGCAAGTGGAGACAAAGGAATTTGGTACATTGACCCTGAATTCATCCCCAGACAAGGTTTAAAATGAATTTGCTATACTATGAACACAGCATAGAATACATTTTGTGTATAACAGATATTTGTACTTAAACATTTTATCTAGCCTAGGTACAGGCTAAAGTCTAAGTTTGGATTTGAAGGTGAATTAGGGTTAAAGCTCAGGTTCAAATTCATGTAAAATTGTGTTGAAATCCCTTGAATTGTTCACAAATGATTTTGTCCCAAATAGTAACACTTAGTAAGTCTCACTATCCCTTACTTTGTAAGGGGAAACTGAGGCATAACAATGTTAAGTGACTTCTCCCACAGAAACCTTGAAGCCGGTCTAGAACTGAGCAAACAATTAATGTTTTGGTTCATCTGGGAAAAAAGCCAATTTTTTTGTTGCTGTTTTGGGTTCAACAAAACATTCATTTCAAGCTGGAACTTCGTTAAACATAAAATTGAAGGAAATTTTGAAACAAAACATTTTTGAAGGTATTATTGTTTAAAATAAAAAAAATTGAAACATTTAATTTCAAAAAGATCAAAACAAAACATTTCTATCTTTTTGGATTTTTTTTTTCTGATCAAAACAATTTTGTAAATTTACCACAAATCTGCAAAATGTTTCTGTCAGCATGAATATGCATTTGAAATATTGCCCAGGTTTCCTTACTGCCAGGACATACCAATCTGATGCTTTATTCATTAGGCATGACCATGCTACCGCCCATCTTGAGTAATGGAAATTTCAAGAAATCTGTTTTTGCAAACTATCTGAACACCCAAGTGACAACTGGATCTGAACTCTGGATTTGGCCTGAAACCAAATAATAGGAAAAACAATGAGTCCTTGTGGCACCCTTAGAGACTAACAAATTTATATGGGCATAAGTTTTTGTGGGCTAGAACCCACTTCATCAAATGCATGCATCTTCTTCTCCAAGATGACTGATTAAAGTTTACCAGTTTTGGTCCATCTCTAGGTGAGTGACTGGTTCAAGGCCATTAAGGAAGGAAGAAAGTGATGGAAAAACTAAAATAGACATTTGGATTTTCTTCTCACTTGAAAAGAACAAATATATTTCATGTATATGGATAGTGTCATTTTTAGAACATATTTTATATGTATGTGGAGTGAAATACACAAAAAGTTCACTTTCATTATTAGTATATGTGAATTATTAGTTCATGTACTATATTGACAAAATCCTGTATGTAAAACATGAGATTTTTTTATGGCCAGAATGCACATATAAGTTACTTAATGTTCTTCGTGAGTGGCTTCCTATCTCATGCTCAGGCTTCTGGACCATCATGCTCTCTAAATTTCACATGCAAAGTGCTAGATGTCTGAGTCTTACCACAAATGCCATAAAAAAGGAAATCGCCATATTATTCATTCAACTGTTTTTCCTAAGACATTTGTTGAGAATAAATAACAACCAGTCCAAGCATTAATTTATTTAAGTTGAACAGACAATGTCTGAATAAAGATAGTAAAATGCAGAGAGAAAATGAGCACAACTCAGAATAGCTTAGAAACTAGATTAGCACATAACCTACTTTGTGTTAGTAAAATAACACAGTCAAAAACATTAATTCAGAGCAAGGGTACTTACAGATGTGAAAGGGACACAAGGTCATTAAAAGAACCTTCAGGAACACTGGAAATATCGTTACCATGAAGAGTTCTAGAGAAGGGAAATAACAATAAGATATTAGAACATTATTGTCATGCTACACCACAAATTTTGAACAAATAGTTACCTTTGGAACCAATATTTAACTGTTCCCACTGTAGAAACCCTACTATCTTCATAATCCAACAGAGTCAATGCTTTGTTTTTTGCACTTTTACACAAATATTTTATAAATAATGTTATTTGCAGTTAATATGTTAATAATTAACTTTTAATGTAAAAGGTGTCTTGCTTTTTTTTTTTAAAAAAAGAATCAATACCATTTAAGCATATTTTCTTTCAAACAGAAAAATAGGAAAGCATCTTTTGCCTCCCTGCCACAGACACCCTTACTGCTGCACCGAGTCCCATTAGCCGAAAATACAAAAAAGTCAAAGTAAAAGAAGGAACGTGAAAGATGAAATTAAACTTTGACTACAGTGGAACTCCAGGAGGGAGCGAGGGTCCATGTGTATAGATATAGTTGCAGGATCAGGGCCCACATTTCCAAATTAGCGACAAAGTATACCAATATGCACTCATAGACACATATGCAAATCCAAGCAAAATACTTGGACATCAGTTCTTTGAAGAGACTGTTCACCTTGGACAAGGAAAACAGAACCTTCCCAGTGTGAACAGAGTATAAGCACGGTCTTTCCTAGAACGGTTCTAAATGTTTCTCAGACCATTTGAAATGGTATTTTATTCCTCACCCCTTCCAAGAACTGTATTATTTTTATTTATATGGGTGCCTGGAAGAATTTTTTCTGATAATTTGTGGATCACATTATTTGAAAGGTGCTACAATTAAGGTAAGTCCTTACTCTAAATATATGCAGTTTGTACTGCAATAGTAATCAAACGCCCCAATCTGGATTGAGGGATCACAGAGCTGTACAATCAAATAAAAATGCTCTTCTTGCACCAAAGAGCTTACAATCAAATTGAAAGAGGTGACCCGAAAAGTGAGTGCATCAGGCTACGGGAAGGAATATAAGAACAGTCATACTCAGTCAGAACCAAGGTCCATCTAGCCCAGTAGCCTGTCTTCTAAAAGTGCTGCTTCAGAGAGAATGAACAGAACAGCACAATTTGTTGAGTGATCCATCTTGTTGTCTAGTCCCAGCTTCCACCAGTCAGAGGTTTAGGGATATCCAGCACATGTGGTTGTATCCCTGACCATCTTGGTTAACAGCGATTGACCTGTCCTCCATGAACTTATCTAATTCTTTTTTGAACCCAGTTATACTTTTAGCCTTCACAACATTCCCTGGCAACAAGTTCCACTGGTTGACTGTGCATTGTGTGAAGAAGTACTTCTTTATGTTTGTTTTAAATGTGCTGCCTATTAATTTAATTGGGTGACAACTTGGTTCTTGTATTATGTGAAGGAGTAAATAACACTTCCCTATTCATTTTCTCCACATCATTCATGGTTTGATAAACCTCTATCTTTTCCTCCCTCTTAGTCATGTCTTTTCTAAGCTGAACAGTCCCCATCTTTTAAAACTTTTCTCATATGGAAGCTGTTCCATTCCCTAATAATTTTTGTTGCCTTTCTCTGTATTTTTTCCCATTCTAATATATCTTTTTTGAGATGGGGCGACCAGACCTGCACACAGTATTCAAAGTGTGGGCATATCATGTATTTATATTTTGGCATTCCCAATGCACCCATTGGAGTTGAGGCCAAACTGACCATTAAATGACACACCTTCCTGCGACACTGAGAATTTGGGTTTTATTGGTCCTACACAAGCCACGTTCATCTATTGGCACACTAACATTTCACATATATTCAGATATAGAGTTCTCAAAAGTAATCAACGCGGAAATGGTGGGAGAACACACCAGATCTTGGAAACCTTTTCTCACAAAGACATTGTAAGATACAGCAAGATATTGTGCAAAAAGGGAGGAAGGGTGAAGAGGGCATCTGAACATCTTAAAACACTATTTTATTTATTTTGCAATTCTCCAGTGGCCTGTATCAGTTAAAGAAAGTAGCTAGTCTAGAATATTTATGAACCCCTTCCTTGATGACAGGCTGTATCTGCCTTTCACAGATATCAAAGACAGTGATGTGCTAAGCTGCTGGAGCAGCATGCAGAACAGAAAACTGGTGTGTGTATATTTTATAATCCTTTTATGAGAGTAATTTCTTCTTCAATTTACTCTGTTATTTATGGTATGTAATGACCACCTCCTACTATTTCCTTTTGTGGCTTTCTAGATACTCACAATGTTGAAGATGAACTTGAGCTGTAATATTTATCACTTAAAAACTATCTAGGCTCCTAAATAGAAGACAGTCATTCTAGTTTAAAACAAAAGACATCTCTGGTGCTGAGTCTTCTTTCTATGTCATGTCCTTTTCCGTGCACAAGTCCCACTGCAATACTCACTAGAATTTACACTAGTCAATTACACGTTTACAGGGTTACCTTCCCAGTGCACATACAGCTGAGCTGAAGCCAAACTGACTATTGAATGACACGCAGTGGGCATTAGAGCTCAGTAAGGACAGACAGTGTAATTGCTATTGTCTTCCCTCAGAGTGTGCATGGACAAGGAGAAGCTTTAGTTCCAACCTTGTTATCTTGCCAAGATTTGCAACAGAGAAGTCATCCATGTATGGGGGTGTAGATTTCGTGGACATGCATTCTCTCCTGCTTTCAGCACCAGTATCCTGAAAGCCTTGTTTTCTCACTGCTCTGACCCTGAAGCACCCTGTTCAGTGTTTGACCCATCATAAATAACTGGTGGCACTGACATGACTTGAATCGCCAAGCAATCCACCTCAGCGGAAAGAGAAGCAGTCCAACACAATATCTCTGGACAGATAGAGACATTTAGTTATTAACAAAACTAAAAACGAGCGACTCATTTGACTTTCCCTGGCAGCCCTCACACAGGAACTACTGTGATTGGTATAGGGACTGCAAGATTGGGCCTTTTCATTAAGTGCTCAAAAGCCAGAAGTGAATATAATGGACTTGAACTAATTAACATTATAATTAGCTCACTACTATGTTACATTTCTGATCTCTATCTTTATCTTTTTGTATGCCACAAATGGGGGCTGCCTAATTTGAAGGCAATAGTGCAGTGGGAATGGAGCATTTGAACTGATTTCTGATTTCTTCAGTTGTCTTAAGCCTCCTTATTTTGTAAATATTTAAATGAAAGCGGAGTTCAACTTGTAAAAGCCTGATCCCATGAGAGGCTCAACACCAACCATAAAGCCTGGATTCGAGGGCTCCCACAGCAACTAATCCATGTTGAGGGCACTCAGATGTCACTGGAGACCATAAGCACCCTGTGTTGTGTGTCTGTATATTTTAGATTATATCTGACCCACACGCATCTTTAAATATTTTGCCAGACATACACACACGTTGGCTCTCTCCATATAAAAAAATTAATGAAAACTAAATCATTTTAAAAGATCTGTGTACCCATGACCAGGATACTTACATTTCAATTTGTGCAGATGTCAACCAGCTAAACGATACTGCCTAAACTGGATATAAAAGAAAGAGGCCCAGAGGAAGAGCACCTGTAGGAATTTTACCAGAACACTGCATGCTGTATTTAAAGGAACGTACCTTTCCCACAGTGTATGTTTTTCTATATTTACATATACCCAACTACAGTTTACATTTCACTATATATCAATGATCCTTCTAGGCAACACTTCTGAACATGTAAAGCTGGTGGAACATTTTATAATTCACTTCGTGACTGAGTCGTCACATTATTGCAAAAGTCGTGCTAATGACTGGGGCCTGGATTCTGCCAACACTTACGCTGGGGCTTAACAGTGAATGTGAGTGGTCCCATTCATGTCAATGGGGACTGCTCATGCACCTAAAGTAGTGCATGTGCATAAGCACTTGCAAGATGGGTTCCGAAAGAAGGATACAAAAGAATATGACTGAGAGAAACAGAGAAGCTTAGCAGCAGAGCGAGAGAGAGAGAGAGAGAGAGATGATACGAAATGTAGTTAAATTATCCATTCATGGGTATTCTGATTTTCAGATACATATATTCTATTTATTGTTAACAGAATAAATATAAGGAAAGCAGAAGGATTTGGAAAGATACTGAATCATGCATGAAAGAGTCCAGTTACCTTCAGAGGCAAGCACAGCTGAAGATGATGAAATATCACATATACCTTAAAAACCAACCACCAACAACAACCCTGAAAATGTGGAAATTGTGTTGCTGATATTTTCTCTTTTTAAATTCTCCTGAGAACACAGATAATACATGACAATAACAAATTGCACACTGTCACTCGGAAGCACTTTTTCCCCTCTGGAGAATTGATTTTTAATAACAACACAGATGACATGTTGCAAGAGTTGTAGCTGACACCAGAGTTTTGTAGGCCATAATAAATCAAATCAATCTGGAGGTTTCCAAATGTATAGAGCACAGACAGAGACTCCCTTTCAGGCTTCATTTCACTAATGTTGTTTTGTGCAAGACTGAAAGGGCACAGTGTTATCTCCCTTGAAGCAGGAGGTTCTTTTAAGATTTGATTAGCAGATCTTCAAAGAAAGCCAAGAACCCACATTTGAATTTTTAAAAGCACCCTTTGTTTGTGTCACAGTCCAGGCATGACCTGTAGAAGGAGAAATTAAATTATGATTTCAATACAAAAAACCCCTGGAGTGACCAACAACTGGGAATGGAGACATGGGTAGGAGTGCATGCCCAGTGGGAAGAATAACTTTAAGAATTTGCCTTATAACAGCACTCACCCACAGCAACAAGGAACCTCTCTGGACTGCCTGAGCCCTAATAGCTATACTTTGCTTTTCTATATAACCTTCTATCGAAGGATCTCAAAGCACTTTGCAAACTCTCAGGGCGTTCTTTGAGATGCTGCAAACCCACAATGCCAGACAAAGTCAATACCATGTGCAGATGCAGAGCAGCTCTGAAATCCAGACCTAAATTAATTAGGCCTCACAACATCAATGATATAGCTAAATATTAACCCCATGCTACAGACGGGGAAGTTAAGGCTCACCTGGGCTGTTTGTGACAGGGACAGAAATAGAGCCCAGATGCTCTGACAGGTAGGGCTATGCTTTCATCATCTGACCACCTTTTCCTCAACTAATGCACCAGTCAAACCTGGCTTGAAATCTGTATAACAACCAATGTCTAACTGCTAACCATTCGCCTTTCCTGTTTTAGTCTGAACTGATGATCTGGGACTCTAAAATGAAGGAATGACCACATACAATGCTAAATTGGCTGTTACCACTCAAGAAAGAGATCTTGGAGTCATTGTGAAAAGTTCTCTGAAAACATCTACTCAATGTGAAGTCAAAAAAGCAAACAGAATATTGGGAATCATTAAGAAAGGGATAGATAATAAGACAGAAAATATCATATTGCCTCTATATAAATCCACAGTATGCCCACATCTTGAATACTGCATGTAGATGTGGTGGCCCTGTCTCAAAAAAGATATATTGGAATTGGAAAAGGTTCAGAAATGGCAACAAAAATGATTAAGGATGTGGGAACTGCTGCCGTATGAGGAGAGATCAATCAGACTGGGGACTTTGCAGCTGGGCAAAGAGAAGCCTTGGGGGAGATATGTTAAAGGTCTATAAAATCATGACTGGTGGAGAGAAAGTAAATAAGGAAGTGTTATTTACTACTTCTCATAACACAAGAACTAGGGGTTGCCAAATGAAATTAATAGGCAGTAGGTTTAAAACAAACAAAAGGATGTATTTCTTCACACCACACAGAATCAACCCATGGAACTCTTTGCCAGAGGATGTTATTAAGGCCAAGACTATAACAGGGATCCAAAAAGAACTAGATAAGTTCATGGAGGGTAGGTCCATCAATGGCTATTAGCCAGGATGAACAGGGATGGTGTCCTTAGCCTCTGTTTGCCAGAAGCTGGAAATGGGTGGCAGGGGATGGATCACTTGATGATTACCTGTTCTGTTTATTCCCTCTGGGGCACCTGGCACTGGCAACGGTCAGAAGACAGGATACTGAGCAACACAGACCTCTGGTCTGACCCAGTATGGCTGTTCTTATTCGTCAATTGGTACAAGATGTGTTGCATAGAAGTACAAGTACATTGAAGCTAATTGTGTGAAAATATTTATGGTGTACCAAATCAAATGAAAGCCATCTGCTCATTAAAAATCCTGCTGTCATTGACAGCATCCTAATAAGCTGTAACACAGGCCTATTGAATAAGTATTACTTACAGCACTCGAAGAGACTTGAGTCCATTAAACGCATGGACTGGAATACACCGGAGTTTGTTGTAGCTCAGGATCCTAGAAGAATCAGAAAATGCAGCTGCAGTGTTATATGTTTCTTTGGTTATTTTGCTACAAATTTACTTAAGAAGCAGAACGGAAAGCCATCAGTTTACATAACAAGAGAGATACTCATTATGTAATGCAACTGATTTTGTACTGAACAACAATTAAAACTGATGCCAGAACCACTGGTTACTTACAGTGTTGATAGCTGAGTCATGTTGATGAAGGTGTAATTGGCCAATATGCTGATGCTGTTGTTGCTCAAGTCACTAAAGAAATACATACAGCAGACACATCATTTATACAAATGACTTTAAAAACAAGTCATTTTTAAATGTTAAAGCAGACTCCAGCAGCAAAGTAAGCAATTTCGAAGCTAGCCATTATCAATTGCCATTATCTCTTATAATCAGCCTTGGAAGAATTCTAGTGGTAAGGCACATCAGACTATATCTCTACAAGACTCTCAAGCATCTTCAAGGGCACATTTTCAGTGTATTGCAACACAGAAGCAGTGGATGTGAAGAAATTTCTGGGCAGAAGTTTCTGGACAGTTTCTGGACAGGTGAGGCAGCCATAGGCGCACAACAAATTTATCACATGGATCTGCAATTTATCGCACTGATATCACCTCCATGGGTAGCGTGTATGTATTTTGTATACACATACACATGCAATTACTGCAGAATACTAGGGTGAACAAGGTCTGATTGTTGGGATCAATTTTGAACCTATCGTTACGACAGCTCCACTTCTTATACATCAAAAAATGAAAAAGCTTTGTTAGATGCCTTCATTTTTTCAGTGCTATAATATCAATGGTTTAACCATAAGAAATTGATGTCTGTCTTTCAAGCCTACCAGTGTTATACGGGTAAATCTGCCACACCCAACTACAGTCACATAGTACATAATAGTTTTATGAACACTTAAAGGAAACAATTGCTGACATGATAGGCACTCAGAAATGAGTTCCATATGACAATCCCCCATATTCCGCTCAAGACATGCGGAGAAAGAATCATCTAATTTTCTGGCACTAAAACTATGCATTTCTTACATCAGTGTCAGGTGTCTGAAGGTCAACAGCTCCTTTGGCACAGCTGTTAAATGGTTTCCTTCCAGATATCTGAAAAAGAGTCACATTTTGATGATTAGGCACACACATTAACAGGAACTTTGGCCAGATCAGGCTGTGTCCCTTGCATTTTTTGGGAAATACAGGATCTATTAGAACTTTAAAAGTAGTAACTACAGGTGGAATCGTTGAATCATCACAGCTTTGAAACTATACCAAAATGCTGCTAGAATCTATTGGCTTTTCAAATTCATAGTCTCTAGTGCAAAGCACCATAGCAGCTTGTTGGTGGTTTTGGTCAGAAATTTGAAGTGAGTATAGCAAGGACTCTTCTTGACCTGCAGCTCAAATAAAAGCTCATTTAGCTCTTTGTAGAAGACTCTTACAGAAGGAGGAAAAAAAATCACACATGATGTGCACTTGGTATAAGGTTATATTTAATTGAAGTTTTTACAAGTAATTCCAAATGCTAATTGACCCTATTAAAACAATTTCTGCAAATAGCTTGTACAGACAGTGTTTAAATAAACCCTTGTCTGGTACGTTGCATTACTTGATATGTGTACATCAGAACCTCACTTATTCCAACAGGGCCAATCCAAACATCTGATTATTTTTGAAAAGTTTCATTGCATCATCTCCTGAGACTTCTTTTTATTATTATTATTTTTACAATCTACAGTAATACAGGGGGGAGATTTTAAAAAACACAAATCATGGTTGAGTGTTTTACTCCCATCTGTACCACCCCTTCCACCCCGCCAACTCCCAGTCAAAATCTCTCCTACATTCAACAGGCAATGCTTAATACAGTAGACTGTATTTCCAGGTTAGGTATGCCCAGCAACACCACTGAAAAAAATGTATTTTTTGAAAAACAAAATTCACAGGAATTCACTCTGCAGAGCCAGAAATCTCCTTTGGTCAAGAGTATATATCTTTATAAATATTATCTGTTTAACACCAACTACATGACAACAAGTTTTTAGCCCTGGAAAGTTCTACCTATACCCAAGAACATGATCAATTTTGAGCATGTAATTTTTGTTAACGTTCATGTATGCAGAAATCCCCACATGTCAAGATGCGAAAACTATTCCCTAAGATTAAGTACCAAATGCACCAATCATTGAACAGGAGCTACATGTACCACTTACTTCTTCAACACATTTCATTATTTAATGAAATATATAAATAAGCTCTGGGGCAATTACAGGTGTCCTCATACCAGAGACACTCAAATCATCACTTAATTTGGGTCTGAAAAAAACTCATTATAATGACTAAAATATTGCCAGGATGTCCTCATTTAACAACGCTGGTTACGTATCTCCATTGCAAAGCATCAGAAATTGCATATGCAATTATGTGGTTCACCTGTGCACACATGGATGTGGTATGTAGGTGCTTATCCACTCACACGTGCAAATTCAATTTGCACAAAAACAAGCAGTAGCACATATGCAGCTGGGTGGCAAAGAATAGATCTTTTATATCAATTTGTGACTTCTCATAAAACCTCTCAATTTTAAATACATCCTTATTTAACATTATCAGGTCAAGGTAAGCCTGGTATGGTCAAAGTATTATAAAACAAAGAAAATCCAACAGGGATTAATTATGGAAGTATTACAAAATAGAAATATTAGGAATGGTGGTTACGGATTTGAAAGTGCTTCAAATAGCTACCAGATGGCAACAGTATATAGTTTCACTTCAAGTGGGAAGCAGTACATTTCATTTCATTTTGTTAACTGAGCTTTCAAGACCTATGGAGGCTCCTCTCACTCTACTGTTGAACACTGTGTATCCATACTTAAGATCTGGAGAGCTTGCTCATGCACTCCTTACTCAAATAATCCTCATCGAGATGAAAAATGTAGAATCAGGTCCTTGAAAGCCAAAACTGCTCTTCTAAACAAACTCTATGGACGTGGACCAGGAAAATGGCTCTACATCGTAAAGGTTTTTCAGGCAGAAAGTGTAACATGGCTTCCCAGCATGCGTCTACACCTTCTCACTGCTGGGACTCTAGAATGGGAGACCCATGGCAAGTGGGAATGGTTCAGATTATTAGATGCTTTTTGTATTTGTAATAAAAACTGTTATGAGATTAAGACATAATTAACCAAAGAACACTGAGTCAGATCATAGCACCTACACCTACAAAGAGGAGATAGACCTTCTGCACTGAAGGGGGAGCTTTTGTGCTTCTCTGGCACCCTCTTTTTGCACCTCAGGAAGCCGTGGAGAGTGTCCCAAAGTCCTGGTGCTGCAAGGAGGGCAGATTGGGGTGGCGTACGTGCATGGTCCTCCTTTTGGCTCTGGAGAAATAATATAGTTCTAATTCTTTATGCTTTCATCCCAATGTTTTTGGGACAGAGATGGCCAGTGGGAGGCAATGGCAGAGAAGTTCCAATGGAACTGTACTTCCAGGAAAGGCCAGTACAGAACTGTAGGACTTAACCTGACTTTGGCCCATGTGACTCCACAGGCATCTGTCAGTTTTCTGTGCAACTCCAGTGGCCTTTTCTACAGGGGGAACAAATCCAGCTTCCTCAGAACTATATACAGGAAAAAGCTCTGCTTCAGTCAATGCATGCGAAGATTTCATCCCTCTGAGGTCCCTTTTGGTGGATTTCTCCATAGGTAGACCTAGGTTATTGCAATCAATATGATGTCCTTCAAAGGGTTATCAAGTATCACCAGGGAGTATGTACACCCATATACAGTAGCATATATAACACAATGATCTTCTCAGAATCTGTGCCACACACAATTTTTATTTTCTTTGGCAACAAACCTGTTTGGTCTGCATTTGTAACAGCAAACAACAATAATTATAGCGACTAACATGTTATAGGTTCTGTCTCCATGTAAGCTGCTACAGTGCCAAAGAATTTTGTGCAAGCTGTTTGGTCTAAAAGACTCCTGCTGCAAGCTGAGTTTTTGTCTGAATTATTCAAAAGTAGATAGGCATATACAGAAAAGCTACAGCCATTTATTACAGAATATATTATTTATATCAACTCGTGTTTTATTTTCTCTCTTCTGTTTCAGTGTAATGCCCTCCCTCATTTTCTGTTATTTCAGCACTATCTTCTAAACTAAACAAACCGCGGGAATAATTTCTCATCTGATATTAGATGCTGCAGCCTAATAATAAAATGAAAAAATTCTCAGCTATCAAATGAATAGAAAGAAAAACTGACCTTTCCTGCCCCATGTGAACAGGAATCTTGATTTACATTTAGAGTAGATGGGGAAATGACCCAAGTACTGCTAGGATTAAATTAGAGAAAAGGGATCAAAACTTTTTTGCATTTTTATCCAAAGGCAAAATCCTCCCTAAATGCAAAACTTTCAAATAGATTGATCCTTCCATGCATAGACACCCCATGAACCAAGTGATGGTGTTGTACAGTGACCAGTTAACCCTTGAAAAGGAGTGATGTAAATAAGCTACAATTCAGAGAGGGGCAAATCCTGCCCCCTATTTCAAAGGGTGCAGAGGCCCATGAAGACAGCGAATTGTTGGGAGCTTGTTGCAGGTGGCGCTCACCCCAGAGAGAGATGTTAGTGTGGGCCAGGGCACGTAGAAACATAGCTATATGATCCATCAGCCATTTGCCCACGTGGAATGGAGGCAAAGGCTACGCGTGTTATTTCAGAACTGACACTGAAAAACTGAGAAACTGTCACCTGCAGGAAACAATTTCTTTTTCTTGCCACTTTTTTCCCAGCAACCAAGCCCATGGACTCTGGGCTAAGTAAAGGATCCAGTATTTGCTCCAAAATGAGGAAATCAAAAGTAAGTCACATGTGATAAACTTTAGAGGCTATACAAGAATCTTTATTTAGGATGGTTGGCACAACTCTTGCAATACAGTGATGAAACCTTCAGAATACATTTTTGGGGCATTTCCCAGTTCATTTGACATGAAATAGATGTAAATTTAAATAGCTTTTTTTGGCTAGAAAAGGTCTTTCCCTCCTTTTTTCTTGGTATCTGGTGGGTGTTTAGCAACTGAACACTGAAGGGTGTATGTTGGAGTCTAATTCTTCAGTATTCTGACTGAGACAGAGACAAACTATTGGGCCTGTGGAGTTGGACTGCTACAACATATCTTCTTTGCAGAGCATATTCAGCTACAATATTCTCAACAGTTTCCCAGTTATCTTAAGGTATTAGCACAAAGGGTAATATTTATACCAATGGAACATTTTGTGCACAGAACACAACAGCTTCCTAATAATAGGCTAGGGGTTTACTACAGGAGTAGGTGGGTGAGATTCTGTGGCCTGTGCTGTGCAGGAGGTCAGACTAGATGATCATAATGGTCCCTTCTGACCTTAAAGTCTATGAGTCTAATTTTACTCTGAAAAATTAATGATTATACCATTATCATGCACAGCGATTATTAAGGGTGCACAAAGATTTCCTATTTAACTTTCTGCTATATTATACAAAGGACAGTGACATTTTCTAGAAAAGGAATTTTCAAAGCCCGTTTAAGTTTGAGTTAATTTGAAATAACCACAGCTTTTCACAATATAATGATATAATGGGAGACATGTTGATTTCAGTTACTGCATTTGAAAAAACACCTCTATTTACACAGCACCAAACTTGATTGGATTCCACATCATATCTGATGGTGGAACTTTATTCTTGTGACATTTACACAGAGCTATTCTAATACAGTGGCTAAGGCCCAACTTCAAAGAGAGGAAGGCAAAGTCATGCATTTAAACCTAAGCCTAAATATTTCATTGAATTCAGTGCACATTGAACAACAATGTCTTTCCTTAATTTCTATTCCCCATTTTAAAGGAAAACCTGTTTCTAGGTAAAACAGCCTGTCTTGTAGCTTGCGTGGTAAAAACTTTTGGTGCTGAAGATTCTAGCTTCTGTCCTCACTGATTATTATGAGACAGACGACATCATAGTGCTGCATTTATAGAAAAATTAAACAACCAAAATACTACAGAGGAGAGTTTTCATTTCTTTCTTAGCCAAAGAAACAAAAGACGGAATAAATTCATTCATTTACCTTTAGTAGGCAAAGAAACTTTGGTATCAATCAAAAAATGCACTTTTAAATTTATCTCTCAGATTAAATTATCCACAGATTAGGTTAATAGATTCCCAGGCCAGAAGGGACCACTGTGATCATCTAGTCTGAACTTCTGTATAGCACAGGCCATAGAACTTCCTCCAAGTAATTCCTAGAGCAGCTCCTTTAGAAAACCATCCAACCTTGATTTTCCAGGGATGGAAAACACAACACAACCATTGGTAAATTGTTCCAATGCTTAATTATTCTACGTTTAAAATTTACATTTTGTTTCCCGTCTGAATTTCTCTGGCTTCAACTTCTAGACACTGGATCAGGTCTTAGGAACTCTAAGAAGGTGCCAATTTACCTTCATTTTGTGAGTACCTATTTTATAAAATGTATGGATAGTTAAGCATTCATACAGCAACTTCATCCTGTAATCTCAAAGAGCATTACAAACAGGTTAGGGCATATCGAGTTAGGTGCTGTACAAACATACTGTAAGAGAAATTTGTCCCCCTGAATCTTACAAACTATAAACAAAATCTACTCCCAGACAAAGGGATAGGAGAAACGTGTTGCTATTTTACAGAGGGGAAACTGAGGCAGATAGAGTAAGTGACTGGACCCAGGCTACACAGGAACTCTACGGCAAAATCAGGAATTGAACCATGATTGCTTAGACAGCAGTGTCTAAACTACAAGGCCATCCTCTCAAAAATTACATAGGGAAATTTCAATCTTCTTTTCTAAGAAAAGAAAGAAAAGAAGAAAAGAAAGGACAAGCCCAGAATCACACAGGAAATCAGAGGGACTTCCAGAGCTGTGCTCTAACCACTACAACATATACTACCTCATAATGACTTCACCAAAGGTGATGAAATGGCTCAGGATTTTGGAAATGTGATATAGAAACTTTCCCCTCTAGGTTGCTCTTGTGTATCTAGGTGGGTTAGTAACAAAGTTGTTACTATCAAATGAGCATTAGAGCCTCAGAAAAGGGAGATAAAAGTTCTCATAAATAACTCACTGCCACGCAGCAATAAAAGTTGCTCAGTTCCTTTCTGGTAAACTCAGAGACAGATCAAAGACTGAATGCCTCTTCCCCTATGGATGGCCATTCTCCCGCTCACGGTTATGGCACACTGGCATGCCTTGAAGTGCTGCTGCATGCACTGTGCTAGCTTTGAAAACAGAGAGGGCACCTCAGACTCCAGGAATTCCTTCCAGCACCTTTCACAGGCACTAAACTTTACATAAAAAAACAAATGATACATGTAAAATGACAGCTGCTCCTTTTCTAACTTGTCAATTTTTTATATCAGTGAACACTTGGATTTGAGGTGATACCACTACCACAAGGTGCCAAAACAACGTATAATGCTTTGAATTTCTTGTAATTTTTTGTACGATAGAATGCCTGCGGGTCTATAAAGGCAAGTCCACAGGAGCATTCTGTGCTCAGAGAGGAAGGCAAAAGGAAAATACAGTTCTTAGTCACTAAAGAGGCACAAGGGAAGGACAGGAAAAACTACTGTAATTTGGGGACTGAAAAAAAAACATTTAAGATAAAAATTAGGAGTTACTTTGCAAAGCTACATCAAAGTTCTACAATTAAGTTAGGGTCAAAACATTTTTGATGGGATGTTCAAAACATTGTTTGAAATCAAGACATCTTTCTTTTACCAAAAAAATAAGTGAAGTGAGAGAGTGAAGTGTGAAACATACCAGGAAATTTCAGATTTCAATGACTTGAAGATGTTTGGGGTTTCAGTTCACTGCACCAAGCAGACTGGGGTATTTGCAAAACTTGGATTCAGATCTAGGTTTAGGCTTGAATTCTGAACTCTCTGAAGTATGAGCAGTATGGGCTCATCTCTACTAAAATTGCTATTTAAAAATGATATGTAGAAAATATGGTTTTGTTGAAAAGACAGTAATGAGGGCTCCAAAGCTAATTTTCTTTATCATGCGCTGTTGAAATCAGCTTTCTGAAGACTATAAGACCTTAATACCACTCAAAGGCCATTTTATAAATATTGATTTATTTCCTTTTTTTAAATTGTCAGATCTGAAATACCGATTTAAATTTTCTATGTTGGCTATAACTAAAAATACCCTTTTATAGGATAATTCAAACTCTCTCAGTGAAAGAGCTTTCCATTTACAGTATACTAAGCAGACTGCCAAGTCTTTTCTGACTGAAGCAGCCCCGGGGCCAAGGCTGCTTAAGTTTTCAGCTAAATTGTTTCTCTCCTTTTATTATTAAAAAGAAAATTCACTTAATTGTGTGTTAACTGTTACTGCACAAATGATTGCCAGGAAAGTACAGATATTTGCATCCAAAACAGATATTTCTATCAGATATTCCTCTTCAGGGTGATCACACTGATTAGCAGAAATGATGCAGCTGGTAATATAGCAGCACTGGGAAATGGCATACAGCATGCTAGTAAGTCTATATTCATCTCAGCTGAATCCTTAGAGTAAATTTGCTATATCTACTGGATTGCAACAAGTTAAATGTACAGTACTCAAAAGTAATGTTACTGCTGAATGCACAGTGCTACACTGAAAACTGCTGCTGCTACCTATTCTAGGCCACTATTACAAATTGGGTGTTATTCCAGTCTCACTGGTTAAAGTAGAGCAAAACAGGATGAAGAGCTCGGCCACTTTGGTGATGGTCATTGTACGCCTTGATGTACAGCAGGCATGTGGGAGAACGTTGTTTAACTTGTGGTAACACGTAACAGCACAAGAAGACAGTGGGGACAGGAGGAGGAAAAATGTTTTCTATGAGTTTATCTCTCCAAAAGGGCTCATAGGCAGACAAGAAAAAGTGAGTTTGTGTGTGTGCAGAGAGCACATGGAGCTGTGTCAGGGTTTCTTCCTTGAGCTCTACATCCCTGTTCCTGTCATGTTTGTATGGCTGGCCAGGACAGAGAATGGACACTATTAAAAATAAATCAAACTGGAAAGCCTGGGCAGGATGCAAGGGACCAGTCCTTGGAAAACTGAAATATCCAATGTAATGTCCAACATGGTAGATGAAGACACTTCAAAAAGATTCTTTGCAAAATTCTATATTTGTGTTTTCCCCGATCAATAGCATTTCTACTGGAGTATGATATTGATGGGCTACCTTCTGTTATTTATTAGGATCAGCTGCATTTCCGACTTGTGTCCAGGATGCCTAAAGGATAGCTACAATTGATGTGGCAAGACAACTCTCATGGTATCTAGATGCCTTTGCTCTCACTGACCCTTGTCACTCTGAGTAGAAGTCAGAGAGAGGCTGAATCACAGGGCATGAGGGAGGGGGCTAATGGGTGCTGCTGAAAGAGAACAGGTGATGATCAGACAGAGAGAACTGAGCAACTGAGAGGTCAGAGAGAGCGGTGCTTGGTGAAGGCTTGGGGGGAGAGATAGCTAGTGGTTTGAGCATTGGGCTACCAAACCCAGGATTGTGAGTCCAATCCTTGATGGGGCCATTTAGGGATCTGGGGGAAAAATCTGTTGGATGATTTAGTTGGGGATTGGTCCTGCTTTGGGCAGGGGGTTGGACTAGATGACCTCCTGAGGTCCCTTCCAACCATGATACTCTATGAATTGAATGTCCCTTTCAGCGAGTGAGAGTTGAATCAGCTCTGCAGGTAGAATGGAGAGGTGGGAGAGGAAGGGAATGTACAGCTAAGGGGTTGGATTGGTCATCAACATGGAAGCTGAAGTTGCCAAAGAAGAGAATGGGAGATTGTGAGGAAAGGAAAAGAGAGTGTGAGACATGAATACTTTAAACATTTTGTATATAGGCATAGCAATACAAATAGAAAAAGACACTAAAAAAGTTGACGTCCATCAAGGTATTCATAGCACCCCCATCACTGTTCTATCCAAGTGCTTAGGGTCACCATAGTATTATGAGTCCAGAGAAAACATGACTGATGTATATTTAATCTAAAACTAGACTATGCTCATTATAATAACATAAGTAACTCCAATGTTTTCTCCTCGATGCAAAACCTTGCTATTTCCCCTAGACCTAATAACAGCAGCTGGATATTGTCAGGCCTTTATTAGATATAGCCATGCCTTTATTAGAAATTACTGCTTCTTTTTAAAAAAAGGAAATAAAACTCAAGTACTGGGGTAATGCACGGAAAGCATGCTTGGGAAAGTTGCTTCAGATCCCCTTCCTCCAAAAAAAGCTTTTCTAAGGCATTGTGAATAGGCTGTATGCTGGATCAGTATACTACACTTTTACTTCTGACAGCAGGACTAGAAATCTGAGTAAACTCAAAGGACAAGTCTTCCCTTCAGAACCATGCACGGAATAAAGGAAGCTCATGTATGTGCTGGCTAACAATACTAGTACCATAAGGAAAGAGATCCTGAATGGCAGTAAGAGATCCTGAATGGCATCCCCCCTCTCCTACCTTCCTAAGAAACCTGTGGAAAGTTTTTTCATGGGGGTAGGTTTTTGAAAGGTGTGGTGTGGCTGGGGAATGTAACTGTCTGTGATATCTTCCCTTTGAAAAGCCCAAGATATTCACATTGCAGGTTATACCTGATCTTGCCAGCATTATCTTGTACAGAACCTTTCATCGCAACATGAAGACTCTTCTTCCAAAGGAAGGCTTGGGACCATCTACAGGCAGAGGTCCTTTGGTAGCATGGCTCCAAATGTCAAGGAAAAAAATAGGCTTCCAGCTATTGTCTTCCATTTTTTACCTCCCCCAAAATCTGTCTATGTGCTGTATGGCCCGAGGCCCAATCTGTGATCCCATAATAGTCTTACCATCCCTTTAAGGGCAGTCTTTTCACTCCTTCCCCAGTTAATCATTAGTCAAAAACTTGGAGTTGATAAGACTTGTGGCATGGCACATGCCTCATGGGAACTTCTGCAGATCTGACCCTATCTGTATAATTCCAGATTTCTGCACATCACAGAATCAGGCCATTTACTGGGACTTAATATGACTGGCAACCTCTACATTTAGAGACATTGGAATTGCAGGATGGAAGTATGTTGGCAAAGCAGCATGGGCAATAATTGTATAACACCTCTCTGCACTATGCCTAGCTCTGAATACTTCTATTAACCCCTGGTTTTGAGACTTCAATTAACTTAGAAATTACAAAGTAGACCTTCTAGAACGTATGTAAAAAGAACAAAAGCAATAAAGTTAAGAGTAACTGCTTCACTGTTGGGACTTGATGAAAGTTGTCCTTCCTTAAAGTTGACATCGAGGGCACCGAGACACAGTTTCTATGTTCAGCAAGCTTATGAGTGTCTATAATCAATCCAGAATAGAAGCCCAAGAGAAAAATTGGAGAGGCAGAGCCTAAGTTTCCAGCCTGCCATCATTGTAATAACACCAGTGCTGATGCTCTATTTAGTCTTTTCCGCTAAAGTAGGATATGATGAAATTCTACCCACTGTGGAATGAAATTCTCTGTCCCCTTGTAAGAAGTATATTCATTTCAGCACTTTGTTATTTAGTACCTGTTGCAGTTAGAAATTTCCTGTTGTAGAGGTATTTTGGAGTTTTATATGCAACACTAATTTACTGGCTTGCTAAGCTGTATGGCTGCGTTCTTTTATTAAAATGTGATGTATACAGTACATTACATTTTAATAAAAAGCATTCCAGCTGACAGCTTGTTACAGAGGTTGCCATTCTAACATGGAAAATGGTAGTTTATAAATGCAAGACTCCACAGTATTCATCAAAATTCCACTAAAATATTCCCCTAAATTACTTGAAACACCACATCAGACCTCTCCCAGAGAAAAAGCCATGAACCATCAGGAAAATTAATGCTAAATCCTTGCCCCAGCCATTGCCAAGGGCTCTGTCCACAGTGACACAACTGCTGTTTTAATGCATGGTGTGAGGGGTAGGATACAGTCACTCAGCACGAGGGGAGCCATTGCTCTTCAGGACTCACAGCAATGGCTCCCTTCATGCTCCCAGTTTGTCTGGGAATGGAGGAGGCTGCGGGAGGAACTGGTTATACCTCCCTTGTTAGAGGTCAGCACCTGCTGACATGGTAGGCAAGTAATCAGTCTTTTGGGGAGTGCTGGAGTATGAGTGGCTGCCGTGGTAGCCATGGAGAGGGGCCATTGGCACTCTGGCTGGGGAGGTAAAGGATTCCCTTCTCACACAGACCATTGTGGATCTTTTGTATATATATAGACTAACTAGTCAAAAGCCATGCAGTTTGAAGATTGGATCTCGAACCTGTCATAGGAAGTGGTTACTTAAATAATTGGCACCACTTGCCAAAGAATAATCACTCACTACCAGTACAGAGCATCTTCAAGGACTCTGGATGTATGCTGTGATGTGCTGAATATACTGGCGAATGGCTCTGATACATCCTTATGTCACACAGCAATACTTTGGTGAGAGGCAAAAATATCACCTTCAAGGGTTAACTCTAAAATCTAGTTTTCCTGCAAGTTACTGAAATCTGCTGGAGAGTCTCCTAGGTTCCATTTCTTTCTTCCAAATCTACCATCTTGCTATAGAAACGGAGACTGGAAGATCTTTGTTTCATAGTCCAATTGAACCTGCTGGGGTTCTCCTGGTTTCTGCCAGAGCAGATAATGAATACGTGGTGGTTTAAAGCAGCATTTGGTGCTATTAGAGAAACATGGACAGTTTAGAAATGTCTGCGGTATGGAAGTCAAAACTTAGTAGTTTAAAAAGTCTGTTAAACTTTAACTGTCCTCAATATATGGCAGGGACATGGTGGGAGGCACAGAAGAATCTGTGATTGGTAAGAGAAAAGGAAAATCTTCAGGTACCTTTTACACTTGAAATACAGTTTTAAAAAGCCTTTAAATCTAAAACTTTTGGAATTTTGACAGATAACTAGGTCCTAGATGATACAAGGTTTCTAGAACATAACCAACATCTGGACCTTGAAGCAAAGAGGAAGCTTATGAGCTTGATTATATTCTTTTCATTTCAGACTTGTCATGCTTTGAATCAAAAGATTGCACACCTTTTGCTTCAGGAACTGATGTCAAGGGAAATTTTCCTGGCTTTGTTTTTAGTAACAAACTGGAAGCTCAGCTCAGGTTGGCTGAAAGAATCAGCAATCGGCAAAATCAGCTGAGACTGATTCAGAGTTTCACTTCGAAAACATGCAAAATTGAAAGCATGCAAAAAGAGGTGTGGTTTGGAATTAGTTCCATTGCTAACTTTTCGGAGTCAATACACAAAGCCAAACTAGAAGGCTGCAAATTCAAGTAGATTAGGCTGTTCGGTTCCATGCAGCTATACTTGTAATATCACAGTGTGCTACTTTAATTTGGAAAGAACGACTAAAAGACATAGCAAACTGCAGGAATTTGTGATACTGCTGTCACAGTAGGAATGAAGTTAACCCATGTCACTGGTGTATAGCATATAAAATATTATTACACTCATTGTAACAATCCCGACCAAAAACACATCAGTGTTGCACAGTTACATGGAACTGAAGTGATACCTGTAATTCCCCATTAACTACAAATCACGCCCGAGGGAAGTGCTGGAGCTCCAGCATGATGAGGGGCAGAATCTAATCTGCAGAAACTTTACTATTGGTGATGACACCTTAGAAGGATAAAAATGAGTTTGACTTTCAGATGAAACCATATTATTACTCCATGAACTGAGCAAATTTGACCAGAAATCATTGAAACACATTAAACGTGTACTCTTTCACTTCTACAATTAGTCACTTTTCAGAGCATTAATTATGCTTAATTATACTTAATTCAGCAAGAATTTCCTTTAATAACTAAAAAACAATCTTGAGCATTTTAGGTAGTGGTTTTCCTAGTACTGTGTGCATCTATGCAGAACACCCAGGAGCTATATTTTACACTAGACATCACACCACACACACTATGGATTTTTCTACACTGGAAAACTCACAAATGTTAAGATTATTCAAGTAAAGTTGTGAAGTTAATGTGCATAATTAGAAATGCATTAAACCCTTGTGTGGACACTCTCTTTCACAAGTAAAGTGGCCTTAGTTTGCTGTTGCTTAATCCTCCCCAAAAGACACCTATGGAAGGTGCCACATAGTGTTTGAGAAAAAAGTTTACACACAAACAGCATATACAGCAGCAGTGCAAAATTTCCTCCACTGAACAGGAGAGGCTAACTCTAAGAGTGAAATTGTAATGCCTATTATATTTCTGGTCTCCCTTGTGTCTAGCAATAATAGTATTAATTAGCATAAATCAGATATGGTTCAGTAGGAAATGGACTAACTTCATATACTCTCATCATACAGTAACCAACTACTGTTCATATATAAACAATCATTAGCTGGTAACAACTTTCAGCAACTACTCAACTGGGCTAGATTTCAGTGTGTGACCTAGAGGTGAAAAGCTTTATATTCCTACTACCAACCCTTCAAGCCATTCAGTTCCTCCAGAATTATGGTTTTTGTTCCATGGAAAGAACCAAAAACCAATGTAAATTCACAGCAAATGAAGAAAGCTATAATGGCTCCCTCAACTCATGTACATTCACTTTACAATTTAATCTAATTACCTCTGTTATTTTAGGCATTTCATTAGAAGAGAAAAGACAAGAATCTATTGTTTGTTTTCCCTGCTGTTTCTTTTGAAAAATGTCATGCAGTGGGCTAATTAGCCCACAGATGCGTATGTAGAGAATATATTTTCCATAGCTCTTTCAAACTGTCTATTGTGAACTCAAGCTGCTGAAAATACACTATACATTATACAGTATTGATTGATTCATTTGTTCCCCACATATAGAATGAATAGAAACAAATACACAGCTTGCATACAATTTGAAATAACATATCCTCTCTGTGCAGAGTAACATAGGCAGTTACCGCCTACTCAGGCACAAGAAAAAGGCCACAACAATCAAAAAAAGATAAGGAAAGTATCAAAGTACAAAGATTCATTCACTGAAGTCAATGGCAAACTTCCATGGACCTCAACTGGCACAGTACCTAGCGCTCTTTTCTTGTGAAAGGAGTAACATAAAATGTAACTTACAGCTCAGTCACATCCTTGGGGATGCCTTTGGGCAGGATGTGCAGCCCTTTGTTACTGCAGCGCACTACTGAGTCCACGCAAATACACTGATCAGGACAACGAGGAGAGAGCAGACAGCTACTTTCATCATTACCTGCAGAGAGAGAGAGAGAGAACATGAGACATTCCTTATATTTGGGAAGGAAATCAACCATGCAGGCCAGGGGGGCTTGCTTCAGAGGTAATTGCTCGTATTTATCACAAAACTGGGACAGCCGTAAGTCTACAACAGTTGGGTTATCAATTAGCCCCAGTATTTAGTGTCTCCCCAACATCACATACTGGATCAGTGGTATCAGGGTGCAAAACTTCCCTGAAACTGTTTTAAAGGGAAAAGGAAACAAAGTTGTATCAAAAAGCTGGCTACATATCTTCATCCATTAAACAGCCTCTCCCTGTCGCCCCAACACATGCACCCTTCGTTAGCTGAAATGGAAAACTTTACCAGACTATTAGCCTTAATCCTATCTTGACATAAGATTACAAGGAATCTTTTTTTTAAATAACTATCTAGCTTTATTTCCTCATGATGTAAATCTTTCACTGTTAAGTGTCAATTTTTAATGTTGGCATGACACTTCATTTATCACTTTAATTGAAAAGCCTCATTGTTGACAAGGACAACTAGGCAAAAAATAAATTGAACTACATGCTCAGAATTGCTGGCAATACATCTGTGCATGCATAAAAATATCTAATACTCCTAAAGTGGATCCAAACTTCCATAAACAACAGATTAAATCTCATTATTGAAGAACAACAGGGTTTGCATGGAAGAAACCAACTCTTTGAAGTTAAGAACATTAAAGCATGGATTTTCCCCAAAAACAACACGCTTCACAAAACATTAGGAAAATGCAAACTGTAGTATCAAGATGCATATGGAAGGAAACATTTAGTGAAACATACTCTAGATGATCATGATAGGAAGTATATAAATGTTTATGAAAGCAAGCAGACTGAATGTATTGGACATTGAAATAGTAAAGTTAAACCATGTCACTATGTTTCTATTAGATATTTTCATTTATTTAAGACTGATACAAAGACTAATTGAGGCAGGGATGATTTTCCTTCCTTCAGGGGTCTGTCA
Source organism: Dermatemys mawii (assembly GCA_007922305.1). NCBI lineage: Eukaryota > Metazoa > Chordata > Testudines > Dermatemydidae > Dermatemys > Dermatemys mawii. The sequence continues at coordinate 6,424,971 of ML677355.1, read as the reverse complement.
TGTGTATGCTTGAGCCTTCAGGTTTAAAAAAGACTGGAAGCCCTATTAGAGGTCTGCAAAGTAATTCTAGCAACATTCACTCATGAGTGTGCGTGTCCAAAAAGGGATGGTTTGCATTAAAAATGATGGAGGGAAAAAGAAGAAAGGGGAATGGAAAAAATAATCCCATCATTACAAAACAAAGTATGCCACCAAGATATGCATGTAACTTAACTAAATAGCCACATGATCTTTTACTGTAGCTCCTGGTTTCCCCTGCTCACTTTCTCCTATTGTTTACTAAACTCACTCATTGCTTGCTGATCCTGCAAATGCTTAAGCCCAAAAACAATTTTATGCACTTGGCTAGTCCCACTGAACCCAAAGGAGATGCATGTGCATTAAGTTACTCCACTCTCACCCTGCACTACTGCCCCCAAATCTTGCTTCACAGAGAGGTAGAGGCTGATGTGCGCAGGGAGCACAAATCTCCTCAGATACTGTCCCAATACAGAGCAGAACTGAAACATTTCTGCAAAGTCCCTTGGATCACAGCCCGTCATTTTTTTCTGTGATTGTACAGCATATAGCATGATTAGATCCTGTTTCATGTCCAAGGATCCTAGCAGTTACAATGATACAAACAATAACAGCAGCAGCAACGTCTGGGGCCCTCTGTAGCAGAGGAAGAAGGGTCAGAGTTTTCCCCTGAATGGCCAGAGCCATTCATTACACTTCATTGAATCTTTCTGATTGATTTCTAAATCTCTGATATTCCTATATTCCCATTATATTTCTGCTTAAACTTCACAGCCCCAAGATCTAGTCGGTTCTCCAAGCAAGCCCCATTCCCACTGTCCTCAGAAGTTAAGGGAATGGGAGAAAAACTCAGTAACAGCACTGGTACCTCCTCAAGGAAGATTGCTTTGTTCATCAAACTCCCTGGCAAGGAGCTGAATGGATTTAGCTTCAAGAGTGAAAAAAGGTGTATCCTGAAAGAATCCAGAGAAACCAGTCTCCGCTGATTGCACAAGGAAGAACTCATACTTATATCTAGGCTTGGAGGGAGGGGGCCTGGAACATGAGAATCTACTAAGGTGCCATCATCAACAAAAAACCAATTCCCAGATGATATAGAACAATGACATTTGATTAGAGACAGTTCTCTTCTTTATGACTGCAGTAGAATCTCAGAGTTATGAATACCCAAGTTACGAACTGACCAGTCAACCACACACCTCATTTGGAACCAAAAGTATGCAATCAGGCAGCAGGAGAGACATAAAAAGAAAAGAAAAAGCAAATACAGTACAGTACTGTGTTAAATATGAACTACTAAAAAAAAAGGGAAAACAGCATTTTTCCTCTGCATAGTAAAGTTTCAAAGATGTATTAAGTCAATGTTCAACTGTAAACTTTTGAAAGAATCACCAAAATGTTTTGTTCAGAGTTGCAAAACATTTCAGAGTTATGAACAACCTCCATTCCAGAGGTGTTTGTAACTCTGACATTCTACTGTAAGTTTAATTCAGCTCTTTTCATCATGATATTGTGGTGCTGATTAGGTAGAAAAACCAGCAGAGATACCAGTCTGGTAGTGAAGTACCAAGCACCATCAAGTTTCCTTACCATCACAGGTGAAGTCCTGTATGGCCACATCTTGAATCGGAATCTCCTTTAAGAAAGAGGGTTTCTGGCAACGTGGATTTCCACTGACAATTCTCCTTTTCCTCAGCCATTTCCCCAGCCATGCCAGATGGCAATTACAATTAAAGGGATTAGACAGCAAATTACTGAAATGGAATCAATACAAAAACACATTAACATGGTCAGCTACTACGGACGTTAAGTGACTAGCAAAAGCCCATATATTCAGAGCTCAAGGATTCCATTCGAGGCTCTGCCCCTTATTTTCAATGAGAGCCTGGCCAATTCACTTAGGCTTGTTCTACACATAAATTTTGTACCAGTATAATTGTCTGTAAGGGATGTGTGTTTTATACTGATAATTCCTTGTGAGGATGCAGTAATATTGATATAACTTATTCCCTTTCCCTTCAGGAAATAAACTAAACTGGTATAAGCACATTTATACTAGCATAACTGTGGCCGCATTAGAAAAGAACTGTATGTACCACTTTACCTAAGCAACTTCCACTTTTTCATGTTTTCTGTAACATATATATATATATACATATCTTCCTACTGCATGTTCCATTCTGTGCATATGATGAAGTGGGCTGTAGCCCATGAAAGCTTATGTCCAAATAAATTTGTTTGTCTCTAAGGTGCCACAAGTACTCCTCTTTCTTTTTACCTAAGCTACTATAGTTAAAATGTTACAGCCTTTGTGTATAGATAAGCCCTCAATGTGAGTAAGTTTACCCATTTAAAAAAAAGGCTCTGATAGTATCATGCTTACCTGTCTCATAGCTATTGTGAGGTACGCATCATATCTTGTAACTGCTTCTGAAATACCTTTCAAATGCAGTCCAACTGTTGTAGCAAAGCATGCAGCTATGCATTGTAACAGTTCATGATAAGAGACCACTGGATGGACTGCCTTAGAGGGGTAAGTATTCCACAGTTTGGGCTAACAGTTTTTAGAAAAAGAAATCCCTATGTACTCCAAATATCTACAATCATGCGGCCAAGCAAGATTCCTGAGGAATGTGGGTAACAGCTGTCTTTTTAAACAAATCTGTATCTCGAATGCCGTTGCTGAAATCACTGTAGACAGAACCTTAGTTCTTAGTTCTTTAAATATTTCTTATAGATTTCTGGATACTTTGAATGAAAGCTGCTATATGTAAGGTGGTATTATATTTAACACATTCATCAGCCTAGTTCTAGAATAATGGGAAAAAGAACAGAGAGTCTTGAAAGAAGATAAATGCTTCCTGAGACCACAGCTAATGACTTGAAATGTCTGTAATTTCTGTTTGTGTTGTTTTAAGCTCAACTGCAGACTAAGGGAAGAGGGTGATGTTCCATCTGACGTATGAAAAGCAGCAGTGGCTTCAAGTTTGTGAAAGATCTTCCCAAGAAAGGAGAAGGAAAATGAATGAACATGTTGGGCAGGATATCTCTAACAAGAAATCAGGAATTTTAAGGCCCAATGAATGCAACATCTCTTGTCCATGCAGCAAGTGTGTGGATTTAGCTGGAATCAGTGACCTGGAGACCTTGGAGGTGTTTGATATCCTACACCCTCTTAAAAATCTGATGTCTCAGACAAAGAAAGCTATATCAAGGTTTCATCCAGTCACTGGTCCTTCAGATTGCTATGGAATCTTATAAAAAACATCTGAGTGAACTGTGAGAAAAACGAATCATCATACCACTGCCTAGCCTATATAGTTTTGGGCCAACACCACATACCCACAATATGGTTTACAGCCACTCTTAGAAAATTGGCTAATATTTTTAGCATAAAACACCCCAATGCTAGCAACAACCCAGAGCAATGGGTATGTAATTACAAGTAGACCTAGCACAGACTATTGAAATTTATAGTTAGAATAAAAAAGGAAGAAGGAAACTCAACAAGATGTGGTTTAACTACCAAAAACCCTCAACTTTCTTTGTCTCCACTATGACTCCACTAACCACTTCATTGTCAATAAAGAGGACTCAAAATGAGGAGGAAAGGACCAGCTTTCAGAGTCAAAAAGTCATAAGCAAACATCTTTTCTCAGGTGAAAGCAGGCACTCAAAGCATCAATGTATTTCTAGTTATTTTCATCCTAAATTGTTTTCCATTTTCTTTCATATATAATAGGACCAAAGAAAGGATGTCCTACATATTTTCAAAATGCACTTACTTTGGCATAAACAATGTTTCCATGAGCCAACTGTTTAAACTGCCAAAGCCACGGCAGCCAGTGCTTTACCAGGCCATTTGCTATATTGCCCATAAGAAACTAGAGTCATGTTCACACATGAATTCCAAGAACAAAACACTCCACAATTGTTTCCACTTTGCAGATGAATAACTACGTCAAAGAAGGGTTAGTGGAGTAACCCTGGGCCCCAGTGATTCTGCAGATGAGCAGGGAAGAGAACCCAGGGTTTCTGACCTCTCCTAGTGTGAGGTTCTAACTTATTAAAGACCATTTCTCACAAACGAGACCATCTTTATTGTCAGACTCATGAAGCTGCACTGATTTCTGGCTCTATGGGCTTCCTAATTAATAAATAAAAGGTCAAAACAGAGAAAACATAAAAAAGTATCCTTACTCTTTTTGTTCACATTCACATTTCAGGATTCATATTATATACACCTTTAACTCTCTGAATCCACGGCAGAGATCTCTTTAACATAGACTTTTCCTATATGTAAAAAATATTATAACTCAATTATAAGGGTCTGAATCTGTCATTTTTATTAATGTGGACTTGGATAATGGACTTGGATAAAGAGTATGTTTATAAAATTTGCAGATGGCTTCAAGCTGGGAGGAGTTGCAAGCACCTTGGCGGACAGGTTTAAAATTCAAAATGACCTTGACAAATTGGAGAATTGGTCTGAATTCAACAAAATAAAATCCATTAAAGACAAGTGCAAAATACTTCACTTAGGAAGGAAAAATCAAATGCATAGCTACAAAATAGGGAATTACTGGCAAGGTGGTGGTAGTGCTGAAAAGGATTGGAGTTATAGAAGACTGCAAACTGAATATGAGTCATCAATGGGACATAGCTGCGAAGAAAGTGAATACAATTCGAGGGTGTATTAACAGAAGTGTTATATGTAAAACACAGGAGGTAACTGGCCTGCTTTACTCGGCACTGGTGAGGCCCCAGCTGGCGTCATGTATCCAGGTCTGGGCACCACAATTTAAGAAGGATGTGGACACACTGGAAAGAATCCAGAGGAGAAGAATAAAAATGATAAAAGGTTTAGAAAACCTGACCTATCAGGAAAGGTGGAAAATACTGGGCAAGTTTAGTCTTGAGAAAAGAAAACTGAGGGGAAACCTGATAACAGTCTTCCAGTAGGTTAAAGGCTGTTACAAAGAGGACAGTGATGAATTGTTCTCCTTTTCCACTGAAGGTAGGAAAAGAAGAGATGGGCTTAATCTGCAGCAAGGGAGATTTAGGTTAGATATTAGGAAAAACTTTTAAACTATAAGCTCTGGAACAGCCTTCAAAGAGAAGTTGTGGAGTCCCCATCATTGGATGCGTTTAAAAAACAAGTTGGTCAAACCCCTCTCAGGGATGGTCTAGGTTTACTGGGTCCTGCCACAGAGCAGGAGGGCTGCACTTCATCACTTCAAGGTTCCTTCCATCCCTACATTTCTATCATTCTAGGATTTGTCAGCTTCTGTGGGTAAATTAGTGTCTACAGAAAAGTAATGAGCTGAGGAAGGGTTTTAAGTTTTCCCTACATGTTTGGCAGGATATGGTGGGGCTGAGCAAGGTGTGCTGACGAGCTGGGGCAGAGGACATTCTTTGATTTCTGAAAGGTGATCCAAGCTCAGGGACCCTTTGGTCCCCTCTGGAGCTCACTGAAGTTAAAGAGGCATCACATGAGTGTGGAGGTCCAATCATGCAAATCAGCTTGCAGGATGAAGGATAAGGTACACAGGAGGAAGTTCCCCTCTTGGGCATTTTAGGAATTATGTAGTTGAGGGAAGCAAAAGGCAGCCCAACTCCAGCATTGTCTAACCTAGCATTGCACAATTAAGTTTTCTCAGGGTGAAATTTATCTCTATTTACAGAGAACACATGGCCTCTAGGCACTTCACTGCCACACTCAGGGCTTAAAGGATGCAACAGCCTTGAGCAGTCTCTCTGCTCAGGGGTGAATTTCACCCTTCATGTAGTTTCTGGTATGGAGAACGTACATTCACACATTAAATCATCTAAGCAACTCTTGATGATTTCATATAATTAATTTTCTTTGTAAAAATAAAGACTGTTATAAACTAACTTGGCACCATATTCAGAGGTCTGGAAACCGAATAGCAAGGTGACATTTCCTTTATGTGACTGCATGAAGTTAAATGTAACCCCTGGCTTCAGATTTTCCCATTTATTGTAAGTCTGAGATGGATCTGTTCCAAAACCCTGGATCCAAACACCCAGGAAGACTGGCAAAGTCCAATAATCTGGTTCCAGTCCAAATTTTGTAGCTGTAATTCAAATATTCAAGTGTAACTTTTGTTTACAGAGGAAAATTGATAATGTATGTTATTGTATAGTCAATGGTGGGAACAATGACCAAATCTTTTTTTTACTGTTACTATCTGAGGAAGCACGGATTATCCATATGGAATGGTGCAATAAATATTAATCAATTAATTAAACTTAATATTTTTCCAAATATACTGATCCTTTCACTAATCTCTTTTGAGATACATTATATAATTATACTAGAAAACTAGATACAGATATATTTTGGTACCAAAACACCTCAAGCTGTTTCCATGGAAACATGATGATGCCACTTGGCAGGACGCATTAGGTCAATGATATCTAAGTATCATATGGAACAAAAGCTTCACTATGCAAAATTATTTCTGATGATAAGCAATTTAAAAGCCTGGAAGGGACTATAAATTGCAACAGTGTGAGGATGCAATTTGACTGAGTGGGCATTTTGAGATCACAAACAGTAATGTTTGACATTTGAAATCCTATAAAATTAAATAATCAGATTTTCTATACCTAATGACAGTACTATAATCACTCACATTGAAATAGGCTAATCAGACTTTTAGCAAAGGTGATTTATGTAAAGGTTTCAGTAAAAGATACAAGAATATATTTTATAGCAGGGGTGGACAGATCCCTTGAACTAAAGAAGCCGCCAGTCATCCTGAAGTGTCTTTAGTAAAATTTGCGAAGAGCTATGGAAGCTGAAATATTTAAAAGGAAAAGTTCCAAATTGCAGCCTGTCTTGATACTGTTATAGTCATCTTGAAAAACACATTCTAAAATCTAGGCTGATATTTTAATATTGTGTAAGTGTGCCCTCTTAGCATGTTTAATTCATGCAGAACCCACTGTGAATAAACATGCTTGCCTAGGTATTAAAATACACGCATTAGGACTGGGCCTGCAGAACTGCATGCACACCTAAAAAGTGGGAACCTAAATATCTGTTTATTTAATTTATCCCACTGGTAGTAAGAAATCATTAAAACAGCTATGCTTTTTCAATGACACACACAAAAAATGTATGTGTTCCTGCTGCTGGAAACCCTTCCTTTGAGTGCTATTTTCAGAACAGTATACTTTCTGATAATATTAAGGGTAATGGCTGCAAGCAAAAAGTAACAATGCTCTTTTTAATCCGGTGAATGAGGCAAAATATAGTTTCTCAAATTAAAAAAATGGAAAGAAATGTTAGTTTGTAAGTAGCTATTATAAAAATTAATATAAAATGGAGTGGATCATAGTTTTGTATTAATAAATGGCAAAAGAGTAAAACAAACACTGATTAATCCTCACAATTTGGGGTGAATAGGACAATCAATGACCTGAACTCTCTAAGTCATGAACATAACAATTCAGCTCCCACTAGCATCAGGACACAAGCACAGCCACCCATAATGGAATGATGTTATGAAACAAAGATTGGGAAAACAACAGTTCCTCGTTTTTCACGTAAAGGTGCAACTACACTTATGGCACCTTATAAAGTACAGACATGGCACACTCTGCTGGCATAGGGATAAATAGCAGTGTAGACGGTGAAGTACGGTTTAGACGAGGAGCGCAGAGTGCCCTGCACATCTGAACCCTAGGGTAAATATCCTACACCCTACACCAATGGGCAAGCAGTGCCTACTATTGCTATTTTTAGCCAGTGCAGTCTACTGCAGCATCCCGGCAGCCAGAGCCTTTCCCCAGTGCACCCAGTAGCTTCCCGCTGCTTTCCTCCACCAGAGTCTTTTACTGCCGCAGGTAGCTACACATCACAGTGACAAGAGTGGATGAAGCCTGCCTTCACGGCAGTGTCTAGCTATACATGTAGTGCCTACACTCTATTCACTGCCATACATGTAGACACAGCATGTATCTGAATGATAAGACCTCAAATTCAAAGGTCAGTGATGTCGATGGGTGTCCCGTCATTGACTCAAATGGACATTGGATGAAGCCCTGCATGAAAATCTATCTGAGTGGACTTCCTAATTCAAACATGGATAGGAACACAATGTCCATCTTCCATGGTCAAAGTGACTACTAAAAGGCATTTTTGTTCCAAAGCAGCTCTGTCAGTTATCATCAACTTTAACACACTGCCAGAGGCTGTGAAAATCATTACATGCCCTGAAAAATGCCCACAAAGGTGAAAAATTCTTCCCTACCATTAAAACATGACACAATCACAAATTACTCCCAGCCTTGTTTGCGCAACCAGTAACCCAGTGAACTGTGTAAATAAAGGAAGACATCAGCATTATTTGTTTATGTCTACACAGCACTTGAAATTGTGCTTGACCTAGGCTGTTAAAAATAGGTGTGTGGCCACCGTGGCAAGGTGGCAGCTTGGGCTAACCAACCGAGTATATAGCCAGTGAGTTCAACAGGACTGCATTTGGGTGGCTAGTCCAACGCGCCACTGTGGCTACCCTGCTATTTTTAGCACATTAGCTCTGCTAGAGACAGCCTGTCTATCTACCTGTGTTGGGAAATACTCTTCCAGCAGCTATGCTGAGATACCTGTTATTTTAGAGCATATGATGAGCTTGCTCCTTTCCTGACATTCAACAGTAAGTAAATGAGGCATGGTCCCCTGCGCTGAGGTCACACGTAAGAGCAGACAAGCACACAGAGATTAGGGAAAGGGAAACAGAGGGAACTGTTAAAAAATTGAATAGGTTCACCGTAGACAGCATAGCAGAGGTGTGTTTTTGAGAGAGACTTTAAAGCAGACAGGACATGATTCTTGGGGACTAGTTCAAGATAGTCACTCCATGCATAGGGGATGCATGGAAGGAGGCATGGAGGCAACTGCAAGAAGCAGGGGAAAAGACAGACAAGGCTGGGAACGCTGGCAGCACAGGAAAGCACATGTGAAGTACTAAACTTTGGAATGTATGGTTTGACCAGTATAGAAGAATAAGCTATGTAGAAAGTGACCAGTGAAAATGACTTCCACTATAGCAGGGGTAGGCAACCTATGGCACGTGAGCCGATTTTCAGTGGCACTCACACTGTCTGTGTCCTGGCCACTGGTCTGGGGGGCTCTGTATTTTAATTTAATTTTATATGAAGCTTCTTAAACCTTATGTACTTTACATACAACAATAGTTTAGTTCTATATTATAGACTTATAGAAAGAGACCCTCTAAAAATGTTAAAATGTATTACTGGCACGTGAAACCTTAAATTAGAGTGAATAAATGAAGACACAGCACACCACTCCTGAAAGGTTGCTGACCCCCGCACTATAGTTAGTGCCCCTGTCCTACAGTCTGCAGGGCAACTTTTAGGAGGGTTGTTTACCTCTCTCTCTCCCTCCTACCAAAGGATGAGATGTCCTAAAAAACAACTTTTAGGAGGGTTGTTTACCTCTCTCTCTCCCTCCTACCAAAGGATGAAATGCCATAGCATGAACTGGCAAAATGAGGAGGTGATAAAAATGAAGGAAGGAGCAACAAAACACTGCAAGACTTTGGCTCTGCTACACCCCTTTCCCCCAAAACAAACATATACTCCTTATTTAAAACACATAAACACAGAGGTTACTTTCCAGCCACAAAAAAAAAAAAAAAAAAAAAAAGCAATAGCAAGTTTGTTTTGTTTGGCTAGTTAGGGTGCATTTTCAGTGCAGAGTGGATGGGATTAAGCAGACAACTTCCATTAACAGTTGCACCAGTTTCCCATTCACAGCTTGAAGCAGACCAGACTCCATCTCTCTATTTAACAATGTGTACTTGTATAAAAATAGATACACTAAGGAAAGGAATTCTGAAAATATATAAGAAGAAATATCAGAAATATTATAGGAAAACCTTGGGAACTTTTTGCAAATGTTTAGGCTGGGATTTGCAAATTCCAGTGGGAACTCAGCTCCCCTTCCTTTTAGGTTTAGATATTCCTTTTACAGAACAGCTTTCTGACATTTAGGTTTTTGATTAAATTGAAAAAATCAACCCTTTTATCTACCCTCCGTCTATCCAAACTGAAACCGAGCATGTAAACTCTAAAGCGGTCCTAGAGGTTCTAAATTCTCCAATTCTTCAATTTCAGGAGAAATTAAAATGAATTTTAAAAAATGAAGATGGTTTTGGGTTCTCCACATCTGAACACTCAAACACTTTGATTTCACAACTAACAAATTCTCTTAAAGTATGGACCACAGAGGTGTTCGGGATCAGGGGCAAAACCTGAAACTGAAGCCCACCCTGTACCTAAAGCCCCAAGTGTGGGGTGGGGGGAAGAGTGAGCCTACTCCACGCTCATCCCATACTGGTGGCCCCTGTCCCATGGAGCTGGGCCCAGCTCCCTGCTCCTGGTGTCGTGACCTGGCAGCTAGAGTCCTTGTGCTGATTTGAGTCCACAGTGAGTGCCGGTCCGCAGTGGACCCCTCCCCCTCGCACCCCAGCCCAGGTAGTCCTGGACAGTGGCACCATCAAAAAACCTAAAAGGATTACTTACATTGTGGACAAAGAGACAAGTGTATTGAAAGCTCCAGGAGTGATGGTGGTGATGCGATTGTCGTACAGCGAGAGCAACCTTACTGAACTTAGTCCTGCAAAGGTGTCATTGTTCACACAGCTGATCAAGTTGCTCCTCAGCATCCTGCAAAGATTCAGACATGGAATTAGAATACTTCTTCAGTCTGTAGTGAAGGTGGTGGCCTAACCTAAGGGCAGGGATCCATGAATGCCGTTTCTAACATCCATCTGTTGTCATAGAGGCCAGTGACTGATGCTAAACAAGCATCAGACCCCATTCTGTTTTGACTATCAAAGTACAAATAGCTAACAAAGGATCCTTCTCACCTCAAAGGTGTATCTTTATGAATCTCAAACTCCATTATTATACTTGCTCACAATGACATTAAAGGGTGGTGGGTACTCTGCTGCTGAAATTACAGTGGGACCAAAAACCTTTGCTAGCATCAGACATGCAGTCATCTTTAAAAGTCTAATAACTGACTGAGTAGGGGAGTAATCTAAAATGGATTTCCGAGGTCACCTGATATGGACTCTGGCTACCCTCTGAACATAACAATACTTACATTGCATTACCAAAATGACTGTCCTAAATAGTTTTTTTTAACCTTCGTATTTAAACAGTATGAAAGGAGACAGCAACAGTGGAAGCTTATGTATGGTATAGGAAAGGGTTTCCAAGCCAAAACCAGGTCTGAAATCTTCTTCTCATCATTAACTTTCCTAAAGCAGTCAGAGGAAAAAAAAGTAATGACCCCATAAAATGCCTCTTTGCTCAGCAATTGTATCAGATGAACATACATTGCTATGAGTTGTTATGGTAACAATGAATCTGATGGTAAAACCTAATTGAACTGAAATATTATAATATCTAATTTTGCTTCATAGCCACAGAGGCTTTAGAGCTATTCATGAAGCATGTGTCACATTTCATATAAAAGAATGTTGCGGTATATAAATGTCACTATTCATCTTCAGATTAAACATTATTCAGTATTTAAAGCATACCACCAGAAAGTCCCAAAATACATGTGAACATGTGCTCCCACTCCAATAATCTAAGCATGTAAACTAAAGAGGAATTAATTCTCTGCTCTGAAATCCAGGCAGTCTGGACTGAGTTCAATTTACCCTGTGTTCACATCCCACACTGATACCAGTCAGCTAGGCAATTGGATACTACGTTGATACCTGAGAGAGATTAGACTGAGCAAGACAGGTATAGATATTCTCATTCTAATCATACAGTTGGTGTGAACGGCCATGACTTTACACTAGGTTTTAAGTGGATATACTTCCCAATCCAGTTATCACCTCAGTCACCTATAATATAAATAGATGGGTCCTACTGCCATAAGCAGTGGTTAAATGGATCATGTTAAAAAATGGGGAGACCAAAAAGCACATGACAAGAGATAGTAACAGGACACCAAAAAAATGGGAGGAACTTGTTCCTTAATGCAGTGGTTCCATCTATGCCACAAACTCTAGAAGGAGCATGCTATTATAGAGAAGGGGGTCTCTAAGGCATGGCTGGATTAGGTCAATTCTGGAAATACATTATATTGAAGTCATATGTCAGAATGATGTGTTTTTGGGATTCTTATAAGTTTTAGAGGGTAACTTCACATAGCTAGGAAGGTTTTTAAATACCTGTCCATCTCTATAGTCATTTAATACATTTATAGAAGCACACAGGATTTTCAAAATCAATGCATGTCTCTGTTCAACATGGCCTCTTGGTTTAAGGCTATAGTTTTTATGCTCGAAGAATGCAGGTTTATAGATCCAAATATATGTCTCTGAAGCCAACTCTGGATTCTATACCACACACTGGGTGCCCTTTCTGAAAGAAAACTTATACTTACAGACTTTTACTTCATGCTCTGTATATCTAGACTGCTTTAGCAGCTTGAGGAAAATGCAGGTCAGGTCAGCAGCATAACTCAAATGTTAACTATCTTTGTATGAAAAAATACTTATTTTGTTTGGGAGCCCTGCCATGGGTTGCTTTCATAGCATAAAAAGTTAATTTAGTATCCACAAACAACATTTAAAAGTTTCCCAGTAAAACACACACAGCAAATAGACTAAGCCAAAGAAAAGCAAAAGTTGAAGGAACAGTGAAGGAAAAGTTCTACAGTTTTTGTCTCTATGGGCCAAGTTGTGAGGTCTTCACCCAGGCAAACCTCCAAGTCATGTCAGGGTTGTTTTGCTTGAGTAAGGACTGAAGGGTTTGGCACTACGATACTTTGCAAAGTAAGAAACACTTTTTGCTGTGACTAAACTGAGCTTTTTTAAAATTGCATTTGACATTTTGGAGCCAAACACAGGGGGAAGTGACATTGCTCAGATGTTATGCCATCCTAGAGAGATTGTGCAAACAGGATGTTTGTCAAGTTGTCAATTACATGCCATCATTCTTTCTGATTTTACTGGAAGCTTTATCTCCGGTGTATGGAGCACAAGCAAACTGTGATCCATTTTCCAATGTCTGCTGTTTGTCTCTGTGTCTAAGCATTTATTTGGCCCCATCACTGTAGGAACTCACATGCATTAAAGAATTTATCCTTAACACTTATGAGAAATTGGAAACTTGAAAAACAGCAATATTAAGTGGCTTGCACAAGGCCACATGGGAAGTCTGTGGTGGAGCTGGGAATTTAAACCTTAATATCCTGGAATCTAGTACAGTGTCTTCACCATGAGACTCTAGTGTGTTATATGATCACCATATGTCTCTGACATAATCACAGGTAAGACCAAAGTGAATTGTGAAAAGCAGAATTTTAGAAGGGATCTTAACTAATTAATTAATTAAGTAACTAAAACAGCTAAATGATTAAATCCTCTCAGCTTTAGCCGAAGACAGATTCACTGTCAATTTATTAATCCTTGAAAATCAGCTTATAAAGAAACAGCAGATACCTTGTCACTCCCAGAGCACCATAAAAGTGCTTTGTGAACACAGTAAGATACATTCCCCACACCAAAGAATTTATTGTCTAATAACTGTGGTGTAATTAGGTATGGCTGTAACCAAGTTCTCCCAAACAAGCAGCCACACTTTTCAGCTGTTGGACATAGGTTTCACACTTACATTGTCTTGAGTCCTGTGAGGCCTCTAAACATTCGCCCTTGCACAGATTCCAGCTGATTCCCTGTCAACATCAGTTCCTGCACCCCCGTTGCCCCATCAAAGGCACCTTCTCGGATCTCCTTGATCTTATTGTTATTCAGGTTTCTGGTGGGGGAAAGCAAAGGTAACAGGAAAAAGATTACTGTCTTGTTCCAAACATTTGGCAGCACAAGAGAAAGAGAGACTTAATGAAGGCTATGTATTTTGCAGAAATTATCCAGCCGGGTTTTCAATCTGTAACAGAGGGCAAACAAAAGTTTGAAATCATAACATACAAACAGCTCCCATTTCACACCATTTATCACAAAAACAATCATAGTGGGATAGGAGACACAACTGAGGTAAGCACGTGAGACCAAAGTCAAAGCAACTGCATCCCTATTTCACTCAGTCTGAATCAGACTCTTAATGGTCTTGATTCTGAAAGGTGCAGAGCATTCTGGCACACTACTTGTGCATACAGTTAAGCATCTGCTTAAGTGGTTTTGCTGGACTGTGACCAGAATGCTCAGCTCCTGCAAGCCTTATGTAACCACAGAGAGCAGAGCGCATCACCCTGAGATATGGACCATCTTTACTTGTGTCTATTGCACCAAACACCACGCTGGTTTCAAATGTGTATGCAATAATGAAGCGGAGAAACAAAATCAGATACGAAGGGGATGATGAATTTAAATGTACAATGTAATTAAACTACAAAATGGTTTTAACTTGAAATGAAACCTGGGATGAATGTGCTGTATTTATAAAATAGCCAAATGGATTGAAAACTTCCATTTAATAAAATGCTGTTAGAGATTTATTAAAATAGGCTACTCTTATTTATGAAAATCATGTCTTAAGTTCTTCAGAACCTTAGGGCTCAACCCTGCAAACATTTACTATGAGGCCCAGTGCATGCTACTCTGAATAATCCTACTGACTTCAGAGTTACTGCTCATAATAGTAAGCACTATTTTTTGTAATAAGGCTCTGAAGTATAGGGCCATCCATAAACCACATTTCCATTCTCCAAAAACCATACTGTCTAAAGGTGAGACTTTGACACCAATACTCATATTGAGAAGCATCTTACTGCAGAAGCGATCCCATTGCTATTCAACACGAGTAAGGGATTCCGAATCTATGCCTAAATGAGGGAAAACAAGCAAACAAGAAGGCATTGGACTTGTGCCTGGGCCATGCTTTTCTGAAGAACGGACGATTTGATTAGGATAAAAGTTAATGGAACACATGGCAGCAGTACAATTCTGGCCTTAGATGCAAACAAACATTGTGGGGCTTGCTCTTTGCAGAACTTGTCCCTGAATGAAAGGAACTTTGTAGACTGGAGATGGGTTTCATGTGGTAAACTCTGGTAAGCTGGTTTATGTCTCCTGAACAACTGTCAGATACTGGGCCATACAGCATGTGACCCATCACCTCTTGTGCGTTCTGCAGCCAGCAAGGAGGGGAAAGAATGCCAACTATAAGGCTGAAAAAAATCATGAAATATATATACTTTTTTTGGGGGGGAGAAAGGGAGGTGAAGGGGGATTTCCAAACGTTTCTTGTGCTTTCATCCACGATGTGAAGACAAGAGTTTATGTTCAGCGTCAAAGCCAGCCTAATATGGACATTATGACATATGAATTTAATTTGGGATTGAACTGTTGTCTGATGAAAGTTTATAACTCAGTATTTCTTTTGTGTCTGTTTTGAATCCCTACATTATGTTACTTCTCCTATTGCTCACAATGACTCCCTTTCCCTGGTGGTGACCATGGAGTGAGGCATATTTGCAGTTTTGTTCTCTGACTGGTAATTCATACAACACCTTTGACCTGTAGTTCATCACTTATAATCCAACCCGCATTTGTAGCAATTAGGTTTCATTACTATCTGAAGGCTGTTTGGTCATCCATATAAAAGAGTGTTTGTAATCCACTTCCTAGAGGACATATACTCATGTTGCAAAAAACAAACACACTCAGTAGGCTGGCCAGAGACTGGAGAAGGCCTTACGGTCTCACCCTACATATAGGACATACTAATCAGATCAGGAATAAGGCATATTAGTTGACACTGTGTCAAAGCTTGCACCTTTCACTGTCGAGAGAGTTATTACTATAGAAATGGAACTTTAACCACCTGGGCTGTTGAACTCTGCTGCTTTCACCAGCAGTACGTTACTAGTTTTTAAGTGTTCAGAAATATGCTAGGTGTTTTACAGAATAGACAAAAATATATCCCCTGCCTTGAAGATCTTCAAATTCAATATTACTGAATATTGATTCAAAATTCAATATTACAAAATTTTACTATTATTAAATAGTAAAAGATAAGCCAAACAGTAGAGGTGAGGAAAGACCAGGCTTACAACAGTAAATGGAGACAAGACTGTTTTGCAGTCCCACTAGGATCATAATCAAAGTAGACGTCTCACAAAGAGGGGTTCCCTTATTTGTCTTCTTGAACCCATTTCCTCCCCATTAGACTATAAAAAAGAGACGGGTAGCTGACAGCAACTGCCCTGTACAAATATTTACCATGTGAAGGTGATCCTGTAGCCTAACTGAAATTTTGAAAGCTTTATCAGAATCCTAGACCTTGGAAATAAGGGGCTTTTTACATTCAAGCTGCCTAAAAAGACTCTCCCTGATGGCAAAATGGAGAGAAAAAAAATCAGAAAAACTTTAACTAGTCTTATCTTATAATTTGGACAAAAAACAGGTTACCATTTTCAGAGGTGACAATGTAAATTCATAGTGAAAATGGCAGATTACCATCTGGAATAAACATCTGAAAAAACTCTGACTTCACAGCAGACTTTTCCTATTTCAAACATTAAAAGCCATGTCCTTCAGGAATGCTGAGATTCCATCCCAAATCATACTTGAAACAAATGCTTTGAAATAATATTAGATCAGTCTTGGCAATCTTCCAGCTCAATCCTATTTTCCATCTGTTACTCTGGATTTGTTTTACAGAGATACATGAGTTTTCTTTTAAGTGAGTTTGTTGGGGGCAAATGATGCTGGCCTAATCTCTATCTGGTGAGCAGGTCATACTACAAGTGGCAGTAGTATAGGTTTCCTCATGCAGCCCTACTGGTGCACCTTGACCCTCTCTCCTTCTGGCTTCATGTCCATTGGTCTTTCTGCTGAGGCACAGGCAGTTCAGAGACATGAATATCTGTCTTTTGGAGTCAGCCCTCCAACTCCTTGACATAGCCCAATTAACAACTTTTGGTCACTACAGATCTCAGCTAGATTTGACCCTGTATTACCTAGACAAGGGGGGCTCAGGGTCCTATCATCCAAATTCTAAGCCACTCAGAGCAAAGGAAGTTTCAGAGACACAGGGAACCATAATTCAGGCTAGTTCAGAGACAGAGAAAACCAAAGGGTAGGCTTACCCACCGGTAATTTTCCCATCCCACAAAAATATTTGAAATTTCAGAAAATCTTCCCTATTCCACAGTGGGAGGAAACTGAGATCTTCAGAGACTTCACAAAAAATTAGAGCAAGAGAGACACATGGTCAGATGAGCCAATAGCCCAGTGGGTTAATGTACTCATCTGTGATGTGAGTGACCCAATTCAGACCCCAGTTCTTCTTCATCTGTAGTAAAGATTTGGAACCCAGTTTTTCTACATTCCAGATTAATGCCTTAGCCACCAGACTATCCTAGGACCTTTGTTTCTTTTTCTCCTGTCGTGACCAGAAATTCCATCCTGGACCTGAGGAAACCTCTCTCAGTGAAAGTTTCATCAAACCAATCCCTTCTTGATTTTGCCAAGTCAACATTTTGTGACTAATAACCATTTAGTCAAAAAATTCCACACCAGCTCTACTCACCACCTTTGCTATTATATTTCCATCCTGGACTTAAAAATCCTTGAGTCCAATCAATCTAGCATCCTTCTTTCTTTTGAAATAACAACAAACAGACTGTGAATTGGATTTCAAAGTCTGAAACCTACTTGCCAGGAGAGAATGTGGCCTTGTAACCAGAACATGAGGTTGCAGGTTAAGAGTTCTGTTCCCAGCTCTGACACTGACACGTGGCTGACCTCAGAAAAGTCACCATCCACTTTCCTGTGCCTATATTGACTCTTACTTACATCCCCCACCCCACTTATAAATATCTTGGGCAGCTCTAGAAAGTGTAAGATCCATTCCCCTGTGCATCCACTTCAGAACGGGAGAATAATTATTGGGGTCTTTTTCAAACATGCAGGCAGCACAACTTTATTAGATAGACCCTGCTTTGTTTTACCCATGAAGAGCTATAATGTAAATTTGTACCGAGAGACTTCTTAAAAATTGGACACATTTGATTCCCAAATCTCGGGGTCAATGAATCTTTTGGGACCATTTAAATACATAACTTATTGACAGAATCGACAAAGGCTCCAAAGTGAAAACTACCTGCACATGTGCCATTTCTAGGGGAGAAAGTGCCATTGCCTTTCCATATGAAGAGGTTAGGCTACTGCGCCGCAGTATGGGAGCTCAAATGGGCATAAATACACAAAGATTGTGAGATGCTCAGATACCATGGAAATGGGGTGCAAAAAGGTACCTCACATATTTTAAGATGGGATTTCCTTTGCTACTGTTAATGGTAAGAGTCACTTTACCATCCAGCATTACAAGTGTTTTATCCAGCACAACCCTGGTGCATATTGTAACATGTAAGGTTAAAACAAAGGGAATAGGGAGTGCAGTGGAACACAGTCCTGGATTAATGAGTGTCCACTGTGGAGCTGCCAGCTTACTCCTGCCTTGCAGTTGATTCCTGCATGGCTAAGGGCTTCATTACTATAAAGATCACTTCAGGCACTCCATGACACCACAGACATGTCCATTCTCTGCCTACGCCCTGTCCTTTTCTTTTAAACCTTTGTACTTGTGCATATGAGAGAAGGATCACAGTGGGCTTGATATCGCTAATTCCCACTGCTGTGTACCAAGCCTAGGGCTCTAAATCTCATTTCTGTTCACAGGTGGCCTCCACCAACACTTGTGGTGGGGTGCAAAGTCAGGCACAACACACAAAGACTAGCAGGATCGGTGTTCTGCACCTACAGAGCTCTGCTTAATTTGGCTGTTTTTTACGAAGTAGCAATAACCCCTAACATTCCTTTGCTACCATGCAATAAAATTCACCAAAAACGCATGGACAGCTGAAAAGGAAATGGGTCTTGAGGCATGTCTGTAAGCACTAATGTGCACAGGCATGAATCAAAGGGGAACACATACAAAACCTAGTCATCATTAAAGATTTTGCTCTCTAACTTGTACCTTCTGGTAAAGTTTAAACCCACACTGACAAATTGGGAGAAGAGGAAAAAAGAAGCCTCTTGGAAGACTTGGCCTGTATCAAAATGTGTCTCTGAATACACATAGTGCAGATCTATTAACTTATAAAGGTGTCATTTTTAGAGGGCTACAGCTCAGAGTCTTATCTATTTACCTTAGTGGCTGAGATGTATAATGGTGTTATACCCATTGGTCATGCAGAGTTAACTTAGCTATGGGAAAAGGAGATGGATTCAATTCTGGGTCATACATTAACAGTATTGTTTATCCAGTGCTAATTGCCAAGTTAAATTCTCTTTTAGGATTTTATCCTGTTAGTCATCACTCTAGTATATAAGCACTTTCCACATAAAATTGATAACAGCACAGTCTCTAGTGGAATTTATGGAGTCTCTGGAACTTCTCCTGTTTCAGGGTGAAAATGCTGCTTGTGTTAGGAGTTAAATTTTTAACTACTTCAATAGTTTTTTCTTGGTTTTAGGTTGACTTTTTCCCCAAGGGTTTTATAATTTTGTTTAAGCTGGTTGGAAAAGAGGGTTTGAGTACAAAAGCACATTACTCATTGTTATGGAGGAAAGGCCTTTTTTTAGCATTTTAGTCAAACTGAAGATAACTGAGCAATTCTGATTTGGGATCACTGGGCCACAGTGGATATAGAACTCACAAAACTGATGACAGATTGAGTTGTTTTCAGAGTAGAACTGCTATTTAAGGCTTTCATTACTAGAATAAACACTGCACTGCACTCAGTGATCAGATAGTGCAGATTAAGGAAATAAAGGAAAAACTCAGGTGCACTCAGGCTTCTAGGTTCCAAAACATGCTCAAGATGTACTATCTGGGGAGCACCAAATAATGTCCATTACAGCAACCCTTGGTAGAGGTAATGAAGACACGGGTTGTCAGTGTTTTGAAGAAAGGATGGCAATTCAGGAATATTTTAAAGGAGAAAAACCACGCTTGGCCACAGATGACATTTGAGATTCTATGTTCAAAAATGACCCCACACTGCAAACGCTATTGTCATACTTGGAACAAGGGAAGCCACCAATCAAGTGATTATACAGACATTTCCCCTTACCCATAAGCAATTATTCCTGAGAATCCAGCTGCTGTTTTGCATCCATTCTGCAGCGTCAGCTAGGAAACCAAGAGAGTTGCTGTGGTCTGAGACAGTATAAAATAGAGGTATGTCTTGCACTCTGCTAATACTATAGACCTTTCCATCCTATATATGGGATTATATAGTTAATTACTGAAGTTAATCAGCAAAAAAATGATAGCCACAGAAGTTTTACCCTTTTAAAAATCAGCAAGCTCATTTTAGTGGTTTAATTTCTAAATAAAAGGCTGCCTAACTTGATATTATGGGCTAGTGACCTTTAGGATTTAATTTAGGACTAAGGATTTAATTTCATTTGCAGCCCTATAACATGTAAAATCAATTTAATCCTAAACTGTAATTTCATACACTAAGAGTCAGCCTAAAAGGAATATTTTCAAATTATTTTAACCACCGGATGTAATTGTATATTATAGGCCATGCTGTTACCTATGAACTTTGCCTGGCATGTGCCATTATAAGACTCTGTTTTCAGTTGCCTATAACTTTTTCAAACTCTTGCCATTTGGGCAGATATTTTCCATGTTGGGTGCCTGCCTCAGGCTGACCTTCGAAAAATTCAAGTCTCCCCAGGCTTTGAAGCAGAGACTTGAAATTTGACAGGGGGGTGGCCTTTGTGTCAAGGTAGGTCTACACTTACAGTGGTGTGCACAAAGTACCAATATTGCACACCCAGCTATCATGGGCATAAATGGCAGTGTAGATGGCGAGGTACTGCTTAAGAGAATAGAGCAGAGTGCCCTACATGCCTGAATCCTATGGTATATACCACACATGGCTACATGTACACTACACACCGAACCACCTGCAGATAAGTTCACGGAGATTGGATTTATGCCATTCCTGTGAAAAGCTCCCCAAATCTGGCCAAGTTATAAGCCTATGAAAAACTGCGGGAGGCACATGCTGCCTAGAGTCTTGAGATTTTAGCAGTTAAAGTCCCCAAAAATTCTGTCCATAATGGACATGCTCCAGTCCAAGGTTGAGCAGGACTTGCCCTGCAATTGCAGCTCTGGTCAGCTGTGAGCTACTTCAGAGAAGGATCTGGGTGCAGGTACTCGGACTGTGAGCAGGAAGACTTTCTCTCTCTCCTGTGCTTTTAATGCCTCCTCTGCTTGGCCTTGGCAGCATGGTGAAGGAATCTCCATGATTTGAATGCAGAAGGGGTGAGAGCCAGACCTCTTAGGCCTAACCCTAGACTGGTGGGAGTTGACTAGGAATGGCAAGGGTTGAGAGAAGGAAACTTGGACTGAAAGTTGAGGGGTGGGCGACACTGGAACTGGCTGGACAAAGAGACTGGGGCAAGGAGCCAGGATGAGGGAAACAGATTCGTTGAGGAACCTGAGGAAGGATTTGGGGCCAGGGTGGGCATGACTGGGGGCCAGGGTGGTGAAAAGGGATAGACTGGATGGGGACCTGGGTGAGTGGAGACTGGGGACAAGGAGCTGGCCCTGCACTGGAGGTGAATCAGGGTTACATAATAAAGGAGGCTATTGTGTGTAGGCCCCTCAGCCTCATTTGTTGCAGGTGTTGGAAGGTGTGTAATGGATGAGGCAGAGGACTGCAGGCACAGGAAGGATAGTCTTATGGTGAAGGCAGTTGCATGCAGGCTTGGAGAACTGGATTCTAGTCCTGCGTCTGAAAAAGAGTTCCTAGGTGATATTAGGCAAATCACTTCTCACAGATGGTCACTAATTGTGTGGGCTTTATTTTCTGACTGGAGTCCCTGGGGTCTGATCTGTAGAAGTGCTGAGCAACTGAAGTCAATGAGAGCTGTGCTTTGAACATAAAAAATGTGCTACATAATGCTAAATATTCTGAAAAACGGAGTCCTAGGTATCTCAAATTTGGCATCGAAAATAAGTGGGAACTTCTGATTTTAATCTCCCTGTCCTTCAGTTTCCCCATCTGTAAAATGGGGTAATAGTAACCTTATCCCCCATACTATCGAATAGCGGTGTTATGAAAGTAAATTCATTGTTTTTAAAGCACTCAGATACTATAGTGATGGGTGCCATAGAAAAGCCCATGATACACATAACACTTGTCATGTGGTGCTTACAAATGAAAGTAGTAAAGACCCTCTCAATGATGTCCCTAAAATGGTGGTGAAATCAGTCTACATTCCACACCCACACTGAAAAAATGGGGGCTTGATCCAATTTTTTGCCCCTTTTACATAAAAAGTGGCAGCAATAGGTGGCTGGAAGGCTTAACCAACACCTATTCCATCAAATTCCCTGCCACACAAAATAAGCAGCTGTCTTAGAGTCAGAGCCATCTGTAACCCCATCCACCAATGTCTCCCTGGCACAGACACTGCTAAGTAACCCCCTTGTAAAATGCACTGAAGCAGCCTATCACTTAGTAAGAGGGCATTTGGTAAGGCACTGTATTGAGGCTGAGTGACAACCTTCCCCACCGGAGAGCAAGGGACCATTACATTCCCCGTGGAAGGCAGAGCCTAGATTGCCACACCCTCCTCGCCAGAAGTACCAGGATGTGGCGGAAGTACAAAAGGCAAACCCTGCAGCAAGGTTGGGGCAGAGTCTGTGGAGGAGGATGCTTTGCCTGTTCTGCAGCATCCCAGAGGGGAACCTATGCCTGGCTGCTTCCAGTCCCCAGACACCAGTGAGGACTGGCCTGAATGCCTGCCGCGATATACCCCAAGGAACCGGAAGAGGCCTGGAGGCCACTGGAACCAAACCCTGGGGAGGCAGGAAGTAGCCCAGGGACAGTCCCAGTGCAACCAGCTGTGGCTCAATCGGCATGTCGCAGCTGAATCCCTGCCAATGCCAGTCCCACGTGCAATAGGGTGGGCCCACATCCCTCTGCTACCCCTCCTCTCCCTGGGGTGGCCAACTCCCTACACTTCCCTGAGAAGCTCCGGCGCTGGAGAAAGAGCTTCCCTTACCAGCCCCCTGTAGATTGTTTGTTTGCTGAGCTCTGCTCAGGCTAAAGCCAGCCCCAGGACTATTTTGTTGCTGGCCATCTGAGACTCCTCAAGCCCAGGCCCCAGCTCAGCTATAGACTCTGTTTAAGGGTTGGCAGCTTGAGCTGCCCAAGCCCAGGCTAAAGCATGATCATGACTGTTGGTCGCCCAGCCCTATTCTGGGCTCTTGACTATCCTGTGGACTCTGGTCCTGGCCAGACCGGACCAGACTGCGTGCTCTCCCTCTGCAAGGGAGAGTGAAGAACCATTACAGGCACACAATGTCATACAGAAGAGCTATTTTCCTGGTGGCTCAACTGCTTTATGGATGCTTCTAAAGCCATTTTATGAAAGTGTGTGTCTATAGTGTTTCAAACCATGGGAAGTGGTGGCATAATCAAGTTTGATGCATGCTTTTCAGGAAAAGTAGCTTAAACTGTTTTAAAGAAGTCAATATTCTCCAATACCTTTTCCTAAAATCCCAGCATGCCATGTGGGACAACCCTTTTATTAATGGGTCTTCAGGTAGGGCAGGAAAAAAATGAAGCCCCACTAATCAGCATGGCTAGAGAATTCTCTGCTTGGAGGCTGCTGTTGAAAATCTATATGAGGCAATGCTTTATTATGAACGTCAGGGCACAATTACCTTCCTTTGCCAGAATCTGGACATCTGAACTGCACCTGTAATTTTACATTCTTATCTTCTGCCAAGAATAAAGCACTGAAGATTTATTAGTTCATAGGAAATAAGCTCTTAAAACACATGGCTGTTCCATGCTGCATTTAGGAATAGCAATGCTACTTTGTCAAAATGCCCCAACTCCTTATAGATCTATAGGCATAAAAAGGACAGCTGCTTAATCAGTCTACTTGAAGTGTCAAATGAAATCAAGGAAATGATCCCAACTATCATATCTCTTATTTACAAGAACTAAAACATGATCATGTGAAGGGGTTTTTTTTTGCAGTTGTATATACTTATTTATTTTGCAGTGCTATTTACGTTATGTAACTACATACTATGACCTCTATACGCAGCAGGGTTTTGTGAAAATGTCACCAGCCTTTACTAAAAAGCATCAACATGCCTTCTTCATGGTATCTTTCCCTGTGTTCCAGGCTTATAGATATGACTAACTCCCATGTTCTCTTTCAGCTCTGAGGTGCAGGATCTAAAATAATCAGCATCTGAAACTTTGGCATCCTTCAAATTGACAAAATAATTCATGCCACGCTTGTGTGTCAGATCCTGAGATCTTTCATGACTTGAATCTGCCTGGAGGTTCCAGATGTTTAGTAACATGTATGTGTGTTAGGGAAAGCAAGTGTAGGTGGTTGGTTTTCCTAAAGTTGGTTTGACTGACCTATGTAATTTTACTTAGTAGAAACTGTAGACCAGATTTGGGTGAGGGCAAGAGAGTTCAACAATAAGGTCTGATAAGAGCTACTTTCTAGGATAAATTTAAATAGAACCCATAACAATCCTTTTATAATAGAGCTCCAATGGGTACATTTGAAGCTGTTGATACTTACAGCAGAATATTTATCAGGAGAGATTTCATATTACTGAATGTCCTAAAAATACGACTTATTCAAATATGCACACTTCATAGGGACAGAATGATACATAGGGCTAGTAAAGGCATGTACTTCAAAGGCAGCAGCTTTTTTCTACTCTACAGAATATCAGTGAGCGTGAGAAGTTGCGCTCACTTGCTTCCCATTACAATTTTTTGTGTTTAGAATATCTGATACTATCATGCTGCTCGGTGGCCTATATGAGATACAGCATAGTCTTGGAAGTTATGAGTGGGCATGTGTCCACATGACAAAAATCAACAGACTAATTAATACTTTGTTGGCAGTCTCAGATAAGAGGTGGAGTACAGAATTGCCATGAAGGCTGAACTTCCTTCAGCCTCTAAGGGTCATATCTTGGGAAAGACAAGGTGGGTGAGGTAATATCTTTTATTGGACCAACTTGTATTGGTGGCAGAGACAAGCTTTCAAAATCCACAGAGCTTGCAGAACTCAAAAGCTGCTCTTTCACCAACAGAAGGTGGTCCAATAAAATATATTACCTTACCCAGCTTGTCTCTCTCACATGGGATCAACACAGCTACAGCAACCCTGCAAACATATCTTCGGAAGTAAGGACTGAAGTACTTGGGACCACATGGGAAGCTTGTGGTGCCACTGCCTGTCCCATATCTGGGTCTGTGACTAAATTGAGGACTTTGCCTTCCAGCACTGTCAATCTGACAATTTATCCACTAAATTCACTTAAATTTAAATGGAAAAAAATACAGGACATTCTACTATTGCTGTACAGGACTAAGTGAGACTCCTCCCCTTCCTCACAGTACAAGGTAGCAGCGATTATATTACATGTGGATAATAATGAGACAGGAACTTGAACTTACATTTTCCTTAAACTGGGCAGTTTCTTGAAGACTCCGGTGGCTTCTAGAACTGAGATATCATTGTCATTTAGACGGCTGGTGGGAACAAACAAAAAGGCACTTAATGCTTCATGGATCTTTGTAGCTGTGTCTCTATGGTGTACAAGATTGCCACACAGAAAATTCTGACCTTTGTTAAACAAAAAGAAGCATCCCACCCTAATTTCCTGTAAATCCTCTATCCACTATCTATTTGAGCTCCATACAACAAAAGGCGTTATAGACAAAAATCACATAAAAGTAATTGTACAGAAAGTTCAAAATTAAGAAAAACACTTAATCTCATGCTTTAAGAGGCATGAGATTGACTTGGTTAAAAATATTTTGTCATTTTGTGATGATCAGTGAGAGAACATTATATCACTTCAAAGTGCAGGGTGCTTCTTTGGAAAGAAACCTCAGCACAGCTTGAGGACTTGCTTACCTGAGGGATCTCTTTCTTCTCACACCATACTGCCACTAAAGAAGTGCTGTACCTGAAGCACAGTTCTGTGCAAATGAGAGGGAGTGGCTTGCAGAGCATTTCCTATATAGCCCCGCAGACCTGAAATTTGATTCCCACGTTTGGGTCTGAAATAGCCAATGCATGTTGATCCTCATAAGTACTGCAAAGACCATTCATTAGCAAGGGCAATTAGGCAGGGCAGAGGGGTTGGGTGGGAGGCTATATTGCCCTGATTTAATTTGTACCTGGTTAAATTTAGTTTAAGTTTGTTGTGTGCATGCTCTACTCTGCACCAAAGGGTTCGGATATGGCTCAGCATCCTTTCTTTTCTTTTCTTTTCTTTGTATTAAGTGGAAATAAATAAAATACCTTAAATACATAAAAAGATTTAAAGAGAACACAAGCTCTATAAGAACACTAAATCCTGAAGATATGATATTATAGCCAATATTGTCTTATGCTCCATTACACTGGATAATTTGCCTTTCATCTGAAAGGACCCCAAAAGTAGAAAGCACACCTAGAATATATTAGCTCTTTTATATACAGAGTCACTTCACAGTTTAGTGTGTGCAGACAGTTCTGATGTGGAATGAATGAGCTGTTTTACAGTCTTACACAAAGATATAGGCCAAAGGAATACCTATTTTTTTTAATTAGCAGCATTGCATTTTGAAAGGTCCAATAAACAACCAGTAAAAAAAAAAAAAAAAAAAAAAAGAAGAAGAAGAAAAATGTGCAAAGGATGTTCAGAATGTCAGCATTCACCATAACCACCTCTGGAGGGCGTGCCACTTACAGATCGGTAGCATATTCAGGAAGGTGACTGGGTAAGCGGGTGAGTTTTTGGTTGGAACAGTCTACAATTGTCCCTTCGCAGCGACACTTTTCAGGACAGACAAGGTCCATGAAGCACTCCCCAGTGAACTTACTTCTGTAATCCTCTGAACCTGCAGGGAAATGGAAATGTATCCAGGTAAACCTGAGAATTAACAATTATAGAAATCAGAGCTCGAAAGGAGACCCCTCAGTTCCTTGTCCATCATCTCCATTCCTCCACGCAGTCTCCCCCAGCCAGTGCAAAGCTGCTCCCTACGTTACA
Organism: Dermatemys mawii; assembly: GCA_007922305.1. NCBI lineage: Eukaryota > Metazoa > Chordata > Testudines > Dermatemydidae > Dermatemys > Dermatemys mawii. The sequence goes on along the minus strand of ML677355.1, from coordinate 6,397,845 downwards.
TTCTAAGGTGTTTTGTCCAGCTCTTTTTCTAAATTACTTGAGGGGATGGGCTCCTGTCTCTTTCCTTCCTCCCTTGGGAAATTATTTCAGAGTTTTATAGGCCTCCCTGTTAAAACATATTTTTCTTAATTTTTTCGAATTATGCCTTGGGGGTTCACCCATAGGCCTGCACACATAGATCCTTGCTGCAGTCAGGTTTGCCCATGTGCATGTCACTCTTGCATCAGGGCAGAGGATCTAATGATAATCTAGCTATTAACTTAGCATAAGTGAGCCTAGTCAATTCTGCAACAATTAGATCTCTTGACTAACTACGTTAAACAAAAAAAACCAGTTGAAAATAACAGCAGTTTAAATCATGTTCATTTAAACCAAGGTAAGGACAGACTGTACTTAGAGAAAATCACTCTAACATGCTATTATATTGTAATTACCAGACCTCTTTGACAAGGCTTTTGACCCATTCTAATGAAATGCTTTTCCAATTAGGTTCAATGAACTACTCTGTACTTTTCAGCTTTTTTTTTATTAATAATATGGGGTTTGAAACTTGATCTCTATGGTTCTCGAGCCAAAAGTATTAATAAATGTATATGTAAATCCAAAGGTTGCCAGGACAGACCTAGTCATGCAATACTTGCCTGCTCACTTCATATTTCATTATGGAACCACCAAAAACTTATTTGGAAACATTCGTTATGCTCAAATGATCATAACAACCAAAAGCATATTTTTAACTTATCCAGGGCCCCCAAAAGCCAATTATAATTGTAAAAGGCCTTTGTCACTGCAAAAAAACCACTTAGATGAAAAGCCCTACTTCAAACAGGCAATACCTTTTTCAGAGTGATTTGAATAAGCTCGTTTTTCAAGAACTCTGAAAAAAAAACTAATAAAAAGTAAAATCCAAGCTGAAATTTGCCTTCTGAGAGTTGATGTCATTTTTATTCTAGTTGCCCTGTCGAGGCTGATAAAAACACCACTACTAACCAGAAGAAGTGTATCATCCAGTGGTACCATTATTTTATTAATTCATTTTACATATCATCTTACCATGGGACCCCAGTGAAATCTGGTAGCTCCAAAGTTCTAGCACTTTGATCATCAGACCAGCAGGTTAAAGTCCCATAGATTCACTTGCATTTAATTTATAACACAATGGTTAAAACTACAGTGCAGAAAGGAAAGAAGGTAACACACTGCTTTGTATAGTACAGATACCAGGGTGATGAATGCTCTTCAGAAAGAGAGATCATCATTCTATTGAGAAATTAAATTCATGTAAGGTCTGATCTAGCTACTGTGACAGACCTTGGAGATCTTTAAAACTGAAAACTTCTGTGCTCAACACTTCCTTATTCATTTAAAATACTAGGTAGCAATATCCCATTGCATGTTTTAATGTGCTTTAAAATACCTACTACAAAAATACTTAAATTCTATCATTTTCAGCAATAACAGCGAACTTTCACTCCTGAAAACCCCATAAGTGGAGAACAAGTTAAACAGTGACAGGCAAATACTACTGCATATGATGGACAGCACTCTACATCTGAGTCCATTAGAACTTCAGAATTGTTGTTACACCACCCACATTGAGCAGTCCCCAGGAATTAAGCAGTTACCAGAAAGGGATTTGAGAATATATCAGATTTAACCTCTGAAAAATTCAGTTGTCACTTTCATTATAAATCCATTCCTCGAAAGAATAACTGTGAATGCAATAATGTGGTGGCGAGTAACTGTTTATTTGGCATTTTGTCTACTTTGGACACAATATCCAGTGTCCTGTGGGCAAATGAGAGATGGATGGAGTGGAAAACCTAGTAAAAAAAGGTAGAGGGAAGCATATTTTTTTGAGGGATGTAAGATATTTATTTCTAGACATATTTTTCTCAATCTTTTTGGAAAAGCTAATAGAAGGAAATTTACCACATGTGACTTTGCAGCTTTAAATTCCAATTCTCCTGCTGTGTACATCTCTCATACCTATGCTGCATCACCCATTAGAAACCCATCTAGCCTGGGCACCAGTCCACCACCTGCGTGCTTGGAACAGGTGAAAACCCTTCAGAGCTCAGCAGGAGAGAAAGGAAGCAAAGGGTTTTAAAAAAGATTTAAAGAAGAATTATCTGTATAAGTTTGGAGTCAAAGTGATAAATCACACACACATCCTCGTCAAGTAGTCAAAGTCATCCATTAGGCTGAAAGACAGCAGGAATCAGCTGCCAAAGATTAGATAAAATTTACTATTTGACTAGAGCCTTGAGATCACTTGGACAGGTGGCTGCTCTATTAAGTTATTCCCATCAGGGAAGCTAATGGGAAACGCAGCCATCTGCTTGGAGAACTAGTTAAATGCGTATCCCCGTCTCTATATGTAATATTTTATCAGCATATTACCTCAGAGGTTAAGGTGGATATGGTATGATTTTAAAAGCACAGTTAGAGATCATGTGCAAATACTACTTCCTCTATTCTAAAAATTAACCGTAGTGATCTATGGAGAAGAGCTATAGAAGCAGAGCAAAACACTTTGTTTCAGACTAATCATGAACTCAAATTTTTATACCATTTCAGCTGGAAGATCTTTGAAGCTAACCTGAAGGTAAAACATGCATTGAAGCTTTAAGGTAATTTCCAATACTGAAACACTAAGAATTAAGAATTAAGTTGTCTCTAAAAAGGAGTTGCCAAAGATAGTAATTGGGGAACTGCATTAAACTGAAGTGCCCATTATTGTTATAGAATTTTTACCTAATAATCTCAAAAGCACCGTTACAACAAACAACTGATAAAACAACGAAATGTCCTTAGGCAGATACAGGCTTTTCTCATTTCACAAAAGGGTAAACTATGACAAAGTTAAGTACAAAATTTTCACGAGCGTCCACTAAGTTGGGGTGCCTTTTTTCTGGTCCTCAGCTTGAGAGATTAAAGTTCTATGGCCAAGGGCTTTTTTTTAAAGTGGTTTGTAATTAAATTCTGAAATGCCAGACACACAGCAGCTCCCAGTGGGTGCTCAGCACTTCTGAAAAATCAGGCCACACATAAGCGGTGGACGTTGTTTTAAGAACTCATTAGTTAAAATTTTGACATAGGTATTTCAAATTGACCACCCAAAATTAGTGGACAAAACTGAAAATGTAATTCTAAGTGCTTTAACAAAAGTCAGAGTGGCAGAGAACACAACAAAAACAAACCAGGACTCCTGAATCCATTCCTTAAAGTAACCACTAGATAACGCTATCTCCGGGTTTATTGAAAAAAATAACCAGGGCCTGGTGATTCACTAATCTGTGTCAGCAACGCTTGTCAGGCCTGATGCAGTCATTGCTCCAACTCACTGTTGTCATAATCTGTATCTAGAAGATGTCATGTAAGGTATCATAAACAAGCTGGTAAACTGTGGGTCAAGAAAATCATTGTGTGGGGTATGAACGAAGACTTATAAATATGTGTTAGAATCATGTTCTTACAATGTGTTTGACAAGCAATGCATCAGCTCAGCCCGCCCTAGACAAAGAAATATGTATTTGGTTGTCTGACCAACCTGGTCATCAGGCAGAGCCAATTAAGGTACATTTACATATAAGGTGAACAAAGCTAATGAGCAAGGGAGAAGACAGCCTAGTGCCTGTACCCCAACAGGAGAAAGAAACTTTGCCTGGGCTTACTTTTCAAAGGATACATTTCAAAGGTTTATTGGACTGTAAAAAAGAAGGGGTGAGAACCCCATAGTCACCCTTCATGTTAGGAGACAAAGAAAAGCAGGCGCTTTGGGCCCTGCAATTGGATCCTGGCTAAGGACTAGCCAGCCATGCTGGAAGAATTTCTATGGTGAGAAAATTTTGAACAAAATATTCTAAACTGAGTTCCAGCCTTAAGGTTATTTTCATACTTGTTTCTTTGTAATCATTTTTATCCCTATTACTTCTGCTTGGTATCACTTTATAAATTTGTTTTACTTACTGTGAACCAATTCAATGCTGTGTTTGATGGGACGATTGTGTGAGCTAACAGGCTGCTGTCTCTTTACAGGAACAGCAAACTTGTAATGTTTCATGAGTGTGCCAGAGGCCACTACAGGGGAGATAGTTTTGAGGAAACTTGGGGCTGGAAGGGTTGCTGAAATCCCCTACAAAAAGTAACTGGGTGGTGGAAGCCAGGGTGTGCCCTGAAAGCTTGTCTGCTGGCTGTTGGTGTTAGGGCTATGAGGCACAACAGCATAGCATACAAGACATCCAGAGTTGCAAAGCAGGTGTTGATAGAACCCCTTATTGGCCTGTTGGAACCTCAAAATGTTACAGCATCTCTCAATGTTATTTGATACTAGTGTTTTTAATCCTTACAAATAACTGCTTAGGCAGTTTAACAGTAGCAAAAATGTTTCTAACGTTAGCACAATTATCAGTAAAGCTTCTAAACAAAATGTAGTGCTGCCTTACTACTAAGCTTCCAAGTGAGGCTCTCAAAGTACTTTATAAAAGGTAGATATTATATTCCCTATTTTACACAGTGGAAAATTAGGCAGAGAGAAGTTAAGTGACTTCAAGATCACATTCAAGGATCAGATCAAGAAAAAAATCTCTAATATGCTCAGTCACAGACTTCTTCTCTAACCATTAGAGAATATCACCCTCATGTTAGAAAATGTTTTCTGTTTCAGTAGACATACAGCTATGGAGACTCTCCTGAAATGCTCTATCAAAGTACTTTCTTTCCGGTGTTAGTTCAGTCCTGAGATTCTGTTTAGTAGTAGAGCATTTACATATAACTACAAATTACATTGCCTCAGCTGTGATTTCAAGGTGTGGTTCATGCAATCTAGTTCATGGAATAGCTCTAAAAATAATTACTCAAATTATGATATCTCTAGCTAATTAAATGAATGTCATTTCTGATCTTGCTAGAAATATCACTGAAGCCAGAGTCTAATATAATTCATCAACAAGATGTCCAAGATATTCACTTTAATATATATTAATCAAATGAGTTATTTAGGGACAGTTATTATGCATGCAGGCCCTCTGAAAAATCACTTTGAAACACTACTGTTCACTGGGACTATCACCCCTGAAACCTGGAGTCAGTTGCTCAGCTGTAGGTGGGTATATTTATAGAACATAAATAATCTTTTTCACTTTTCCTGTGAGAATGAGGGAATCTCTCACCTTTTGATGCTTCTGAAAACAGCAGAAGTATCCCAGCATGCCAAGCTGCAGGAAAGTATGTAGCCTTCCATGGTGCTTGACAGAACCATGTTCAATTTGTATTGTTCTACCACATGGTTAGATCAAGCACAAAGGAAAACCCCATTAACAGCCAGAGTCAGTGTTAGGCAGCGCCAAAGAGAGAGGAGCGTTGAGAAGAAGCAGCATGGAGAAGCACAAGCTGGAGATTTCTCTGAGAGCTGCTGTCCATTTCACCCATGCAAAAAGGAGCTGGAGTACAAGAAGTCATCATTTTATGCTACAATTGCAAGAACACTCTGAATAGGCCATCGGTTAGCCTAAGAGAACAGGGACCAGACGTTTTTTAAGGCAGAACTACTGCAACAGAAAACACTACCAAAGGATTGAAAATGGCTGCCTCTAGTAGGTGTACAAAATAGACTGTACATTGAGCACTTGGAGCTAGGAAAACATATAAATGTGTGATCTGTGCTACTATTTATTGGGCCCCCTTATTCTCCTTTGGTGACTCCTTTCAGAAGATACAGTGGAAAAGCATATTTAACTTTTGGGGGGGTTTATTATACCATCCACTTAAGAGGCCAGCTTGGAAGTACAAAAAAGCCAACTTCATATGCCAAAGCACATACCGGTAAATGTAGGGTTCCAGCCTGATGGCCACACTCTGGCTTCAGATGTTCGCACACAACTCACTGAAGTCAATGGGGATTGTGTGTTGGGATTTCAGGGCAGAATATGTTCCCCCGAAAATGGTCACACACACCAGTCGAAATATTTACAAGAGAGTAATAATAAGTAGCAGTAATCACTGCTTGATTCCTGTTTTTTTTAAAATCACACTTTAAAACAAGGACATAGTAGAGAACAGTTATGGTTTAAAAATATAAATGAGTTTATTGCTATTGAGCATAATACCTGTAGTTTTCCTTAGAGTAGGCAGTGGCTGAAATTTGGCTAAATATTAGTTCTTGTCCACCAAGGATCTATACTGTTAACATGGTGAGCTTCCCTCCTTCTCAGATCCCAGGCTCACTTCCTTATAACTCACTCCTGTGTTCTTGACATGAGGGGTGCAACTTTCAAAAGTGCTCGGCGTTAGGCTTACTCTGGTCCCCGTGAAATCTATGGCATACTCCCATTCATTTCACTGGGTGCACAGCTAAGACAACAAGTGCTTTTGAAAGACTCTTCTCAAATATATTTACACAGATGACAAGGAGCAGGACTGAAGATGGGCAGGCTCTATGCAGCTGGGAGGATGCTGGTAGGACAGCCAGTATCCAGAGGATAGCAGTCTTTGTCAAGGTAGGCCATTCGCTGCAGCGACACAGAACAGCTTAAAACATTTTGCACAGGTGATAGATAAAAGAGCTGGATTAACTAGTGGGAACAACAAATGTAACCATAAAATCCCTTAATTTTTACAAATGCTGTTTATTAACTGACTAATGTATCGTATGATCAAATTTCAACCCATGGATTGCCTGGGAACTATAGTAACTGAGTATAATTGCTATGTCTTATTAAAGCTGTCTGGTCACTTTGGTCACATGCTATTGTTGCTCTTTTCTGGTTGGATGAGCAACAACTAAATCAAGAGGAGGGTGTTATCCAGTCCCTGGCTTTTAGATTGGCTCAGGCAAAACTGGGAAATCTGACACTTTAAACCATTTTTGTTTAAGGATCACTTCAGCCAGAGATATCAATAGTAGAAGAATTAGGCTATTGTAACATCTAATTACCTTTCATAATTCACACAACGTTGCATGTGGATTCCGCCTCTGGCTTATCTATAATGGCTCCTGTCTCAGGGCTCTTGCCAGGGGCCTTGCACAGTCCTAGCTGTGAAGGATGCAGTCCCATATTCTTATTCCTCCTCCTATTTAACCATGCATCCACTCAAGCCCTGGATTTTTGGAACAAAATCTCCCCCACATGTTCTGTTACACAAATAGCAGACACATTTCTTATCTACCAAATGCCTTTTTTCAATGTTTCCAGAATTCAACACAGTCCCTATAAACAAAAAAAGTAATTTTGATGTGGGTGCACATCATTGTGGAGAAGGGCATGTAAAAATCACCAGTGCAGAGCTTTGGGGAATATTTGAACAAATCTGTGTCCCTCTGTTGCATTAATTAAGCATTTCTCTTTTTTTAACTGTGTGTACTAGCCATGAACCACCATGAACAAGAGGAAACAATGTAAAGAGAAAGGTGTCTACTACAAAGGCTAGTTCAAGTCCTCCTCAGACACAAGGGGACAAGCAGCTCAAAAGCACCACTACACTTGCTTGCAGTTACATTTTGGGATTTCTGTTCATGGCAGCAGTGGCAAAAACATGCAGGTAAACAGCTGCTTTTTTGGATAAATGTACAAGGGAAAGCATGAAAGCGTATTGCTTATGCTTTGATCCCAAATGCTTTGCTGCTTCATAAAATGAATTTCAGTTTGGGCCCCAAACTCATTTTCCATGAGCCTCTGTTTGAACAAATCATCACTCATATAAATGGTTGCAAAAAATGTTTAAAAAGGGGTGACTGACATGGAAACTGAAATTTAGTTGCCAATTCACTGAAAAGTTGGCAGAGAATTTCCCCTGCTACTGGTCCAGCTCAAGAAGAACAATGTTAAATACAAGTTACATCAAAGTAAACTGGTATGGTTTACTGTAAAAGGAATTCCAAACTGTGGTAATAAGAGGTCTGTTATTTCAAACCAATGGCTGAATCTGTAGTTTGAAAAGTAATTGTATATGGTTTATTTTTTTAGCTCTGTCATTAGATTGCGTCTACTCAGTAAACTGTTTAGATACAAACAGTTTGTTTGTATCAGATTGTTCAGAACAATCGGACAGAAGATTTATTGATCTACTCCACGTTCATATGACACTGCATTTGTTTTATTTAACTGGCTTGCTTCATTTAACACACCAATCTCTCTCTCATGCTTTTATTTTTTCTATTTAAGTGGCTTTTGGTGCTCATTAAAAGGTGCTAAATTCACTGCTCCTGTGAGTGACATTCAATTTAGCCAAAGGACAAGTGGAACAGAGGCAGTGGTACTTATCCCCAAACTGGAAGCATCATTCACTAGCGGTAGCGGGTAACTCTCTGTCGATCCCTTTCTACTCAGTGCCTCTCTGCATAGACTCCCAATGAGGGTGTTGGCTGGTAATTTTTACAGACAGATGATGATCTGTTGTCTCCTTTCTGTCAAATGTTCTACTTTCATCAGAAGATTAGGCCTTAAAGTAAACATTTAATTGGACACCTTCATATTTTACCCTCTTTTGGTGGACTATACTCTCTGGCAAACAAAAGCACATATTTTAAGCATACATGTACTTCCTTGAGAAAGAAAGTCTATAGTATAGATCAACAGAGCAGTGTAGGAGATCTTTCTTATACCCTGGGACACTCACAAGATTAGCAAGTGAGAAGTTGGAATGACTGGAAAGAGAAACATACAGAGAGATCTGAATTGCTTCCAAAGCTTTTCTAGGAATAAAATAGTAAGATCAGTGTCATAGTTAAATCAACTGTCTTTTTCAATTGGAATATTTTTGCAGTAAAAGGAAATTAAGAGCTCTTATTATTCAATACCAAGTCATATTGCTTTCTCTTTCAAAGTGGTTAGATAACAAAGGAGGTAAGATGCACAGTGTCATGTGAACCTAAGCTTGCAAATGCAGTTATGTTGTTTATATTCATAAATATGATCAAATCCAAGATTCAGTTTGCTCATTTCTCTTCTTCAACAACATTCTATTCAAACAGATTTGTTTAGCTATACTCTTACGGCAAACACTCACACGGACAAACTTTTAATTCCCTTTCTCCTATGCTTTCCTCACAGCAAACCTGGTGATGAGCAACAATAAGCTTCACTATGCTCTAATATCTCCAGGGGCATTTTCAGCTCAGTCTTCGTCTGTCTCTTTTAAAAAAGAGGTCAGGAGACATAAAATGTAGTTGACCTTAAAAATAAAAATAAATGTTACTTTTCAGCTGCCCAGATCACATGGCACTGTTTCATATGTCTCTCCCTGGCTCCGCTCAAGCAAAACTCTTGCAAGCAGAAGTGCTGGGAGCTTTCTGCAAATCCAGCTAGTCTTCAGAGAAGTCTATTCAGTTTCAGTTAATCCTCACTAGTGTCAAGTACAGTATGGGCTAACATAACAGCTGTCAGGTTTCAGTCTCCACCTCCAGCTAGGAGCTGCTGGAGGCCAGCAGGATAAGAGCAGGCTGAACAGCAAATCCCTGACCAGGTGTTACCGCAGTACTGTAACCAGGCAGATTAGGGCATGGGGATATCTGTATTTATTAAAAGAGACAGGGCTGAACACTACAGACAGGAATATGAACACACAGTATGTGAATGATTGCTTGAGAAAATGGGGAGAATTTGGAAAGGACGCATAATAGTGATTTGCAAGCTATAGGAACCACTACTAGCATTTAAATAAGCCATTTCATGTAGAAAACAGCTGATTATACTCACTTAACTTGCATAAGTTTTAATCATTTAAAGGAATAATAATAAATACATTGCATCTTTCATCTAAGATCTCAAATACTGTAAACACTACATGCATACAACTCTACTGCAGATATGGAATAATTAAAACAACTTACTGCAGGGAAACCAAGACACAGAAAAATTAAGCAACTTGGTGTATTAGTAAGCTGGAAAAAAGTTCAATTATCAGGCTCTTCTCTCACCACTAAATAGCCCTCTCTCTTTGTTCATGGAGTTCTCTGTGCAAGGTCCAATCCTGAGGCCATAAGATTTTTGCTTCAGTTAATGCATTGTGCACCTCAGCCTTGGGCCCACAATGTAGAGGGGTGAAGTTTCCGTCCAGTGTACAGGGAAAGGCCATCACAATCAGAATTACGGGGACTACGCTCTAGTCAGGAGCTCCAGTTCAAGAAGTTTGAACACGTTCATCACCAAAATGTTTGCTTAGAACCCAAATGCAAAAACAAAGACAGTGAAGGACAAACTGCAAGTACCATAAATAGCTTTTATTAGATGCCTTTGATGAAGCTATTGATAAAATACATCATTCTTTAGTCTGTTGAGAAGGTTATAGAAGAGATATGAAACAGTCCCTGAATATGCAGGTGCATATGTCTTCATTTTCAACATTTGTATCAAGGTTACTGCCTTCTGATTGGATTGAATTACTGAGAGGCAGTGTCTGAAAGGGAGAAATTTGTTTGGGCAGATGGTTCATTGTCCTTCTTGAATAGTTCATCCTGTTTTGGTTTGTACACCTATCTGGTGTTGTAGCAGCTAGTTGAACCAGCTAAAAATCACAAGTGTCCAACACAAGAGGAATTAGGGAGCCAGGTTTAGTTATTAGGGCTTCAAATAGGAAAGAAGTTCATGTTTCAACATTGTGGGGGGAGAGGGAGGGCGGGAAGTCTTTGTGATTTGGCACTCTTAGAAACAAATACTGTAGTATTCAACCATCACCAAAAGCGGAGTGGTGAGAGTTGGGCAGGTGAAACTTCCATCAGTTTTCAAATGCACAAGAAATGGACTTTATTTTATATATATATATATATATATATATATATATATATAGTGACAAAGCTCCAAGTCTGTACTTGTGGGTCCTGCGCTTCCTGGCAGATTTAGGGGCCTCAGAAACTCATCTAGGCCCCAGAGTGACCTCCCTTCCTCAGTATAATTGGCAAGAGTCACCACCTAGTGAGTTGCCTTCATCACAGGCCAGTATGGAAGATGGAAAAAACGGGGGAGCCCGGGCCCGCCCTCTACTCCCGACTCCAGCCCAGGGACCCTAATAGTATCAGCTAAGATGGCTGACCTTTTAGACACAAAACACAATACAATTCCCTGGGCTACTTCCCCACAGCAGTCCCTGCTTCTTCAAACTCCACTTCACCCTTACCTCAGGGCCTCCTTCCTTCAGTATGATATGTTGTCCTACACTCAGTCTCACCAACAGCGTAACTTCCTTCCACAGCTCCTGACACCCACAGCCCACATGACTAACTGGGAGGTTTTTATCTGGTTTCAGCCAGTCCCTGATTGGCTTCAGGTGTCCCAATTAGGCTAGCTGCTTCTACTCCTTTCCAGAAGGTTCTTAATTGGCCCCAGGTGTCTTGATTGGCCTGGAGTAGCCTTTGTTTGGCTATCCAGGGAACAAGGACCTGCACATCCTGAGACTAATATACCTGCCTTCCAGCACTCTCCTATATCCTTCTGGTCTGACTCCGTCACAATATATACACACACATATATATATGTGTATATATATATATATAATGCGTGTGCATTCACTCATGCACACAAACATAGATACACACACTACACAAATGAAATAGGGATCTTGAGAGCAGGGAGAGTGGTGTGTAATAGCTATTATATAGAGAGTAATCAAGGATTCTGACATTTTTTGAAGTGACAGTGAGCAACCACAGAGGAAGCAAAACCTAGTACTGGATCCTTTTGTATTCCCCTAAAGACCAATGCCGCTTTACAAAACAAAACTTAACTTAGTCAAAAGCTACCAGGCAGAAGAGCTTTCCCCGTCCACGCCCCGCCTAGGATGGGATCCTCCAGTGACCTAGAACTGACATGACCCACTGAAGAAGTGCTCTGTGTAAGCTCAAAAGTTTGTCTCTGTCACCAAAAGTTGGCCCAATAAAAGATATTACCTCACTCACTTTGTCTCTCTAATGTATCTTTAGCTGAGAATGAGCAGATGCTGCTGAGGAAGGAAAATCCCATCATGCTCTTGTATTGCTGTTACTCAAAATGACACAACATTCCCCCTCTATGAGCATATTAGAGGAAGCTTGCACTGAATCTCCTTCCTTGACACACTCATAACCCTGTGAAGACATTGCTGCTCCATCATCATCAGGTACCCAGCAGTAAAAGCTTGAACCACTGGGCTGGGAACGGAGCTGAGGGAGCTGCCTTGATGATGGAACATCCGCAAGAAGCATACAAGTTACCTTTGCAAATACCAGCATGAAGCAATAGGGAGGGAATGAAGGAGGCAGAAAGTACCAACTCAAGAAAAAAAGCCTCCAGAAATTAATTACTGTCTTATATGAAGTTTATTGTTTTACTTATCAAAGCCTGAGCCTATGCTTTTCCACCTAAGCGCTTATCTCCAAATGCTGTCCTGATAGCACTCCTAGGTACAGAGCTGACGTCTCAAACTTCACTGGGCAAAACTTCAGTGTCTCATCTTTCCTCCCAGGCCCTTCCCACAACTCCACTGTCTTCCCCTCTCACCTCAAGATGACTTCTGAGTCACCTCCGGAGCCTGCTTTTTACACCCCCTCCCTCATGACATTCCACATGACCACGCCTCTCATTCAAATACTTCCCAAAAAAACACTTTTGTGAAACCTTGGAGAATCCAAAGGAAGAAGAAAAATATCTGCACTGCTGTGGGGTCAGGCTCTGTGGACTTTCTGGGATGGAACTCCATGACACTAAGTCCTTTTCTTCCCCTGTCGCTATAATGCAAAGTACGCTGAAGGTGTACTAATCATGGGTCTGATACTGAGAAGCGCTGGGCATATGCATCTCAACAGAGCTTGGCATCCTCCACACCGCTCAAGTTCAAGAACTGCCCAGGATATTAAAACAGAGCTGCCCTCCTTCCCCCCTTGAAAATTATTAATACACTTACTACTTTTTTGACTGAAAGACATTCTTATTTCAGGCAAATTTACTTTGGAATTTGTTAAGGGGCTAACACAAAATTAAAATACCAGTAGCCCCAGCTGAGAAATACATTTTGTGATCTCTGAGCAGGAAGGTATAAGCTGTAGATTTACAACAGAAACTATTTTCCCATTCCTTCATACAGCAACAAATGCAAGAATCAGCTGAGAAGGATCCCTGAGTCAGCAAAAATAAACAGACAGATCACTAAGATTCTCATCACAGCAGTGCTGATGCAGGACTGTCTCTGTGAAAAGTGATGCATTGCACACCTCTGTTTTTGCTTTAAATACATAATGATCCCACATTTTACATCTCTGTCTGAAAATATGTTGTGGTACAGCCCAGGATAAAGTCACAGTCCTCAAAAATAAAAAAATGGAAAAATTATATTTTTCTGCTGCATTCTAAGAGGGAGGAAAAGGCTGAGCCGGTTAAGTTCTAATACTGCCTCCTTGAATGCACTCTGAATCAGTTTACAAACAATGATTCATCAAAATATCTGATGGAATAGTACCACAACATTTCCTCCCATATTTTAAACGAATAGAAGAATGCGTAGCGAGCTATGATTCTCATTGCCATTTAGAGCTTTTACTAACAAGGACAAGAGCCTCTCTTGAATTTTTCAATAGTGTTAGCTTTTAGCCAACTTAAAGCCTTGTTTTGGAGCCTGCACATTGCATGTCCTCCTCCCCTGAACCACAAATCAGGAAAGCTTGAGGTATGCCTTCTCATGGGTGTTTGATATTATTGAATTGATCAGCTAGGCTGGAATGGAGGGACTGAGAATATGATGGACTGAAGAAAGAATACAGAGGAATCCAGACAAAACATTCTCAACACCTGAGGTGCATTGCTGTCCCTTCTCAAGTCTGATCCTTCAAAAATTGTTTCAGCTTTTTTCCACTGGCCTGTACCACTGCATAAGATGTGTGTGTGTGTGTGCGCGTAATTACTTTGCACTATTAAAATAAAATATGGCAGATTGGGATAGATTCAGAGTCATTAACTTCTTCACAGTGTTCTTTATTTTATAAATATCCATGACTTCTCCATTTTCATTCCAAGTTTCTTTTAAGGCAAATATTGATGATGAGTTACTATGCTGCAGGGATGGGCCTAAACTAAGTGCCTGGATCAAACACCCCATAATTTAAGATTTGGCTCTAAACTGCATGACTTGAGCCTGCAATGCAAATTAGTTAAAGGCTTTAAGCCCTGCCTACAAGACTGTCTGATTGCAAATGAAAGTATGCTTCTTTTATTTTATCAGTAAAGGGCAGTTTACCAGAGAATACTGTTTGCTAAGACACACAATGCAGTGTGTCTTGTTTGGGTTGCTGCCATTCATTCTCATGCTACCTCAGTCTATAGTGCCATCAATCTTTTACTGTCAGTAGCACAATTAATCACGGTGTTTGTCCAGGGGGAGGGAGAGGAGCGCAGAGAGAGGACAAAAATGGTAGTAATTTTTATAGAAAATACTGAAAAATATTTCATCAATGACAGTCATTTTTCTTCTCAATACATAACAACAGATTTTCTTACACTGAAATTCTGCCGTTTCCTACAGCATGTCACAAGTACAGTAAATCTGAAACCTATGCTACCAGTACAACACATACATGAACAAACAGAGTCTGCTAAATGAGGCTCCATAAGGCGATATTCTTTTGTTGACATCTGGTCCGGAAGATGAAAAAGAGCTAATAGTACAGTTTATGAGGTGGTGGGGATGAGGAAGAGCTGTATATACTACTTTTCAGATTATTTTCATCATCATCAACTAATTACACATACAATAAATAACAAAATCTGTGGACCATACCCTGAGGTCAGTTTTGATTCCTTCCTTCCTAAGGACAAAAATCCACTGACTGCAATGGCAGCTTTGCTTGAATGAATAAAAATTAAGGTAAGAGCTTCTGGACTGGATCTGCAGAAATTAGTTATGGATAGTAAAGACCTGCTAATTCATATGGTCTATTTCCTCCTGTTCCCCTCCGGGGGCACAATTGTTCCTTGCAGTTTATGTAGGACCTAATCCACACGATTCTTTTCCCTCTCTCCCCACTGAGCCCCCATCCCCCACTTTTTTTTTTTTTTTGCTGAGTACTTACTCAGGCAAAGCTCCCATTCAAGCCTGGATTTGGCCCAATGTACATCCAGGTTTTTGCCCTTCCCAAATACACCATTTGGCATATGAATTCATCTGTATCTCCACTGGTTTTTATAGACATTTTATAACCCAGCATTCTTTAAAAATTAAATGTCAAGGATTTTTTAAAAAAAGACAAGCTACAGCCTGGGCTCTTTTTTAATCCATAAGGTAATTGGTTTTCTGGAGGACTAACTGAATTTCCCAAATTTAATTTTAAAAGATGCTCCACAGTATCCATTATAGCAAACACTGTCCTGCAGATTTGATTAGCAGGCTCTCTGGACCTGCTTATTTCTGAATTGAAAGTGCAGTACAGCCTGGATAAATGAATTACCTGAGCAGCGGAACTTCTTGCTCTTGATCTGGCTGATTCGTTTGTTGGCAAGGCGACGTGGACTGCTGCATCGAGCGCCGCTGGTTTCTATCGGATTATCCTGCAGGTAATCAGCCAGCCACTTCAAATGGCAGTCACACACAAATGGATTCTGAGCTAAATGTCTGAAAAAGGGATGGGATGTTTAATCAGAAATGACCTGTGACTCTGTACTCCATCATTGTTTTTCACAAACGCAAACCTGAAGAGTAGAGTAATTGAATAAGCTCCCAAAAACTCAGGCCTGGCGGAAGCCACATGGAGCTGCACATGAATGGGGAAATTCTGTGAGCTATCGTATTTCATAGCTCATTAAGCCTGCTGCAAGTCCTTTCATGGAGGAAGAAAAATTAGTACAGCAAAGCCTGATTTAAAGGATACAGATCTTCTGTCTACAAAGGCCAGTGTTTTCACTTGGAAGCCTGACATGTTGCATTGTAATAAAAACACATCTTCTTAGAAACACCTGATTTGAGAGAACATTTTGTGCCCTGGTTTCAAAAGAAGGTTTATTGACAAGCTCAGCTTCCTAGGGATAAAAATCTGGACAAGTAAAGGAGAGCACCTTGAATCAGTAGGCAAAGCTACAAATGAGCCAGAGGCCTTCACTCAGGAGCGAAATTAATGTTTGCATATCCTGTTCAGGGCTAATAGAGGGGTTTTTTTTTGCATCCATTTATCTTCTATCTGAAATTTTAACTTTTCAGAATAGATAGCTGATGTAAACCAGGGCCTGACTAATATAATTCAGCAAAAGCCTGTGTGAAATACCCCAGTCTAGTTGGCAAGGTATTTCACCTTCATTGAAACTGCAGTGATAAGGTTCCTCTAGACTGTCTACAAATATTTCAGGTACAGGCCTCTTCTGCTTCGCTTAGGCTCCCAAGGGTTAAGACAAAAATTATTTCCACAGTAGTTTTGGTTCTCTTTGTTGTGCTCAGTGAGGTGTTAAAAAGAAGGTTTGTCAGGACTCCCTCTGAGCCTGCTTCTGCTCCCATTGAAATCAATGGCAATACTCCCACCGACTTCAAAAGGGAGCAAGATGTGGACCTCAACCATGAAAGATCTGTTTGTCGGAGAACTGGATATGGAAAGATGCTAACTTGTGTTTATGAGCAGAGGTATAAGGACATATTCCCTGAGAGTTATGGTCATGCTAGTACAGGAATCGGTAGCTTTGGCACACGATACCACAGGGTAAGCACCCTTAGCAGGCCCCGCCAGTTTGTTTACTTGCCAGTTCACCAGTGGCGGCTCCCACTGGCCTGGGTTTACCGTCCTGGTCCAATGAGGGCTGCCAGAAGTGGTGCAGTGCTGGCTACTGCTTCCCGCAGCACACATTGGTCCCGGACGGTGAACCGCTGAATGTCCCTAAATGAAATATTTATATTCGTTAATAAATTTATGGTATTTATAAGTCCCCCAAAAAGAGGCAGAACCTTGTAGAATTTGGCAGTACTAAATTTATTCTATACTTTTCTTCTATGTTTCTTTTTATTTCTGACAAAAAGGGGAAGCTACTGGCCTTGAGTTTCTTCAATATTGTCTTAATGCCAGATGCAAAGGCAGTGCAAAGATAGGGAGCATCTTTGGGGACAAGGGAAGAGCTGTCAGTTGTAGTGTGTCTGCGTACTCACAGAGTCTGGATCGATTGGAGAGGTGCAAAGAGCCCCTTGCTGATGGTCTGCAGTTTGTTGTCATAGAGAGATAGCAGGTTGAGATTATGCAGATCTTGAAACGTGTTTACCCTGAGGCAGTTGATCTTATTGGCATTGAGAAGCCTGAAAGCAGAGGAAAGGTTTATAATTCACTAATATTGTAATTACCACATAAACAGAGACTGAACGTTAGGGTTAACCTAAAAAAATGAAACCACTAAAACCAAATCATTCCACATTAAAGGTCCTTGGTCTGCCTGTTGCCTTAAAAGCAAAAAATGCTACAGTCACCATTAGAGCTATCAAACTGAAGGACACATACAGACATGGCTCTAAGAGAGCTAGATAAGCCAAAAAAACCCAAAAACACACAACCAACCAAAAAACAAAAACACACTCCTGCAAAGATATTTTTGTGCACATAATTTGTACCAGATAATTCCAGACAAATATTGCATAGGGATCATGAAGACAGCTTTCTTCTTAATAATGGTTATATAATTTACACACAGAGATGGTGAAATAGTTGCTTTCCCCCAGGTAGTGGCTATTGTATGGAAGTCCACTGTAAAAGGCAGTCGGGGCACTTCTTTTAATCCCCAGTCAGCAGGTGTTTGAACCCTGTATGAAGCTGCTGAAGTTCTGACCACCCCATTGCGGTAGCTGTGGCTAGTTAGTTCTATCAAAGAGCTGAAGAAGAGAGAGGGAGTCTCCTGAGAGAAAGGGAACTCGGGTAGTAGATTCTGGAACAAAAATCTAGGGACAGCCAAGCTCCCTGGACATTTATGCCTGTTACAGGTTTAGTTAATAATAAAGCCAAAACCCACGAATGGGGTGAGTTTGAACACTTCACTCAGGGCACGCTTACATGAGGGACACAAACTGGCAGTTCACCATACATAATTACATACAAAGTATTATTATAGGAGAATATTTCATTTAGCTTCCATAAACCCTGAGCTATTTAATGCCGGCTTCCGATGACATGCAAAGAAAGACCTTTTACTTTTAGTGTAGTCCATAGATATCACAAACAACGTGGTTTCTATGTTGACCATAAAGAGATAGGAAACAAGAAAGTCAATCACAGTTCTCTATTACTTTGTACGATTATGTTCCATCAATGGGCTGTAAACTCCAAGGGACTATATGTGTGTACTGTACAGTGCCAAGCATATAATCATTGCCAAACAAGTACATTAGTAACATAATAAATAAATGTAGTGTGAACCTTATTTAAGTCTCAAGTTTCAGGAAGAATTCTGACCAGCTCAGCCAGGATTTCTCCAGAGGCTTTTGGGAACACATGTCAGAATGGGAGTTTCACAACCCTTATGAGATGCAGGTTCACTCACCCCTTTCAGAGAATAGTAAAATCAAGCATAATGCCTGCCTTCTCCACTTTAGTTATGTCAGTCTTCTGTACAGGTCTGGAAGGGGAATAGTACAGAAGAAGGTATCTCAGTGCCTCTCCCACCTTGCACATCTGCACAGAAGACTCATAATAATTCAAATTTATTTATTTATACAAGGAAAGCTTCTCCCAACCATCCAGTCATGGTCACATCAACTCTGACATGTATGGATAATCTTCATCAGTAACAGGGGAGTGCAGTCTTCATTGCCCATTCAGGCACAACTTTCAAGTACTACCAACATGAGCCATACTCAAGACTGTGGCCTGCACATGTAAGACCTCACCCCAATCTACACCTCTTCTTTTCTGTGTTCTACTGTAGTTTCTGAAGTGATTTATGTTTCTTCGGGACTTCTGAAGTGTCCTGGCCTAAAGCTTTTCCCTAGAGTTGTTTACCTAAAGAATTCTACAGCATTTTATTTTTTGAAGGGATGCCTATCTTTGTTGAAATGATTCAGTAAATTTGTCAAACCTATATGAAACTAACCTCTCCTTTTAACTTTAGCGATTCACCAAAGTTATCCACAAAATCCTCAACTATCTTTGAGCTTTCTTAAACTGACAGTGGACTTTTTCACCAGGCAACAATGTTCTAAAAAGGAAATCTTATTCTAGCTGGTAAGACTGAAACAGTAAACGTGAAAGGCTGTTGCAATGGGACCTGAACCTAATCACTGCTTCTGTATGCTGCCTCAGTAACTGTAATAGGGTTGTGTTTTTGGGGAGAAAGGCAAACTAGCACGAAATCTTAAATAACACTTTAGGGTGTATTACACAGGAGTATTGTCTTCTGACTACCTTGCACCTGTAGCCCTAAGGACAATAGGGCACATTCTCTCAGTTAGAAGCACATGCCAGCTAGGGTCATGTCTTGCTGTCCTTCTCTCCAACAAAGCATGCCACGCAGAACTTTCTTAGTGCTATCCTACCCTTCTACTTAAGAAATCTTTCATACAAATTAAGGTCATTACTACTCTGTACTCCTCATTTTATTTGGGGGGTGCCCCAGATATTGCACTAAAGTGTTACAACAATTGTGCTATTTGTAATACTTCAAAACAGAGAGTCTTTTCTCAAGGATTTACAGTGTATAGATCTTTGTTGTAATAATGTGTCAGAATACAGCTTCCCTGCTTAACCAAGGGAAAAAAATCAATATTAATTCACCTGGATTTTCTTCATCATGCTGTGCAGCAGGCTACTGGTCTATGATGGGGTAAGGTCCAATAGAGGGCAATGAGGGATAAACGTGAGCAGCTCTTGCTTGAACAAACAGCGTACAGTATTTTACAGAACTGAAATCTTGGTCTCAAATATGGGGCTTACAAGAACACCCTGCCCCCTGGGCACCTTAAAATGCTGTACCTGGTGATTATGTGGCATATAACCCAAAATCTTACTGACCCTAGCTGTACTACAGAGTAATTTTCACATTAAGACACTTGAATAATTTCTCCGGTGTATTAGGCATGCTGAAACTTTGCTTCAACAGCAGGCATCCAGATCATCAGTTAATGACTTGTTCTTATGATTTTTCACTGTGTCCAGGACAAAGTAATCACCATTATCTCTGAGTTCTCATGCAGTACGTGTCTCTCACTCTCATACTGATATTTCATCTCTTTATGAAACACAGGCCAACATATTATGGAAGGGGATAGGTTTTGAGCTGTTCCCCCAAACAGGCACTTCTGAGCACTTCAGGTCTCACCTCTCTTCTTATCTATTATCCCCACTTGCTAGTTCCCTCTTTCAATGTAACATTCACTAACTGCTGTGTTTCAAGAGGACTGTTCCATGATCATATTAAAAACACATTGTAGTATTGATCACAGTTCCCCAAACCTTCCTCCAGCTGTCACTTGCTCAGAGCTGGATGATTTGTCTTGGACCCAAACACTTGTACTGAGCTACCAATGTTGGACCAAGTGAAGTGCACCGTCTGCAAACTGAAAAACGATGCACCGCCAGCACTCATGGCATTCCCTTGGAGCTGCTAAAATGCACTATAGGCCTTGTAGCGGAATCACTTCTGGCTGTCTTTTGCCTGGTGTGGAAAACTGGAACTGTCAACCACCTGGAAGGACACTATTGTAATCTCACTTTATAAGGGAAAGGACTGTGCAGCAAATGTAAGAGCTACAGGATGATCATCTTGTTGTTCATGTGAGGAAAGATGCTGTGCATGTTCTGCTGGTGTTTTCAGAGCCCCTGCTGCATCAGAAGCATCAGTCCCAACAGTCAGGATTTACGAGGAACAGGTCCACCTTACACGTCATTCTGGCCGTCCACTTGATGTCAGACAGTTCAAGCAGCCCCTGCACGTGGCATATATCGATCTTAAGGCTCTGTTGGATTCAACTGACTGAGTCATGCCATGGAAGACCTTAAATGGTGAAGGTGTCCCAACCGTTCCATGATCTCTTGCTCTCTGACTTTGATTATGTGGATGATGTCGTTCTTCTAGTACAGAGTCCCGACAGGTTTTGCAAGGCACTGCAGCAAATAAAGGAGGAGTCAGCTAAGGTTGGACTCCATGTTTTGTGGTCAAAGACAAAGCTGCAAAATCTAGGGATCAGGTCCATCCATGACCCCAATCTCTTTGACTAATGAAACTGACAAAGCAGTCTCCAGCTTTTCCTATTTGGGTTTGGCATCACAGCATCTGCCATGGGTCGTTTACAATGAATATGGAATCAACATCATCTTGGCACAAGCACCAAGTTTAGGATCTATTGCAGCTGTATCCTCGCTGTATGGTTGCAAAACATGGATATTATGTCACTCAGACTGGGCAAAGTTGGAGGCTTTCCACACAAAATGCCAAAATTGAACATTGGGCATAAAGTGGAAAAAAACATTATTTGTAATGCAGATGTTTACAGTTGCTCCGATCTACAGATTCCTAGGGCCACTTTCCACAGACAGCATCTTACACTTTTTGAACATGCCGCAAGAATGCCACAAGACATTTCAGCAAATGCTGGTCTCCAGGTGGTTTGTAACATCTGGGATAAAATTCCACCATCTGAGGATGGAGGGAACCCAAAGGTAAACCCCCCATTATATATAGGTGTATCAAGGTGTATCAAGGTGTATCAAGTCTTGATATATATATAGGTGTATCAAGTCTGTTCTGATGTTGGACTCTTGGCTTGTCAAGCCCTTGCTACCATGTAGGAAAGGACCAAATGGTGAACAATCTCTTCAGCCAACCATTTAGCTAAGGGTTGAAGAAGAAAAGACAGTACTGATGCTGTATGAGATTAAAGTAGCACATGCAAATCCCTTCCATTTGGGCTTGGAGGATAGATTTGACTTCACATGCAAACTGGGAGTCTTCTCCATTGTGCCTCCTTTTCTGATGTTCCTCCAGCTCTCTCTGGGTCTCTCCAAGAACCCTCTAACATTCCCAGTAGCTGTTGCCAGTGATTTATGGTGCTGTTTTTGATACTCTTTTAGCTACTATCCAGAAATGTAATCCTCCATTATAATGCAATCTCTCTCTCATTTCCAGCCCCATACTGGTGGCAGACTACCTGATCACATCAACAGGATTATTGACTTCAGCTCTGGATTTGAGCATCCGAAGAGAATTTTTTTATTTGATGCCAATGTGTTTCTTAATCTTCACGCATGCCTGTGCAGGACTGTGTACCACAGTTTGAATCAGAATCAGCTTCCAGAGTTCCTGCACTATACAACTGAAGACAGCATTTTCTGATATTCTGCACTATTAGCTCTGTTTTTAATGACTGAAATTATCTCACATTAATGTGTGCAGATATAAACCATGCCCTTCAGCTCAAACCATGTACTATGGCAACAACAGCAGAAGAGGCACTGAACACGAGACACAGCAGTGGCAGCACTGGGAATGAACTATCATAGTAGACTAAGTTCTCGTGGAATAAAATAAACCACTTTCTGTGAACCACACCGTGAGAGAACAGTGATTGCTCAATAGAGTGCACCCAACCCACCAATCCAGGAAAGAATTTAACACAGAGAGAGAGATAGATACAGCAGGACTTTACTAATCTACACCGAAGACTGAGAGACTGAGAGTCCTACACCCTCCCCACAGCATCTGCAATCTGAGAGTCCTCCCCACAGCATCTGCAATTAAATCTACACTCACACATGGGGAAGCCATACCTTTATTTTGTGAAGTGTGCATCTTAGAAAGACTGTTCTGCATGGATGCAATTCACCTCTTTGCAGACGGTCAGCACAGGGCCTGTGCATCACTTTACCTTTGTAACGCCTCAGAACAAGAGTGCTAAGAGGGATATCAATGGTATACAGTTCATCCTCTGTATGGGAGTGAATATTGCACACACCAAAAATATTAAAATAACATTATGGTTGGAAAGTCTAGCCCTCAAAACTTAGGAAGTGCCAGAATCTAGGCTACCCATAGAACTCCTTCTGTGTATGCATTATACATGATCACTTATTATTTTTTCTGAAATGTCTGAAACATTTTTGCTGAAGTTTATAATTATATATACATAATAATTCAGCCTGAGGTAGACACCCAGCACAGGAAACTGCAGCTCAAGCTACCTAAGTCTAGAAAAGTCATAAGGAACTGAAAATAGGATTTTGTACTGGGAAGTGCCAGGAAACCTAAACTATAGGTGATGCTACTAGCTCATGCCTATGGGCAGCTAAACAAGATGCATGACAATAGGAATTTAAAGAGTGGTGCCCCTTCCATGCTGTATATCCCATACCTGAGGTCTAAAATCGATACACAACGATATTTATAATGTCATATAACAAAAGGGAAAAAGATTTCCTTAATAGACTTTTATTGTCTCATAGGGAACAGGCAACAGGTGCAAGAGCAGAGGAAGAGACTTACTGATCATATAGGTACCGTACAGACAGAAATATCGCTAAACAAAATGGTTTTCAGAACTGTCCCTGAGGCATTTTAAAAGTAACTGTGTGTTAACGATAAAGTCAGCACTTAAAATATTTCTGACAGAAAATGTCATTTTTAAAATTCTGAACATTTAAAAAATGTGTAAATTTTGATGAAAATACCCACCCAAAATTTTTTTTAGAACATTTTTAATTTAGGAAAATACTGGATTTTTTTTCAGATTTCTGCATTTAGTTTAGATTTTTTTTCATTTCTGTATTGTTTTAATTATTGTAACTATTATGTACTAATTATTATAATTATTATTATTACTGCATTACTGTTGTTGTAATAACCAGTTGGACACTGATAACAAAGAACAGATAATTTCATGTAGTAAAGAAGATAAGTTGGTTTAATTAGTATTATTTAGCAGCTGATCTTAATTTTAAAAATAAGAAGATAAATTACAAATATTTCAGTGATTATATTATGCCATATTAAATAACATAAATGAACCATGAAGTAGGCAGGTATGGAATAGTCTACCCTTCAGGAAAGTTTCTTCCTACCCCCCTTTAGTTAGAAGTTGACTTATGCCCTGAAGGATGAAAGTTTATATCCCTTCCAAAGCTCTTGATTACACTTTACTCCTACCATAACAACTTTGGATATTGTTTTAATCCATGAAAATGTCTATTTTATCCTGTTAAGATCCTGGCTCAAATCATTACATAAAATGATTAATTATTGGACTCAAACATGTGCATTAGATAAACCCATGAAATAAATACTGATCTCAATTCCTCTAAAATATTATAGATGAGAAAGCCACCTATAATTCAACAAGCACGAAAACTGATTCTGTTTAGACACTGCACCTTTTAAAAACTGTGCTCAAAAAATGACAAGAGTTTCATTCTGTTTAGCATTTTTTTGAAAGATGGGATAATTAGCAGTGTATTTTGCAGCCTTATTTTAGCAGGGCCTTACCAATATTTCTCTTGCAACAAATTATGGTGAAAGTAATTTCCACTAATTTCTCTCACTGTGTTATCAGCCTAATTGGATGTGATTTATATGTAGTACAGCATTCAAAGAAATGTTAAAAATTCAAGAAATAAAATCACATGCTACTTAGAGGAATGATGGATTATTAACACAGCTCTCTCTTTTCATCCATCTGGACATGTCAAAAAAGTGAGGAAAAGATCGCTCAGAAGTCTAAGATCCTATGTCTCCATAGTGTAAGGGACACTGGCTAAAGACTTACAGTTTGCACTCTGTTTAAAACCCTGAGCAGAACACAACTCAATTACAATACTCTGATCTTGTTACCTGAAAGAGTGAATTTGTCTAGGCACGCTGTAATAATAATGTGTTTCAGCTAAGTCCTTTGAAAGAAAGTGTATTGAGTTGGCACAGTAATGGTATCAGATGTTCACAAGTTCCATCTACATAATTAAGATGGTCTCCCAATTGAATTATATACACAAGCACACTGTCAAGTAATTAACATTTAAATAATATTTTGAATTTCCAGAACAAAATGATTGAAAATAATTGTTTTTTAAGAGGAAAGAGGGATGCTGATGAGGCTTTCACCTCAGTAGCATTTTTATTTTCTCCTCAGTGAAGATAAGCAATCAAACTATCAGCAAATAACTACATAATTCAAAGTTTGAAATAGCAGCCTAGCAACCTTAATGCACTCGGAAGACTGCGGGTTGCTCTCTGTTGCTAGTAGATGGATCAGAAATCATTCTAAGTATATTAATAAGCTGAGGGAAACTGAAGGGGAAAAAAGCTGCACAGAGCCACTGTGAAGCAATTTCTTCTTCCTTTTAGTTAGGTTTGTATTATGATAACAATGACAATACAGATAGAATTAAAACAGCCAATATTCTGTCACTTGGCCGATGGGGCCCACTTGCCAGACTTCTGCGGGGAAAATGAGAACAGGATGGGACAGAGCAGGCTTAAAATACATAGGAGACTTGTAAGGAGACAGATAAAGTTATTTGCATGGACAACAGTAGAATTCAACTTGAATACACACAACTCTTATTAAATACCTACAGCAACAGGCTTCACCTACATTCAAAGTCCCTGTGTGGGAGATATGAATGTATATCTACACTGCAAACCTGTACCAGCTGACTCAGCCTCATAGAGCCTGGGCTGTTGGGCTATTTAACTGTGGTGTAGATTATTTTGGTACAACCTGCAGCCTGACCTCTGGGACCCTCTCACCTTGCAAGGTCCTACAGCCTGCATTCTAGCTCAAGCCCAGACATCTACATTGCAATTAAGCAACTCTACATCCCAAGTTAGCTGGCAAATGTCAGCCATAGGTTTTTAACTACAGTGTAGTCATACCCTAAGAAGGGAGGCTACACCAAGAAACTAGCAATCAGGACTTTGGTTCTATTGACTAGCTCTATCATAGAGAAAACCACAACGACTTCTACTCTCCTATATTTCAAGGGTGATGTGAGGCTTAATTAATGTTTGTAAAGGTGTTGGATCCTCAACTAGCTGGTTACATCATCATTAAAAGCCAGAAGTTAGCGCAGAATCTGGTTCCTAAGATTCCATACAGACGGCTGTGGCCACACGGTGCCAATATAATGTATTTTGAAACCTTTACAATTTCTATCTAGATGGAGCTTCCCAAATGCTGCTGTGATTGATTTGAAGTATGGCTACCAACCGCTGTATACAAATTGTATCTTTTTTTCTGAAAGTATTCTCCTCTTGAAAGGTATTCCAAATACTGATGTCCTGAGCTAAAAATTGTCTCCCTCTGAGAAAGATGGAATACATCTAATGCCATTTGTTTATCAGGCATCAAAGTATTAACAAATCAGCGGGTTTCACTAGACTTATTACAGATTAGTTGAGAAAGCAATGAGAAATTAAATGTCATTATTTCCAGCAAAAACTAAGCAATGAAAGACCTACAATCTTTCCAGACTTAAACCAATATAATCCTCCTTGTAGTAAAATGGTGCAGAAAAGGCTAAGATTTGAAAAGCAATTTCTCTTCCCCAAGATGAACTCTTAATATGCATCACTATGATCCAGTTAGAAGACAAAAAAGTGCTTGTCATTACTAGTAGTTGGCAAAAATAGAGACACCAATAAAAGATATTACAAAACTGTGATTAGTGTGCTATGGAAGATGAAGAAGGGTCCTAGCAGTCCAACATGAAGAGCATAAAGCTTGCTACCCGTCATCTGCCTCAGTTTATTTAGAAAACCACTGATATATATATCTTTTTCCATATTATGACTGACCACCAACATTTCTGCCAGGATTCAGCTGACAATGCCAAGAGCTAATTCATTATCAGTTTTTCTCAATAGTTTAGAAAAGGAAGCAAAGACAAAGAATTTGTGTAGTGGAAATTAAAAAGGGAAATTCTAAAAGGTACAATTTAATTATTCATGTTGGAATTTAATCATGGTGCAGTCTAACATTTTTGACTTTGACAGATGTTAAATGCTTCAGTTTTACTTCTCCTCCAAAAGATGCTCAAGTTGAACAATGACTAACACTATAGTGGGGTATTTGTGACTGAATTACCAACACCTCTTGTCACAGCACTTAGGCTTCTTGACAGGCTCTTTTACTATCCTTTACTCTTTTACTGAACATTTATGGTGTGTTCTGTGACAGTTAAAAGACTGATCCAGGCAAGAAGGGACATGGACACATAGGATGACCAGAGAGCAAATGTGAAAAATTGGGACAGGGTATCGGGGGGTAATAGGAGCCTATATAAAGAAAAGACCCAAAAATCGGGACTGTCCCTATAAAATGGGGATATCTGGTCACCTTACACACAAACACCTGTGCGCGCGCGCACACACACACACACACATACACACACACGAAACCCTCACAGGTTTGAAAGACAGTTAAGTACTTTCAACAGCAAGAGAGTGCAAATTCATTTAAAATGATTTTTCATCAATAGCATGGGATTACAGAATGTTTTGAAGACTGGACTGAAACTGCATCTGGTTGTGAAAAGAAATTGATGTTTAGAAAGTGGAAAGCTGGGTTCTAGTTTTAAAAGACTGGGATGACAGCTTGGCAGAAATTGCTTCAGGAAACTTATTTATAAGACTAAATGACTAAATTGAAGAATTTTGTGGGATAGGAAGAATTTCTCCTATCAGAAGGGAAACACAGGTGTGCTGATGACAGGTAAACATGAGGTCACTGGGAGTGTTGCGGGGCAAGCAATTAATGGTGTGCAATGAAGGATTTTGTTATGGAAAATGATTGTTCATGGGTTTGGTTATTTTTATATATGATTTTGTAGCACTGGTTAGAACTAATAAAAATATGTTACATAAAAATTGTATTGGAAATGCTGGACACAGTGGTGCAGAGCTTAGTGCTTTCAAGTTTGCAGACAGATTAGGAGAACTTTTTTGCCTTACATCACCTTGAGTGGGTTAGCACTTCTCTACATTCTCTTTGAGATTTAGATTCTAACTAACTCACACCCAATGGCTAAACATTGAAAATCTGGGGAAACTGTGCAATAATTGAATTCCACGTGGCATCCACCTAGAATTATAAATCAACTCACAGGCTAAAACTGGCATATAACTTCACCTAACCCTCTCTGGGGCTTCTCTAAGTGGTC
Organism: Dermatemys mawii; assembly: GCA_007922305.1. NCBI lineage: Eukaryota > Metazoa > Chordata > Testudines > Dermatemydidae > Dermatemys > Dermatemys mawii. The sequence goes on along the minus strand of ML677355.1, from coordinate 6,369,785 downwards.
TGAGTGGCTTTGGTGGTACAAAACTGGGCTGGAGATATTGTGATAATAGCACCCTTTCTGAAAGTACTGGAAATCTCATTACCAGCCAAAATCCACTACACAGAAGCAGAGGAAAATGAAAAGCAATGATCATTAACTAAAGAAAAGTTTGATTGGCTTTTAAAGGGAAAAGGCTTAGGGAGAGGGTTCATTTGCACCGGTTTTCAAATGTCACTGCAATTGCTCACTCTGTATAACTGTATTTTGAATAGACATGGAAAGTTCCTATTTAACATGACACTTCACTAAAATTAGTGGCTTGGATCTGGGGTTTTGGCTTGAGCCCAGCTCTAATTCTGGAACACTTTTAAAATGTGTTTTATCTGTTTACATTTCAGCCTACAGGCATTAGTATGTTTATAGCTCACTCCCCGCTTCAATGCACACATTTAAGTCTGATGCTCACTGAAATCACAGACATATATAATATGAGAAGAGAACCCTAAGCTTCTTCTGGATTGTTATGGAGGTGAAGCTAAATCAAACCCATCATTTTCCAGGTACAAGCTCTCCAGCATGCCAGCGTATGGAAAGAATAAGTACAGGGCTACAAAAGAACAGAAGCAATCCTGGGAACCTTTTCTTGTGCTTAATTGTCCAGTTGACCTTAGCGAGCTCAACCTCTCAAGATTTAAGATCAACACATCACAGCACTGGTATAATCAGTGACAGTGCAAAGCAAATTTCCTTAAGGAACAAGATTTATTGAAAACTGATACATGTTAGACATTTGATAAACCAGATTACATTCCCCACTTAGGTACTTAATCTCTTTAAACAGAAAATGTTATGATATCCTTTTGGCTCCAGGGAGGAAGATACCTCAAAGCATGTGGTGTTTGAAAGCAATAAAAATGTTCTGGAAATGTTTGTTTTAATATGGCTGCAGAAAGTGCATTGTTCAGATATGAACAGGATGGTTAGACTCTATGTGCATTATCCACAATTCATTGGCATGAACCGTTAGAATCATAGCACTGTCTCGCTGCAGGATGGTGTTGCAGGTTTAGCCATTGGGGGGTGGGGGGGGGAGGTAAGCAGAGTAGTCATCAAGCTTATCTGTCAAACTGCTGCAGAGAGGGAACTAGCCATGTGGTGTTAAATTTTACCTACTGCACTGTGATTGGCATGTTATTTGGGAAACTTAGGAATTCTTGAAAGGTCTTGTCCACGTTCCAAAAAAACTGAAAGACAGATGACTAAATTGCTTTAATTTTATTCCAGCCTCCACACAGACCAAGATTAGTTTAAAGCCTCCTGGAAAGGCAGTAACACTAACTATGGCTAATGTTTACATGAAAACATCCATCTCCAACTGAGGCACTTTCCATTTCTGTAATATTCAAATACATGTCAGACATACAATGCTAATAAAGCAAATGCTGTTCTATAGCTTCATTCTCCTTCTATACCTTGTTGCCACAAACTGGAAATGAAGGTTACACGTCACTAATGAATTCACACTCCAGTTTTCCTTCCTGGAAAATGGTACACCTCACTACAGGAAAACCTTAGGTAACTAAAACCCTGAGAGGCACTTGATACAGTCTGATAAGTAGAAAGAACATGATCACCACTTCCATGAAAGAAGCTGAGGGTCAGGACAACCACCCAGAATCTTTATCATCTGAGCTACCAGAAGCTTAGAACATAACTAGTTAGAGCTTGATACAGTCCAAGTAGAGAGGTCCCACTTGCTCATTAGGATGCTAGAATCCGTACTGCAACTGGATTCCATGAATATTGCTGGTTACACATACGTATTTATGAAACAGTAAGAAGATCTGGGAAAGCAGCATTCTAATTGAAATCCAATTATAGGGTTATTTATTATTATACGTTAGGCCAGCCAGTTATTAAGTTAATCATGGCACAGACTTAAGAAATTTATCCTCCAAATTTTAAATTAATCCAGGAGGGTAAAAAAAATGAATTTTAAAAGGAAAGATGGATACAATCTAAGTATGCCTTACTGCCTATCGTATTTATGCCTCAGCCACCCCTGTGTTTTCTAAATGAATTGCAGAATTCTAACCACCATTCTAGGTGGTCTAAAGTAGACTAAAATTATCATCTTTCCCACATTCAAGGGACAAACAGGATTGTTAAAGATATTATGGCTCAGATTCTACCATCCATGCTCAAGCTGAGCAGTACCGTACTATGAAAGTAGGCCACTGATTTTAGTAGAACTAACTGCAGAATTAAGATACTATTCTTCCTAATTAAGAGAGGCAGCATGTGGCCCTACTTTATTATTTTATATACAAAACAAAAGGATAGAAAAGTTTTTGTGGGGCTTAAAAGAATAGCGTAATTGAGAGCAAACAACTGGAGTAGCATCTGCTATGCAATTTAGGAGATTTTCCTCCTAAACCAAAACATGAAGGCTTTGAGAAGGACTCACGCTCGTCCTCCCTTCCTAACAGTACACACTGCTTTACAGTGTACCAATACATTTTCAAAAATGGTCCAGTTCAAGCTTAGAAAATTACATTGGCTACCAATGTATTCTAATCAGAGCATTTTTATCAGTGTGTCTCCAGACTAATAAAAAGAAATCTAGTCTAGAGCTCACTGAATGCTAAATTAGATCTAATCTGAGGGCAGTTTTCCAACTGTTCAACAGCAACTCGAAAACCAATCCATGCCATTTATGTTTTAGGTACCCATTAAAATACAACAAGCAAATCTGTATTAGCTGCTTTAAAGCCATGGTCAGAAAAATGTACAGACATTTGTTTGCATTTAACCATGATCATTCAACTTTATCTTTGCCAACAGCTACTTTACATTCCAAATACCTTCAAAAAGTCATTTTAAAGCCCCCAAAGTAACATTATCCGTGACTGCCCTGACTCGGACAATCTTTTAAGATTTATCCACTTAGATCTTCTCAGCTTGATGCGGCTCAAATGGTTTAACAACTGTATCTTTGAACTATTTCCCATTACATGGATTTTGTCACTTTAACAAAAATGGGTCACTTCAGCTAATCTCAGTGGCAGTGTTACAATATTTGGCCTTAAAGAAGTAACATAAAATGCGGTGTTACATACACAGGACTATTACATAAATATAAGTGCATAAAATAAACCTATCTTTATGTTTCATACAAAGGTTTTACAGCCACATTTTTACGGACATTTAGATAGCCATATGTTAAGTGATTTTTTTTATTATTTTTTATTTTTTTGCTACTGAGAAGTAACCCATCTATAACTTATCAAGCTTTGAATCCAGTGGCACAGCATCCTTTCAAACTCACAGCTGTAAAAGGCACCATGTGAACAGATTTTGACCAAGCTGAATTCTTCATATACTTTCTCCAACATAACAAAAAAAACCCAAAACAAACTAGACTGAGAATTATTTGAGTTAAAGTCTCTTTTTGCTTAAAGTTCCTTCACTGAACTGTATGCTGCAGTTAGAGAACTACAATAACTAATGTGCTTCTTGTATCAATTGGTACTGCACCCAAGTTTCAGAATACTTCAGCGTCTACTGTCCTCATGCATAACAAAAAAAAAAAGCTTGCATATTTATTCCATACCTAATGCACATGCTGGGACCAAAAGTAATTTAAGATACAGAAGAGCTTGCTGTGAATGGTGCAGGCTGACAGGAAAGGAGTATGCAAAGGGCAACGGGAGGTAACTGAATGCCTGAAGGAGAGGAACAGTTTGCAAAATTCTCTCCTGAAGACTTATAATAAATTCACCTCATGTGCTCTTTCTCATCTTGTTTCATTCGAGAGAAAGATGATCCAGGTTTGCAACTGAAAAACCTACTGACTAAATTGCACACATGAAGTGAGAGGAGAATAATCCCCTGTGGATTATCACATAGCAAAATTACAAATATTTTAACTCCTTTTAACTTTGTCTGTACCAAAAAGTTTATAATCCAAATCTATCTCTGTCTTTGTATAGCCTCTAGTGCAGTGGTTCCCAAACTTTAACAACCTGTGAACTCCTTTCACTAAAATGGTAAGTCTTGTAAACTCTCTTCTAAAAATGAATATTACCAGGGAATTTCTCCTTTACCTGAGTATAAATTATAAAAGCAGTGATCTTGGAAATATTAAATTTGTTTTTATGACATCCTTATTACACTCTATTATTAATTATTATTTATCATTACAATATTTTTGTTACATTATGAAAACGGCAACATTCTTCCAAAATTTCACTTTTGTAGCTTGCATCACTTTGAATAAGCCTGTTATAAGAAAAGGCTCCCATGTTTCATCAAGGAGTATCAGAGGTGAAATAGCAGGAAGGTATTTAAGAAGCCAACTCAAAGAGTTCCTCCTACACAAGCATTCAGGTCTTGAGCAGTCCAGGCAAGCAACACACGTTACAACAAAGCTTAAACTTTTTCTTCGTAATAATTTAAAAAACAATACTAGCTGCCTATTTAATTTTAAAAATAGAAAAAAATATCCACCTTCCTTTTCATTTCTTACAAGGAACCTTGAAATTTAAGTCTTCTCAGTGTGACAGATATGCTTGCTTTGATCTGCTTAGCTCTTGGAAGTCTTGGGGAAATCTTGGGGCTCCGGACTGCTGGTCCCATGCTTCCTGGATTCCTAGGGACAGCTCTGTCCGCCATTAGGGATTTTTTTCCTGAGAACCTCCTGTAACATTTCGTGAACTCCCAGGGGTTCACGAACCTGTTAGGGAATCACTGCTCTAGTGCAATGGATTGATGACACAGCTTGAGGCCTCTTGAGTAATTGGTACTTGAGTAATACAGTATTATAAATAATAATAGCTATTATTTGGAATTCCATCTCAGTGTATGTTGAAACAGACTGAGGTGCTTATAAATAAGATGTCTTTTGATTAATTTTGTTGTATTCCACCTAGCAATACTTGATTTCCCTGTTTTCTATTGCATTCCCCATACATGTTTTATGTGATGCTAACATATATGGATCAACTTCATGTCTTTCTTTGTCTAAGCACTTCTTCAGGGATGCTAACTTAAGCTCTGGGAATACAGTTTAAATCAATTTAACTTTTTGCCCCCTCTACTGGCTGGCTGAAATGGTGACTGATTTCTCTCTCCCGAGATAGGTTCAAGGTGCTAAATTTTGTTCCCACAAAGTGGAAAAGGCTTGGATCTGGGATTTTAATTCTGTCTCATCTCCATTTTTCCCCAGTGGGTTAATGAAAAAGGAATATGTTTATATATATATTTATATATGGAGGAGGGACAGCTTAGTGGTTTGAGCATTGGCCTGCTAAACCCACTGTTGTGAGCTCAATCCTTGAGGAGGGCCATTTAGGGATATGGAGCAAAAATCTGTTGGAGATCAATGTAATAAAAATATTAAAAGATACAGAACTAGACACTCCAGGTAATTGCAATATCCTTAAATATTACTATTTTGCTTATGAGCACAGGCTTTCTGCATTATGATTGTCAGTGAGGCTCTACACATTCACCCACTTATGTTATGGATAAATAGAAAATATGAAAAGTAGTATAAAATTATCAGCTGGCATCATCTTACTGGCATTTGGTGGTGACTTTCAGATCTTGAGTTTCTTCATAATTCACCAACAAGATACTTCCACTCTTAGAATTAATGTGTTCTTCCTCTTCCTCCCGCAGACGTAATCTACTGTATCGGCTGCCTGATACAGTTACTGAGCTGTAAAAATCACACTCACCTTTTTTCTTTTTTTCCTCTTCACCCCATTGCTATCCTAGTCAATGAAGTGTCTCAATGAATTTTCAGTGCATAAGGTGATGAGCCAACAAGGGATTTTCTGAAGTTAAAACTAGAAGCTGAAAAAACTAAAAACCTGGTTAGGCTGAATAATAGTAAAAGAAGAGATCATACTCACAACAACTGCAGAGAGACAAGCCCATCGAAAAGGCCCTTGGGAATCTCAGTGATCTTATTTCCATACAGCACTCTGAAAGATATGGGAAACAAAAGAATAGTAACAGTCCAGCTTCCTATCCTCTCATCCCTCTCTGAATGATCATTTTTATTGATCTCAGGCACACTCTGTAGCCATTTCATTTAACTACTGATCTCATTTTCTTTTCAGGAGGGCACATGGTATTAAATGAGTTGTTATGATTCAGATTTTGTCTGGTGCTGAAAAGTGTTTTTAATGCAGAAACTGGACATCCTCCAAAAACTGTATTTCACTATTTTTCAGCCTGTCTTTTTTCCTTTCTCCCTGTATGAAATGTTTTAACCATTGAGACCCCCTGTTCATGATGCAAATAGTATAGAATTCAGCATGGTGATGTTGCAATGTTAATTCCTAACAATCTTGAAACACGAACCAAGGATGCGTACATTTTAAAGGACCCTGTCTGGACGAGGTCTGAACATCTTATGACAGCTGAATCGGGCACAGAATGTCACACAAACGACATTTCAGGAGGTATTCTGCCACCACCAGTTGCAATCTCAGCCTGACCCAGTAAGTGCAATGGAGCCCAAGAGGGGAAAATAAAGATATATGCATATTTCACAGCAATAAAAATGATTTAATTATGAAACTGAGAAACAATTTGGGAGCATAGATGGGACTTACTTTGTATAAACTGGTTCACTGCAAAGTGCTAAGTGCCTTGACGATGTTCAATATGAACTAATACTGCAGTAATATCAGAAAAGTTCCAAAGGGTTTCCCTCAACCCAAGCCAAACATACAATTATTGAAAGCAGTGAAAATCACCACTACAGATTAATGGCCATCATGATAGCATTGCCCTTCCTGCTGATTACCCTCATCTTTGAATATATATTACATCAATCTCAACACCTAACATATCTGTTATTTGGGTTGCTACCCAAAGGAACCTTGGAAGAAAGTTTCTAAAGTAATTTATCACTAGTGTTTATTTAAAAGTAGCAAGGTTGTGAAATTCAATGCTCACCTCAATTTGAAATCTTTGAAACTATTAGATGTTGTCTATTCTTAAAAAATTGCTTAAACAACTTCTATAATAAAACAAAACTTTAGATTTTTAGAAGCCATAAAAAGAAAACAAACATTTCCAAGTCTAATGGGGCCTGCACGTGTGTGTCACATTAACATCTGAACAAAAATAACTGACTAAACAAAAGTCAGTATGATAGCTCAGGTACCCATTTGTAATTCATATCAATGTTCAATGTTACACTGAGCCAAATTAACTAATGTCATTGTCTGCTCACCATGTCACAGTGGAAGTCAAACCTTCCCATGAAGCAGCAGAGACACGCAGGGGAAGCACATGACATTGCATCTTATTTTCCTACATCCCATATTTCCATTTATTGTTTCTAATTGAAAGCCTGGAAACATTTATGCAGGAGCTGCTTTGATTATGTTTGAGACAGGCAAGTGTTCAAATGCTCACGTCTGCCTGGCTGTTGCCAGGTCCACACTCCAAAGATATTTTGCCTTTGATACACTGTCAATGGCATGCCTGAAAGTACTGCTGCTAGTAATTACTTATGGGAGATGCATCTCCATACTGGCCAATCTCATGCCCCATTACTATATCCCCACCCTTCCATCTTTCTGCCTCTCCTGTACAAATGCACACACACAGCAGTGTTTCTGGAATACCAGCATTTAAGTCAGAAAAAACACACCAGAAAGTACTCAGCAAGACCTAGGTGATCATTTCAATGATTCCACATACTCTCAAAGAAATCTTTAGCAACAAGGGGCCTATTTTTGGAGGCTTAGCTACAGAAATAAGAGCTGTAAAATGCATGTGCATTTGGTTCCCTAGCTTGAACATTGGTCATTTCTGCTTTTAATGCATGTATTTTTCTAGTTGTGTGTGCAAATTTGGCACATAAATGTGTACATTACTGCATCCTTCAGCACCTGAAAATCACACCCAAGATATTTTTGATTAAAATTACTGTCATACCAAGTAAAATACACAATAAAACAAAGTAAACAAAGGAAATGGCTCTATCTGACAATTAGTGAATCAGCAAAGACACTTCTATCCTTATGTTTTCCCCTTTGAGTCTTATTAATGTTTCATTTGCTTTACAGGCTATTTGAAAGAATGAAAGGATGGGCGTTGTAGGGATTTACACTTGTCATTTAGTGCCAGGTAAAGAAAGAGATTTACAGATACTGTCTCCCATTGCAGCAGGAGGAGGAGGAGGAGGAAGATGATTTTTGGCTGATCTTTACCTGCAATACTCTGATCTCTATGCTCTTGATTTGAAATTTAAAATGAGGAAAAGAGATTTAAGAGGGACCACAAGACTGCTTCCTCTCCTCTTCCCTGCTGCTCCCTTCCCTCTCTTCCAACTATACATATCCACAGTGGTGGTCTCTGTTCAAGACAGATACCGATGTGGATGTAGATGAGAGCCATGAAAAGTAACATACAATCCTATGTGCAAGTGTGCCCAGTGCATAAGCTGTATTCTGCTCTTCCCTGGTACTTCTGACAAGATTGTTTCTTCTAATGCCAGAATAATTAAACTGAGGAATCATTTCCTATCTATTTGAGTCAAGCAAACTTTTCACAATACTGCAGGTGGCTTCCTAATGTTAGCAAGTTGTTGTGGCATACGTACAGTTGATGCATCTGAGGGCTCTATTCTTAATAGCATGTAGAGCCATCAGCCTGCCAGTTCACAGCTAAATGCTTTCAGCGGGGCTGCGACCCACATGCTGCAATTCTGCAAAGCACCCGGCAGATTAGGTGGATTTGAGTTAGTAGCAATTTCCTGACTGTCATTAACCTTCCAAACGTTGGTAGGAACAGTGCATGAAAAACTCAAACCGCCAGCTGCAATACGAAACATTGGAGCAGAAGCCTGGGAGAATCGCCCTGTTAACTGATGAGGAGATTCTTCACTAAAACGATAAAATAAAAGCCCCCACAGTTATATTCAGCTGTTCATGGAAATTAAAAGTGCTCCTAGAAACAGGCCAATTTATTTTACTGATCTAGCTAATTGCTTGAATTCAGAGAACTGAAAAAAGGAGTAATTTTTTACATATTCTTTTCGCTTTATTATATTTAACAAACAATGCATTACAAAAAGTGAATCTTGTTGCTTCTTCCCTCTTCCAAATAAAGTAGCTTATCTTGTTAGCTCTTGATAGCAAGAAACACAACAAGCAAATGAAAACGCTAATTAAAGAGGTCAGAAATGCCTTCAAATGTACAATGCTCATCTGTTTCACATTGTTTGGTCACACACTTTTATGCTCTTATATTTAAGGTGTTTGCCAAAAGATGCCATTAAACTTGAAGAAAAGTTTAGCAGAACATGGTATGTTAGCAGTTAATTTGACTCAAATAAACTGGTGCCAAAATACCACAGCTCCTGACACTGTGAGCAAATACTGATAGATTAGATAAAATAATTAGACAGAAATAAGGAAAATTCTCCCCATTGTTTGGTGTGTCAACTTCTGGAGTAATCACATGATGTAAGTGGTGGAAGCACCATTTCACACCTGCCATTGGAAAATACGGTACAGAACCCTAGAAAATATTAAACATGAAACAATCCTGCACTAGCAGGATCTTGGACCAGAAGGACAGTAATGACTTTACTACAATCTCTAGACATTCTGAACCCCTTTAACAATCACCAGATTAAGGAATGTGGGATCACATGATCAGCATAACATAGTATAGGCCTTCCATAAGCACCGAGGTTCAGTTGTCTGTTTTTCAAGTACCTGAAATAATGGGACAGATTTCTCTCTAGTCTCTGACACTTCTGCATGCATTCCCACAAACCTAGATGCAACTTTCTCAGTTGAGTCAGAGTCCCACAACATAAAGCTTTTGTTCTATAAGTTGACCCAGAACTTGCTGAGTATAAAAACCCAGTGTTGAGTCATTTACTCTCTACCATATGTTTCCCAGCTAACAGGTCCTTTATTTTGGCTTGGTTATAACATTCTCAGTAAAGTGTCAAATCATGACTCTGTGCAATGGCTTTTTCAGCCCTCAAAAGCCTTTTAACTACCTTTCAGACCGTGAAAATGATTCTGCTTATGAAGAATTATGTTTCCAAAATTATGAGGACAATGGCATAAGTTCAACAGGAATAAGAGCTCTCAAAACAGCAGCAATGATTGAGGGTAATAGCAGCTTTAAATTTCTGATATTTTAGGAAGACTTGCACTTCTTTTTTGTATGGTATTTCATATTTCTGCATAACAATTAGGTCAAATAAATCAAGGTAAAAATACTGACTGCAATTTGTTATTCTAAACCAGATTCAATGTTATTTAAATAGATAGTGTTTTAGCCAAGAATGACACCAGATACATCATAACACGGCATGTGATGATGTAAAATATGAATGACATGCCAAACACTAAGACTAGTCTGTATGCCAGCTAATCTAAACTGATAAATCACCTGTGAGCCTAATTTAAATGGGGAAGGATTTCTCATCTTACACAGTGCTGAAATCTACTCCTTCACAATTGGAGGGTTTAGGCTGCTTTGCTGCATCACACAAAATATCTCCAGACTGTCTGGATAAGGTCTTCAGAACTCTGGCACAGCTGAATTAAATGTGAAGAAAGTCTACTGGCTCCCAGAATCCTCTTGCATCTTTGGTACTACGTACAATAAGCAGACACTAATCCCTCATCCAATCCCCTCTCTGCTAGTCAAGCCAGATGTTTCACGGGATGAACCAAAATTAATTTACTTCAGAAAGTCCATGTGATAGCTGAAACAGAGTAGAAACAGGAAAGTGTTCTCAATTTATCCACAATTTCCAGCCTTGTGTATGAAACTTGTATTTTATTAACAGTTACCTAATAAAGGCAAAGTAATACTCTAGTTACACAGGTTGTAAATCTAATATATTACTAACCTAACAGTTTTCAAATGTGTGCTTAACACACAGATGTGGAGCCCCTTCTAATCAATCAATTCTGCTTCCACGTCTTTCCTACAACATTATCTGGTCTCTCTCTCACATACAAAAAGTAATATTAGGATAGTGTTATGGAAGCAAGAGAATAACAAGCCTTCTAACATGAATATAATGGCTGCATTGTTCACATCTCTTTTTGTGTCTGTGTTGCTTACTTAACCTTAGGTTAAGGACTTTGCTTTTACCCTTATGAATCTTAAAGACTTATATGGACCCCAGTACCATAGTATCTGGGCACTTCACAATGTCTAATCCTTCCAACACCCCATCACCTAGGGATATGCTTTTATTCCCATTGCACAGATGGGAAACTAAGGCCATGTCTACACTTACAAACTTACAGCAGCAGAGGTGTAAGAATACAGCTGTGCCACTGGAAGATCATAGTGTAGCCACATTATGCCGAAGGGAGAGAGCTCTCCTTTCGACATAATAAAACCACCTCAACGAATATCGGTAGCTATGTTGGCAGGAAAGTGCACATGAGCACATGAACACTTATGCTGGCAAAATTTATGTCGCTCAGGGGGGTGTTTTGTTCACACCCCTATGTGACAAAAGTTTTGCTGCCAGAAGTGCTATGCAGACATGGCCTAAGACACAACGAGACTAAGTGACTTGCCAAAGGTCACACAGAATGGAAATTGAAACCAGGTCTCCAGAGTCTCAGATTAGCCTCCTAATAACTGGACCATCCTTTCTTTCATGACTTCTACCATGTTTCCCTTTCTCTCCACACTTGATGCCTGCAGACCTCCACTTCTCTAATCGCTCTAAATCAGCATGCACTTTGGTTTGATACTCTTATGTGTTCAGTGTAGTTCAGAAATAGGATCATGGTTAAACTTACACCAAACATCCACCCAAAGACATGAAAAGAGCCTGCTGGAATGTGTTTGGTTTTGGTAAGCATTTTTTAAAGTGCAGATGATGACCAATTAAGTTTCTGGAAACTCCAAGGGAACTCTGAACTCTGTTACAACTATTGTAGTAGAAAGCTTCATAGCTTGAAGACTGACAGGAGAATTCACCACTGTAACAAAAACAACTCCGTAAACTACCCAGAAGCATGGACAATCAGTGACTGACAGACCATAGACTGAGAGCAACTTTATGTCATGGCAGAACAAAGTGTCATGGGGTAAGAATAGAGACACTCCAGGGTAAAGTCAATGTTCTTTAACAAACTAGATTTATTCTCCCTCATTCTGGGATCTAATAACTAACTCTAAAGGGAGTTGAGGGAGGGGTCAGAGCTCCCCTTTTCCATGTATTCCCTAAATTGTCTTTCAAGAAGAAAAACATCCTTACCGCGAAGACTGATTCCAGACATGGCTGGAGAGCAAACTTCTGCTGAACACATGGTTAGGAGAAACCAGCTACTTGATTTCCTTTTTACAGGACATGCTGGCAACTGAAGGAGGTTGGGGCCTTATACTGGATAAGCTCTTCCCCCTCTTGGTTTGTGCTAAAGAAATCACTGCCAAGGCAGGAAGTGCTGCTCTAAGGAGCTGGGATGTTATAATCAATTTGAGTCTGAGCACTAGGAGATCTCTTGTTTGAAAAGAATTTTTTAATTTTTGAAGAAAAAGTCTGGTGACCTTGTAGTGCACGGGCCACTAGTCATGGTTAAGAGACTCGATTTTCTGAAGCATGTGCATCTGCTTCTGTAAGTAGCATCACTATGTTTAGAAAACTACTGCACACCTGTTTTCTTCTATTCTACTGTAACTGAGGCCTCGTACCACTCAACTAATTACAGGAGAGTTTGGATTGGATATGCTATTATATAAGGGACATCCACTGGTCAATTGTTAGAAAAACATTCTTGACAGTCTTGCAGATAGGCACTTTCACTCTCCTTGAAGCGGAGAGGGAAACACAAGTGCAGTCAGTTAGAAAGGATCAGACAATGGGGGCTGTGGAAGAAAAGGAAAAGAATTCAAACTGCGTTTTTTTTAAATGGGCACAAAGTTGCCTACTTACATTTCTGCATTAGTGTGTCTCCCCCCTTTATCATGGTTTTAACTCTGAAAGCTACAAGACCAGCTGTACTATATGCAGATTTAATCTCAGTGTTGGCAAACATTCTTATCAGACAACAACCTAATCACATTCAGTATAAAGATAAGAAACATTACTCAGCTAAGACAATGCACTATAAAAAATCAGAAAATGGAGCTGAATAATGTCATTGGGCCATCAGGGCTCCAAATATAATGGACCACTTAAAAAAAAAAGTGAGTGAATTCTATCTTGTTCTCTCTTGTTCTGCTCCATTTGGTAGTGCCATATGATGGGGACTGGCCCTTTAAGGGGAGCTGGCTTCAGCCCTACTTATGCCTAGTTATCTGCCCCCGCAGTTGATGGGCCTGGGCTGGTGTACGGTTCAGGTGACCATGCATCAGAAATTAATAGCCATGGGGTAGGGCTTCCTAGAACAAGGAGCCAGCTCCAAAATGGAGGAAGACCAGGTACAAGGAAAGAACTGAGGCAAATCTTTCTAAAGATGCCCAGATTCTGGAATGGGCCTGGTGGAGCTTCCCAGGTCAGAGAAAGCTAGAACCTGAAGCACAGAAACAAGGATAGGGAGAAGATACATCAGCAGAAAGGTACCTGCCAGGAGCCAGAAGAGACCCATGGGTAGGGATTACCAGGGAACCAGCATTCCCTACCAACCAGATGGAAAGGCCTGACTGCATTGACCTGCGGAGAGTGGCAGAAGCAAAACCTCGAGGGAGAGTTGAGTGCCCAGGGCATTAGCACTGGAAGTGCCTTGACTCTGAAAGTCTCTTCTATCTGTTTGTCTAGAGCACAAGCCTGTTGAGCAGTGCTAGTCTAGTACTGTGCCAAATTACATTATTCAGTGAACATCCCTTTTTTTCACTGAATCATTTGCTAACACTTGTGTGGGACTTGACAGGATCCATAGCAGGTTGACTGGCAACAGAATACTCAAATACCCAAGTTATTCAATAAATACTGGTAAGAGTATATATCTTTGGCATTCTACCAGGTCTGTTTAGTACACAGGATAAAGCCAATCTTTGAGTATTCTGCCTCCAAGGCTTAGTACAGTATATAGTTTAATGCTGATAAGTCTTTTTAAGTTTGCACTGATCAAAAAGTTACATAGGTTATTTACTAATGCTGTTTGGCACCCAGAAAATGCAGTTGATGATAGCATTTGTAAAGTGCATAAACTATGTTTAAGCCACCTCCATAATGGCTAGGCTAGTGGTCTCTAATCCAAATTAATATAAATTGGCTTAAACCTTATTTCATATTAACTCAGACAATGCCATTCCAAAGCTTTAGACTCCTCTTCCTACTAGGACTTCTTCCCAACACTTTGTCTTTGGTTCATTTTCCTTATGCAGCAAATGACCTTGTATTGCCCAGTCTTTGCTATTACAAGCTTCAGTGTTTTAAAACAGAACTTAAATAGAACTAGTGGTGTGAGCTGGCTAAAATACAGCAATATTCAAACTCAACTAGAGACCATAAACAGTTTCAGTTTTCAAAAAAGAAAACATTAGTTATTGAGATTCTGTTTTCACCTTTGGTTTCTATAGTAAGTAATATTTTAGTCCACGTACCTTGCTGGTAAAAGTAGTACTTACTGGTCAGAAATATGAATATTTTCTTGATTGGCTGATGTCCTTCATTACATAATTTGAAAAAAGGAAATCAGAATCTGAGAAAATGCTGAGAAAATGGAAGAGGGCACTGATGGAGAAAAGGTTTCTTTCCCAAGATCTTTATAAAAGCACCATGGAAAAGTGACTTTGAGCTGCAGTGTGTTTTTGGACACCAACACGAGGCGAGTGATAAACCTACATAACCACATTCAACACAGTTACAGAAAGAATACACTCATTCAATGGCTTTGGAGAAGAAAACAAATAAGTAACCTTCAGGGTACTCATCTATAAAGGAACTTATTAGAGTTATGTAAACTGTTCCCTCTTCAAGTCTGCCCGATCAATTTCTCATTTACGAAAGATTAGGTTCTTCACAGTAGTTGATGACTGTGCACAGAAACAAAGCATCATCAGCCACCACTTACTCTATTTTTTTTTACATTCAGATTCTCCCCAGATGGCTCATTTGGCCCTACTTACAATGAGGTGAGAGATTTCAAGCCATGGAATGCGTCGGGAGCAATGTCAGATATTTGATTCTTGCTGATGTCTCTGTAAAGATACAGGGGGGAAAAGACAGGTTATCTGTAAATATGAATTTGTTGAAAAAAGTTAGATTTTTTCACTGTAATAAGCACTTTATTACTTATTTCATTATTATTATTTGTATTACCCTAGTATGTGGGAGCCTTAGTCACCATGATCCCACTGTGATAGGCATTGTATAAAGACAGAACAAGAAGATGGTTCCTGATCCAAAGAGCTTACAACTTCAGTTTAAGATAAAGGACAATATATGGACACAGAGAGATGGGGGAATTCAAGAAAACAGTGAGACAATGGTGGTCAGCATGATAGGCCATGTTATCAGCGCAACAGTACTCTAAGTGTCAAGCTATTAGCATGCATCATGGCAAGGGAGAGTTTTAAGAAGGAATTTAACGATGAGGTGGCTTTGAGGATGTTTACAGAGAGCACCTCCCAGGCAAGAGGGGCAGCAGGGAAAAAAACTGGTACCATTAGCTAATCAGAGGCAGGAGTCAATATTTCCAGACTGAGATGATAGATAGGATGGCAAGAGACTATGAAAGACTATGAAAGTGAAGACAAATAGTTTATGTCTGATGCAGTAGAGAAGGGGGCATAGCGGAGGGATACAAAGAGCGGGGTGACATGGTCAAAGCAATGGGCTAGGAAAATGAGCTCTACAGTAGCATGCTGAATGGATATGAGCAGGACAAGACGGTATTTATCAAGGCCAGAGAAAAAGATGTTGTGGTAATCAAGAAGCAAGATAGTGACAGCCTGGACAAGAATTTTAGCTTCATAAAAAAACCAAGATGTGCTAGCCCTGTTTAGGGATAATCACGGGTTGGTAGATAACCATCCTAAGGAATGTGAGTACTGGGTTAACAGATAAGAGTCTTTCCTGTGCCAGATCTCTGTTTGGCAATGGTGTATGCTCGTATGGGGAAATAGATCAGCCATTTCTCTGATTTTAAAGACCAGCCTTAGTGTCACTCAGAACAGGTGCTGGGCAGTAAGAAATTGTGCCACCGATGTAAGATTCTTAAAGAACACTCTTGTCTGTTGCGGATGAGTAGAGCACCCCTCATCTGAGGGGAATTCAGCTGAGCATTTAAACCTAGATTATGACCAGCATGGTGTAAAGGGACCACAAATCACTACAGAATCTGCCCAAGGCATTAAGTTTCAGTAAAGTCGCCTTCACACTCCCATTACAGCTGCGCTGGGGCATCTAGTCACAATAAGTTTTCACTGTTTCAACAGAAGTTTTGAAGATGCTAGGTTGAAAAAACCAAACAAATGAAGGTTGTAGAACAGTTTGTTTGTAAATGGGGACCAAATTCTTTTAGATACCTGTTAAAAAACCCAGTCCATCCAAACATATTGTGCTGGGTGCTCCAACATGGCTATGATGTCAAATCACCTTCTCCAGCATACTTAGTACATGCAGAACTTTAAGCATATAAACTGTCCCATTGCCTTCCTTTGGAGTGGTACTTGCTTATGTCAACACTGACTCTGTTCCATGATTGTTCAGGCGAGTACAATCCGATACAGGTAGTATGTCACATACTACATTTCCATTGTTACTCCATTTCTGCTAGAAGACATGTTCAGAACTGTGGGTGGGCTTATGCAATAAAGCTCATTTGAGTAGCAGTATCCTAACATTTCTTTAGGAATCTACAAGGAATAAGGTTTTCTCACAAAGCTCTTACTAGAGTGATTGATCTAATAATGTTTCCTACCATAGCTTTTTGCTTCACTTTTGTCCACTGGAGTTTCCTTTTTTTGTTTTTTCTTTAGCTATATTCACTAACATTAAGTCTGCTGAAGAAGAACCCCTTTCATGCTCCTCTTAACTCTGTTTAGGAAATCACTTAACATCGAGTGCCTTTTGTGTCTAGGCAGTAAGATGCAAATAGCAGCCTTCATAGAAATAGCCAAATTTCTTGGCACAAAGTTTGTACTATGGCATCTATTCAGGAATATTTTTCAACCCATTACAATGGAACAGGGCAATGTGATAGATCAGAACCCTAACATCTGAAAGGGGAACCCTAGTTTTGGAATCAAACATCTCAGTGCAGCCTGTTTCTGCATATGTCACATTTTGAGTGAAACAAAAGATTTTGTCCCTCCTCCCCATCTCCAATTTAGGATGTTAATCTGGGTATAACTAATGGTACTTGAACTTGCATAAATAGCATGCTGGGAGATGACATTCCCCCACCTCTTGCGGATGTGGTATGATCAGCATTAGAAGATAATTAGACACATTATTTCCTTTCCATTAGAGCCAAGGCTCCAGTGCTGTTGCTTAGATAGCGCGACTGAATCTCCTCCTGCCTTGATTGAGGCACAAGGATTCAATTAAGATTTTGCTTTTCTTTTTGTTTCCTTTCTATGGCCTGCTGCTTTGTGGTAAGTTCACTCCACTCTGTGCATGATTTACATCAAGAAAGAGCGGGTACATGTTTTCCTAACTTTTCGTTACTAAGTCAGTTTAGGTCACAGAGCACAAACTTCAATAGTTTTGGATATCACTAGAATCACTGAGTGGA
This sequence comes from Dermatemys mawii, assembly GCA_007922305.1. Classification (NCBI taxonomy): domain Eukaryota; kingdom Metazoa; phylum Chordata; order Testudines; family Dermatemydidae; genus Dermatemys; species Dermatemys mawii. The sequence goes on along the minus strand of ML677355.1, from coordinate 6,352,101 downwards.
ACTGCAACTCTTTTGCTGGGAATTTAATAGACTGATCAGGATTCCATCAAGGCAGATAATTCATTAACCATCTCAAAGTCTCATCTCCTTATGCCCAAGACAACACAGAAATTATTTCCTTTTTGAAAAGGCTGGTAAACACACTTTTGAGCAGTGGTGGGCAACCTGCAGCCTGTGGACTGCATGCGGCTCATCATGGTAATCTGCTGGCGGGCCACCAGACAGTGTTTATATTGACCTCCGCAGACACAGCCACCCACAGACTCCAGTGGCTATGGTTCGCCATTCCTGGCCAATGGGAGCTGCGGGAAGCGATGCAGGCTGAAGGGATGTGCTGGATGCCACTTCTTGCAGCTCCCATTGGCCAGGAAGGTAAACTGCGGCAACTGGGAGCTGTGGGTGGTCATGCCTGTGGATGGTTAATGTAAAGATTGCCTAGCAGCCCACCAGCGGATTACCTCAATGGGCTGGGTGGGTTACCCACCACTGCTCTTGAGGGTGGCTGCACGCAGCTGCTGTATAGGAGTGAAAATCGCTAAAGGCAAGCATAACTTCTCAATCCAGGGAACAGCTATAATTTCTTCCTCCTCCTCTGGATGTTGCCCTCATCCCACCTGTCTTATTTAGATGGAACCTCAGCTAACTAGCTCTAACTCAAGGTCTAATCTCAGCCACACACTGGGAAACAAAAAATTAGCTCAGTTTCCTAAAAGATGGAAAAGTCAAGATCAAAATACTGAAATAGACTTTTTCCCTTAACACCCTCACATGTACACTGAACAGCTGAAGAAGAAGGACAGAACCTTCTGGTACTCCACAGCATTGGCATAATATCACCCTCTGATTGCTTTCAGAGAAAGAATGGAGGAACTTTTGTTCTCCTTAGTATACGCCTCTTAAGGCCCCCAGACGTCATTAATCCCGCTGATATCAAAGGCTTCTGCCATTTTCTAAAGAATCAGCAAGAACAAGTGTGCTTTTCCTCACATTAGAAGGTCATCAGCCAATGAAGCCAGCACAGTCTCCATGTCATACCATACCTAACAGCAGAGAGAAAAGAGCCTGATGATGCCAGAGCTGTCTAATTATAATGTGTGCAACACTGTCTCCCAAAATATTAAGATCAGAGACATGGCTGGTGAGCCTTTTAGTATTAAGAGTGAGTTTCTTGACAGTTCATGCTTGTATTAGTAATACTAGCATCCTGCAGTCCCAAAGGAAGATGGCAATAATCACCAACAGCAATGGAACAAATAGATCTCCACTAGAGTTCAAAAATCCTGATGAGCACTGGTCCAGATTACAAATCTTCACTGTCCCACAACAATTCTGAACTCACTAAGGAGACAGAAGCAACATTACAGCAGAGAAATGTCACAATTATCCTGCCACACGCTGACAAGGACATCTCTTGATCTCCATAGAAGCCATCTCTTCATGTCAATAAAGTATGTGAAGCACTTGGGGATTTCCCAATAAATAATGTTAAATTAACAGCTGGCATAATGGTTTACTGTCTCACTGTCATGGCAGGAATAGTAATAAGGCTGTGTAGAATCAGAACTGCAATAAAGGCTGTCTTCTCCTTTTGTACATTTATATACATTTTTAAATTGCAAAGACCTATTTTTAATAATACTACATAACAATATTTTCAAGTATACTCTCAAAGCCTATGCCAACAGTTCTTCAAAAGCCTATTAATGTTACTTGCTAATGGACTTCTTTCATACAAAATCTTTACTGTTATCCTTTTCATAATAAGCATCACACTGGATCCTGAACGGTTAGGGAAAAGTATCATTTTCTATATCCTGACAGTTGGAAGGCACCAATCATGAAAACATAAATAATAATAAAGGATTATCAAGTTCTAATATTACTAATACCTCAGAAAAAATTAAAATAGTAACAAAAATGAAAGAGTTACAGGTTAGGGAAAGGAACTGTCATTTTTTCCAGAAATTACTGGCTTGCTAGTAAAGCTTTAAAATACACACAACTATACTGAAAGTGAGAGAGAAGAACAGAGAATCTATGAGATTGATGACTTGATCTTTTAAATATTGGGATCCATATTTACGATTCCTCAACTCTGGGAACTTGATGACCCTGAATTGGTGGCACAGTAACTTAACCCAGTAGCCACTGTTCAAAATGGGATTATGTCAAAGAGCATTAACTATTTGGTATTTCAGTTCTTATGTGAAACAATTTGACAGGATCAATCTTACTCATATCAAGCAGCCGTTCACATACCCCCACCCCCACTATCTATGGTGCCTTCATAAGCAGCCTCAGCAAAGGACCAGGGAGACTGAATTAGTCCTCATCCCCAGAGGTGTATGGTGCAGAGGAGTGTTTAGGCACATTGATGGGATGACAAGCCAGTTTAGGAGAAGCTTATTTTACCATGATCTTGGGTTGCAGTACAAGAAGCAGACAACAATTTCCAATGCTATGTCAGTCCAGCATCTCCCATGTGAACCTCAATTTCACTTCTGGGGAGAAATATATATATATATATGTCCAAATCCTGTTCTTTTACTATTGATATAAACCCAGGGTAGATATATTGAACATAATAGATTAGGCTTATTTTAGATTTATACAGCCTACTATATTTGTTTTGAAAACCAAATCTAATTTGGATACTTAAGGAAACAAGGGCATATAACATATTGTTACAAAAGTAAGAACCATCCCTCCTGCCCAGTCAGTGGCAACTAAATTAAAGTGATGCAGATAGATAGGGTGACCACATTTCTCGATGCTGAATAGGAGACACCTGGTAAAATTACTTGTATTCAAGCAAGTTCAGCAGCAATCAAACAGAACTATGCAGTACATTCAAATTAACATCAAGTTGACTGAACTCCTGTTAAAAAGAATGCAACTGGGCTGTATTTCTTTTTATTTACCTTCTCTTTAAAGTTTTAGGGTTCACATGGGGAGGGGTCAGACACATACCCCATACACACACTGGGAGAGGGTCTTGGGCTTTCCCAGGGCGCTAGCCCAGCCAGAGATAGCGAGGGAAGGAAGGAGGTTGCTGGTCAGGTTGTTGGTGACCAAGTGCTGGTTCTCTGCACAGCACTGGGAATAGGATGCGCCCTGCTGGGGGAAATATGGAGGAGCAGCAGGGCTGAAGCGGCGGGGTAAAGGTGCAAAGCTGGGAGAGGACAGCGAATGGAGGAGCACATAAATGGCTGAAAGGTGGGCAGCAGAGGTGACACATAACCAGCCGCAGCCTGGCACCTGCCTGTATTCACCAGCCACCACAGCTCGCAGCGCGCAGTCAGTGCCGGCTGGAAACAGGATGGAGGGAGGGGCCCTGATGGCCAAGGGCTGGTATGCAGCAGGGGGCTGCGCTGACGGACCAGCAGGAAGATCAGCCAGCACTGTGTTCTGCAGCTTTGCCCCACCTTTGCTTTGCACCCCCACCCCCACCATCGGCTACTGGACCCCCCCACTCACTGCTAGTGGGCGGGAGGCTGATGAGCAGGGATCTGGGCAGTTGTAGGACCTGCCAGTACTGATGGGGGGAGACAGAAAATATGGGACAATTTGCTCATTTTTAAGAAAAAGTCAGGTCATCTGCAAGAGGGCTTAGAAACAGAACTGTCCCAGTAAAAAAGGGATGTCTGCTCACTCTCCAGATAGACATCTGAATGCAGAAGAGAAAATAATTATAACTCAAAATCTTCTCTGAGGAAAGGAATTCAATGTTTAGAAAGAAAGAACGGGGACAACAATTAATTACTTCATATGCTACACAATAGAGAAGTGAATCTGCATGTTATTAAGGATTTCATGCACTGTTAAGCATCCTGAGCCAATTCCATGCTGCTTTATACTTTGAAAAAGAGTTTATCTATCCAATCCTCAGTAGTTTCAACTCAGAATTTGGTCTTTTATTTGAAAAATAAAGAAGATAAAATTCAAAATAGTACAAGTATCAATCTTCCATGTAGTCTTATTTAAACTTACATTCTCTTAAGTTTCTTGTACTGGGAAAAAGCTCCAGCAGGAATTGTTTTGATGGAATTCTGTTCCAAGCGCCTAAAAACAGAGTAATATAAACATTAAATATAAAATGGTAAAGCAGGAATAACATTAAATGTTATAATGTCTTTTTGTACAAATATATAAAACTATGTTTGAAACAGATTTTCTTTCAAAAGCCAGTAAAGTTCAAAAAATAGCTTTTTTAGGAAACAAATTCATCTTCCTGACTAACCAAATTTCTACCAAAAAAAGGAAAACTGAATTACGAAGTATGTCATAGTAAGATGGTAAATTTAGTTCTGTGGGAGCTAAACTTATTTTGTCCTTTCTCAAGATAGACACATTGCAAATCACCATTTGTATCTTCAGGGCCAACCAACTTAATAAAAGATTTCTGAAGTATATTGTAATATTTCTCACCAAGGATAAGGTAAAAAAAAATATCAATTCTTTCCATGTACAAAGCAGTTATTACAAAAAGGATGGCAAATTTCCACCTCAAAGAAGTTGCTCTATTTTTCTTCTTTGAAGTAGATAAAGGATGCTTTCAAGCTAACTCAGGTCTAAGACAATACTTTTTAAGCAAATGTCCACAACTCCCAGTATAGTCACTTAAAACAGAATTTGGTCTGCAACGTCAAACCACTAGACCATGTTCTCTCATGGATAAGTAGATGTTTGTAAAGCATGGAGGTAAAAGCTAGGAATTTTTAAGTTCTAGACCTGGCTACGTTATTAACTCACTGTGTCACTTTTTTAGACAAAGCCTTATAAATAACTTTTGGATCAGTTTCCCCATTTGTAATTTGGCAATAATAATGCTTTATTACTTACCTCTCATTGGTGTTGCAAGAATTAGTATCTATTTGTGATATACATTTTCTTTTTTCAATCTATTTGTGATATACTTTGAAAAAAGAAAATGCTATATAAAAAGCATAAGGTTATTTGCCTCTTTTGATGCCACTCAAGAAATAAAAGGAGAGGTTTCAAGAGATGAAACAAAACACTTTTTTTACTACCTTAGAATACTAGAGAATACAGATAGGAGGCATGGCCAGGCTATTTGAGGTGGCACAGCCTTCCCTACCCGGCCCGCTGTACAATGTTGTAACCCCGATGTGGCCCTCGGGCCAAAAAGTTTGCCCACCCCTGCTCCAAATGATCAATGCCTGCAATGAGTAAACAAAAATCCCACTTCTCCCAATACATTTTCACTATTTTAGCTGTCTTACAAGAAACAGTTTAGTGGAACTGAGGAGCAAGTAAAACAATGTGTGTGCAGTCATTGTCATTAAGCTCTACTGTTACCATTTCTGTTTTGGGGATCTATTATCTAACTTAATTATCTCAATTATGCTGTGATTTCAGTCGCTGTACAAGATTTCCCTCTCAGTTAGTCCTAAACAGTATGGCATGCACATGCACTGTATTGCACGGGACTGAGCAGTGAAATGCAAATTGCTGCGAATATCAGCACACTGGCGTTTTAGCGTGCATGTGTTACCCAGAGCTGCAACAGACTTTTCCTAGATATTCGGAGGTCAACTTTTCAGTGAAGCCTTTTGCATTACTAACTCTCAAACGTTTGCATGTGCACTAATTTCTATGAACAAAGTAGGGAGTTGTATGCCCAGCTACCACTTTGCATACACAAATTGGGGCTTCACATGCTTCAGAGGCGCATATCTATTTCCACAGGAGCAATCAACTGAACAGAATTGGAAGATGAGGTTAGGCTGGGCGAAAACTTGGTCCTGTATTAATAATTCTTTGAAGTACTCAGGAAAACGTCACACAAAGGGAAGAGAAGCAATTATATGTAAAAGATATCAACTCCCCTTCTTCTGCTTCCCCAGCACACACACACACACACACCCCTAAAGTGCAATCACCAGGGATTAAACTCCACACCTCCTGTAAATGTGAAAAATAACTCGGCAGAGGATAGAGTGCGTGGGGGTGGGGGAGAGAAGAGAAATTAAGATTCCAGAGAGTTGTCTTACAGGGAGTTAGCCAGTAACATTCAGAAGCAGCATTGAGTTCTTCGCCATTCACCACAAATGAGCAGCAGATGGCCTGTGATGAAAATAGATGGTCAAGGGTGGTATCACATGCTGCTTAGTTTTCAGCTTAGTTTCGCAAAAAGGTCTTGATTTTATTTAATTTTTAAGAAGTCTTTTCCGTGGGGGACTAGGCTGAACAGATGATGCTTAGTGGGCCCTATCATGATAATGAGGTCATGCAAGTAGATGCATGTAGATTCCAAACTTGCCACAAAACACAGTCGACATTTACTGTATAATATTAAAGAGAGTAATGGGAAAATATGAAGTAGAAACTTGGGCTTTACAATTCCTTTATTAATAAATGCATGTTATGGAGCTGTGGGTACAAGTTGAAAATGGCAATTAATTTTTATATTATTAGAAATGTGAAAAATATAAGTGATTCATATTACTAGTTTGTACTACTACTCTGCCTGATCTCACTAGCTAAGCAAGAAGTGTACAGGCCAGTATTAGATGGGAGATATCCAAGAAACAATTAGGTTCTGCCAGAAGAGGTGCTGATGGTTCTGAGAGGTCACTCTTTACCCTGAGTCAGTGTTGTCTCACCATGGAATAATGGGGAACAGTGCTGCTACCCGCACAATCTTTCAAATGAGATGTAAAATGGAGGTTCCTACCAGATCATGTAACACTTTGGGGCGGGGGGAAGGTGTCTGGTAACCTGAACATCTTGGTTAAATTCTATTTTAAGAGTAGAGCTGGGCAGAATGAAATTGATCTTCAGGAGGACAGCATTCTTTAGCCTATGTCCTAGTATGTTGGATGATGTTGCTGTATGCTGTTAAAGAGCAACTTTTGTTCTACCGCAGAGTTGACTGAGATTTCAGTGGCTGGTGAAGCGATCCATTCTGTATCTTTTATTTGCCTCCCTGGCATATGTGGAAACAATTTTTGAGAGGCATTTTCAGATCTCCTGATGAAAGATTCAAGCACAAAACAATAATCTGTATTGGTTATTGAAATCCTTTCCCCCCGTTCTAGATTTTTGTGCAGTTTGGATCTGAAGTCAAAATGTAAAAGTAAACAGTTGGAAAATAAAGAAAAAAATTAAGGAAAATTTGTTTCCATTCTTAATCCAAATTTCACTTTCACTCATATTTTGCAACCAGATGTATTTAACAGACACAGCATCGAACAAGTGGAATCCATGAGAACACACTGTAAAGACTGATGGGATAAACTGACTCTATAAGAAAAGTACTGTGCAACCTTCTCATGGGCTTTTGCTCGTCCATTCAGTTAGCCTCTTCATTCTGCCATGTCAGCTTCTGCCCAAGAACACCATTTGGACTGCCCACATGTATCCCAGATGCTGCACTTCCCACTTCTGATATGAAACAGTTTTGTGCCTGGCTTTGGAAGTTCTACTTCTAAAGCTTCAGTGACAGTGGATGTCAAAGGACAAGAGCAATTTCCTTTATTCCCCTCTAAGAAAATGCAGAAGGCGTGATGGATTCAAACACATTTTTCTTCTAATAATGTGACATGGGAGAAGATCTTTTTGATTTGCAAACAAATTTGTGGCACTAAGAGCGGATAGTAAACAAAACAGTAAGAAAAAGCAAGGGGGTAAGGACACACTTAAAGGTGACAAATGATTCTCTGGCAAAGAATAAATACTCAAAATCCCATCCTAATCCATCTCAAGGTTCACTGGGGTGCAAATCTTTTCGTCATCTAACCTGGTGCTTACACTACTCAAACACACGCAGGAAAACACTAAAAAGATAAAAAAACACCACCTAATGCAGCTTTCTTAAAGCCAGATCACATGCTTTGGAGTGACAAAGCCATTTGTCTTGAAGAGTAATGCCTGTTGCATAGTGGGTGAGACAGTCATATTAATTTGGGCCTCAGCTATCTCTTTTTCATTGGGGGAAAAAAGAATTTGTTACTTGGCTTGCTAATGGAGCAGTTTGCTAGCAATTTTCCCTTTTCAAACAACATCTCAGCCGCTAATGTGTAATGGTTTGTCAAGCCTACCCATAACACAGACATATCACTAGCTTGGGAAAAAAAGAGAGAGAGAGGGAGCGAAACATCAGTACTGATAATTCTTAGCTGTCAAATGAATAGAGTGTACAAATGAGACAGCCACGGTCTATTAACAGTGCTGTGCTGTGCTTGAGATGTGTCAGAAAACATCCTTCCACAAGAGGGAGCCATGAATGTCCCTGCTGGGAGAGCGTAAAGTAACATACAACAGCCAATCTACTCAATGAGTCATGTTGCTCTGCTTTAATGGCCAAGGTTCTTACAGGCTTGCACCATTTGGGTGGCCAAGAGCTGAAAGAAATATCTGGTAGAAGAAGAGGGGAATCAGTACCTTGCTAGTTCTCATTTGTCTGATAGGGTACATAGAACCTATTCAAAGGTCATCAGGAAGGTGTAAGTTCTCTGTGCCTGCCTGGAGGAAGGATATCCTACCCTGCGTGCAAGAATTTGCAGGGTGCAAGTCAAGATCAGTAGTGGGAAATTACTTAATTCCTCCCAGTGGGATGTGCTGTGAAGAGTTATGGACTAGGAACAGCAGAGTCAGGGAGGAAAGTGGGGGATCTCTAGGAAGCATCAGAAACCCAATGAGAAATGTGATTCCTCCTAATACTTGAGTAAAATGGCTGCATTTTAAAAGTTGCCACCCCTTATGCTTGAGACTTTGATGAAGGAAGTCTGCTGAATTTGTTTGGCCCTTAACAGGAACTGGTCAGGTTTACTCTTCTGTTTGATTATAAGTTGCTTCACAGAGGTCTTGAAACCTGACCAAGGTCTGCTGAACCCTTCTCTGTCTTGATTTGTCTGACCCACTCTAAAAGATTAGTTCCATCATAATTACACTAACATATCACTAGGCTACTGTATCAGAGTATGCATCAAAAGGTAAGCACTATGTAAAATGCACTGTGTTATGAAAAAATACTGATTTGTCTACCCTATCAGTACCAGCTTCTTACTGTGTAATTAAAGGAAGAAAGTAAAATTCTGTTTGTACTGAATTACTGCAGTGCACAACAAAACAATGCCAATAAGTGATTTGGGCAGCACCATGTAAACAAAGTCTGAGGTCAAAATGCACAGTCTTTTTGCCTGAGAAACTCTGTGGGTTGACCCTGCTGAGTGGTAGCCTCTGTTCCTCTTCTCTCCCTTCCTCACCCAAAAGCCAACAGAAATGCTTTAATGGCTATGTGTGTTTTGGGATACAGGAACACTAAATATTCCAAATATATCTCTTTGCACTCTGCTGTTGTTTTAAGTAATGGATATTTAAAGCTTTCATTCCCTTCCAAATTGGAGCCGCTTCTACTACCATTAAACTCAATATACATGTGGTGCTTTCACTGTCTTAGGGATTTATATTGCCACCTTCACCATAGTATCTGAGTGCCTTCCAAGTAAAATCAATACTCTTTATTATGAATTATAATAAAACCATTATTTTTCCACTGCAACCAAGGGAATTTACTTCTTCCCAACAGGACTCAACTTTACCTTTCCACTTCACGTTTTTTTACGGGGTGGAGGAGCTGTGGTCAGCAATCTGCCCTTCCATCCTAAAATAAGAGGGCAGCTAGCAACTCCCCTCCATGTGTTTTGTTACTTTTTTTTTTTTTAAGGAACTATCTCACATGCCCTAACCTCCCTCATCTTTGAGTGGTATTGGAAATCTGCCACCTTCAAAAATTAGCCTCACAGAACTTGGATCTAATGCGTACTAGAGATCAACATGGGACTTTGGATCAGAAATGATTAGACTGAAAAATATCTAAGCGGTTTCTAAACATATAGACACTGCAGATTCATTCACCACCAAGTCATGTTGCTCAACTTTTGCATAAGGTCTGAAATGTTACAGTAGTTGTAAGGAAACATGAGTTAGATCTCAAGTGTGTTCACTAGAAAACAAAAGATTGTTAACCTACATGGATTTTCATCCAATTATCCAAGTACGACCATTCAAGTAGAAACAATGTAGTTGCACTTTAAGGGGTTATTCTGGCCTCTGATAGAGCAGTCCCCATTAAAAACTCAACAATTGCCACACCATGGTATCCGCAGTTCATTGAGTCCAAGATGATACATACCAACAGCACTTTCACTACCAGCTTGTAAATGCTGAATTTAGCAACCATTGTATGAATCCATGAGATAAAACAGAGTATTTTCCATGTGCTAGAGAGGAGAGGCCTCACTCTGAATCAAGCATTTCCTTGTGTTAGGTACTCTCCACACAGACAGGAAGATGGTCCCAATTTTTCTTTCCTGCTGCTGTGCTCTGCGATAGCTTTCTGTTTTTGAACCTAGTTGTCATGTGGACATGCACATGTGGATGTGTCTTTCTTCAGAAGCAGCCAGATGACTGTGATGTCCTGATACATCTGGATAAGAGGGTCCCAAACTGATGAATGTGGCAGACCCTGGATAAAATATTCTGCACTTTGCTTTGCTTCTCAATAAATCCATCAGTGTCATGCTCTCCTGCTTCGCTAATCCATTAAGCCTTCTGCCTCCAGTCACCTGCAGGAGTCTCAACCCATCATGCTTCTGCCTCTCATGACCTCATTGAGGCTTCAATAGGCGGCTTCTCTTCCCTACATGGATTTTCATCCACTTATCCAAGTGTCCTTATCCTTCTTTTCCTGTTGTTCCTCAAAGCAGCAGCAGTAGTGGTGGTCACAGGAGCTTCTCTTCTGGTGGGTAAAGGGGGAGGAGGAGGGCTCCCAATCCTTCCTAGAAGCAGGTGTCAGTTTGTGGGCTGGGGCTAAGAAGGAAAACAGGCATGAGTGGGACAAGTTCCAGGGGCTACTGGACTCCCAGTTGGGACAGCAGAAACCTGACTTCAAATAATCTCTTCTATATGCTTTGCTGGAGTGGTGTGTATGGGGTGATGAGAGGGTCTATGTTTATGCAGTTTCCCCAGCATAAGTAGCTTCAGACACTGATGGGGAGCTCAACAGGTGACTGTTCCCCTTATGTTAACTGACATGGTCATAGCAACAACAAGAGTTCTTAGCAAAGGGAGGGTGGACAAGTGTTAAACAAGGCCAAACACTGTTTTTCTGGGTTGAATGTGAAACAATGTTTTGCTGCTTCCACCATTAAATATAACCCACTTTCTGTCCAGGATCATCCCACTCTGCATGGGGCTGCCTTGCCCATGGTTCCACAGGGAGTGAGAGGCCTGTGTGCATGGAGGTCTCTGAGTGTGGATCTGGAAAGGAAAGACTCACTTCGCTTGAGGGTGATATTTGGCTTTTCCCAATCCCCCACTGCTGAAATGGGGCCTAGAGCTACACATTCCATTCATTGAGTGTGCCCTGGTACACATGGGTCTATCGTTTCAAGATGCCTTGGCAAGAAGAGGGGCAAGAAACTTCAGACCACTTCAGCATTAAGAACTCTGCAGGCAGACTCCTGTACCACCTGTCACTCCACTAACTTTAGTGGGGCTCTGCATACATGGTTCTCGTTGCAAGATACGGGTCTTAATTTTTATTATATATAAACAATGCAATGCTTACAGGGCCCAAGGACTGAGTCTGTTACCAAGAGGCTTGTTCAACCTCAGAGCCCTCTCCAGCTTGGTAGTATTTGAGGATTCTGATTTTATATATTGGAAAACATCCTTGCACCTTGTCAATTTCATTTTAGTTAAATTTCATACATGTCAACAAGAAGTGGTTTTCAACTAATCAGTGTCAAGTGATGTATATGTGGCATTTGGACTTATCTCTGCGTTTTTGTTCTGCTTTGTCACAAACAGAACATCTAAATCCTTAATGAGCCACATGGTCATCTCATTATGCTCATTAATCCTTAGCAGGCTGACATCCCATCCTCAGTCTCCAGGGCTTACAATTCCTCTATACGTCTGGCAGAAAACTTCCAAAGTAGGTAGTAGCATCAGCACACCAAGACTGTTTGGAAACCAGAATAATGAATGCCAAGTTTTGAGGCTGTGTGTAAATTTACAATATTGACATTTTGTGATATTACTTTCTTCAAGTTTTAAGACAAATAATTATTTTAGACTTACTGGAAGCATTACCTAATAGTAAACTGTTTGAAAGAAAAACTAGTCATCATATAATCTAAAGTCAGCATATTATCTATTATGTAAATTTGTACACAATACTATGTTTTTAAAAAATCTATTTGTATTACATACCAACAACGCTGACAAGGAGAAGGGATCAGAAGAAAAGGTGAAAAACAAGGACAGGTGGGAAAGGTGCAAATACTTTCCCTGTGCGATAAAGTACTGTCACTTATAGCATTTTGTCAACAAAACAGATGTATTAGGACTTTGTTAATTAGATTCTACATGTTGTATATCCTTTCAGTGAAAACATCCATCAAAACCCACACATTCATTTAACAAAACTAGCAGAAAAACAAACATACAAATCAAACATCATAGCACCTGCTTGCAATAATAAAACTGATTAGCACATTTTATACAAAATGCATGCTTTTGTATTTCATATTTATTTTTCCTGATGTCTTCTGCACTTTCATAATGAACTTTCAAGATGCATACACACATGATACAATACAATCTCCTTCCTGCAATATTTCAGCCAAAACTGTATACTTTGGCTTTTAATATAAGGTACAATTACAAGTACAAAAAAGACCATCGTTTGCAAAATGCAGGGTTAGAAATACCTTTGAGTGACATTCACATTAGATAAAACAAGATCTCTGAGGTTTTTTGTTCTGAATGTCGTAGTCTGCATTGCTGGATCTAAAGTTAGTCAATTCGATTACTTGGTATATGTTATTGTCCTTACTGTTCATACAAATTCCTTTTTATTAACAGAGCCAGATTTATGTGTTTGGTGAGGTGAAAGGAAGCTTCAGAAAATACTTCCAAGATTACAAACTCCTACACAGCTTGCCCTGGTGAAACTCATCTGCGTGTAGGGGCTACCTTTTACAAATGTCAAAATTATAATTAGAACAATCTAAAATGATGATGCGTAAATCATAAACATTTATACAATTATAAGACTTAGTGAAAACATAATGCATCTTCTTGTCGTTGGAGGTGACAATAATCACATTTGACAAATCAGAAAGTAAGTAAATATCTAAGATACAAAGCTTGATCTAGCAGCTGAAATCTTGTGTAGTGATTGTGACAAAGAGTCCTGTGGCACCTTAAAGACTAACTAAAGTTTTAGAGCATAAGCTTTCATGGGCTAGTACCCACTTCGTCGGATGCATGCCGTGGAAGTATCCAGGGGTAGGTATAAATAGGTAGGCAAGAACCAGGTGGGAGATAACAGGGTTAGTCCAATGAGGCTGAACCAGCTTGTTATCTCTAATCAGGGAGGGTGAGATGTTCCTCTAGCAGCTGAATTGGAGGTGTGAATAGCGAGAGAAGAGAAGCTGCTTTTGTAGTTAGCTAGCCACTCCTAATCTTTGTTCAATCCTTGATTGATAGTATCAAATTTACAAATGAATTGCAGCTCTGCAGTCTCTCTTTGTAGTCTGGACTTGAAGTTTTTTTGCTGCAAAATGCTGACCTTTAAATCTTTTATAGTGTGTCCAGCGAGGTTGAAGTGCTCTCCTACAGGTTTTTGTATATTGCCATTCCTGATGTCTAATTTGTGTCCATTTATTCTACAATGCATTGGTGACCTTCCAGAAAACACCATCCTAGCCACCATGGATGTAGAGGCTCTCTACACAAACATCCCACACAAAGATGGAATACAAGCTGTCAGGAATAGTATCCCTGATGATGCCACAGCACAAGTGGTTGCTGAACACTTTATCCTCACACACAATTATTTCAAATTTGGTGACAATATATACCTCCAAACCAGTGGCACCGCTATGGGCACCCGTGTGGCCCCACAGTATGCCAACATCTTTATGGCTGACCTGGAACAACGCTTCCTCAGCTCTCGTTCACTCATGCCCCTCCTCTATCGACGCTACATTGATGACATCTTTATCATCTGGACCCATGGGAAAGAAACTCTGGAAGAATTCCACCATGATTTCAACAGCTTCCACCCCACCGTCCACTTCAGCCTGGACCAGTCTACACGGGGGGTCCACTTCCTGGACACCGCAGTGCAAATTAATGACGGCCACATCAACACCACCCTATACCGAAAACCTACCGACAGCTATGCCTACCTTCATGCCACCAGCTTCCATCCCGGGCACACCACACGATCCATTGTCTACAGCCAAGCACTGAGGTACAATCGTATTTGCTCCAACCCCTCAGACAGAGACCAACACCTACAAGGTCTCCACCAAGCTTTCTCAAAACTACAATACCCGCACAAGGAAATAAGGACACAGATCAACAGAGCCAGACGTGTACCCAGAAGCCTGCTGCTGCAAGACAAGCCCAAGAAAGAAAACAACAGAACACCACTGGCCATCACCTACAGTTCTCAGTTAAAGCCTCTCCAACGCATCATCAGTGATCTACAACCCATCCTGGACAACAATCCCTCACTTTCACAGGCCGTGGGACGCAGGCCAGTCCTGGCCTACAGACAACCTGCCAACCTCAAGCATATTCTCACCAGCAACAGCACACTGCGCCATAATAACTCTAACTCAGGAACCAATCCATGCAACAAACCTCGATGCCAACTCTGCCCACACATCTACACCAGCAACACCATCACAGGACCAAACCAGATCAGCCACACCATTACTGGTTCATTCACCTGCACATCTACCAATGTAATATACGCCATTATGTGCCAGCAATGTCCCTCTGCTATGTACATCAGTCAAACTGGACAGTCCCTACGAAAAAGAATAAATGGACACAAATCAGACATCAGGAATGGCAATATACAAAAACCTGTAGGAGAGCACTTCAACCTCGCTGGACACACTATGAAAGATTTAAAGGTCAGCATTTTGCAGCAAAAAAACTTCAAGTCCAGACTACAAAGAGAGACTGCAGAGCTGCAATTCATTTGCAAATTTGATACTATCAATCAAGGATTGAACAAAGATTACGATGGATTACGATGGATTACAATGGAATTTTTGTCACTTCTGCAATCCCAGACTAACACGGCTACCCCTCTGATTCTGTGTAGTGATTGCTTATTTGTACCTATATTAATACCCAAACATCTTCTGTGTCAAATATCTCATTCAACAAATCTGGAAACACTTTATTACTGATCTACCTCACTCTCTTCCCTTTGTGGGTTTAGTAAATACTCTACAAAGCAGAATTTACCTACTAGCAATTTAAACACTTACGTTCAAACTGTACATTATGATACCCAGACAAAACAAAACTATATGTCCTCCTTAACCCGTTTCTGCACATGAAAGTGTTTTTATTCTCACCATTCATCACTGATTTACATCTTCTACATTGATTGTTCAGTTCATCTAAAATAGCTGCAATATTCATGTCCTTGTTCTCAGTGGAAAGGGGGCCATATACATATTTTAAGCCTATAGAGGAGGAAATTGTTTCTTGATGGTGAGCATAAACAGTTGGTGACAGTTTGCCTGGTGACATCTGAAAGCAGTAGGCAAAACTGACATGTAAAGATGTCCAGAGCCACTTTACAGCAGTGAGTGAAGATCATATTATATGACTCAAATAGAGTAGACAAACTCTGCTTTCCTACCCTGAGGAGCCTCCACTGGAATAGTCATTAGGTGTGTTCAGAAATACTATACTGGTCCAAGCCACATTATATATTGGAAAACTGATGGAAAAAATCCATTATTAACTTTAGGAGAAAGGACAATTTGAATTGCTGAATTTCCTCTGCCCCCAAATTCGATAGGCATTACTTTTATTTAAAAGGAAATTATCTTGTAAAAGATATCTAAAGACTCGTCTCCAGGTTGAGATGTTTAAAGCCAAATTTCAATGCAGACCAAGTTCTTATGGTGCAGTATAAATTACTGAAAATAATGGATTTATTCTTTAAGAAATGCTTCACACACTTCCTATTTCAAAGGCTTCTGTTGGTGTAATATAATATAAGCAAAATCAAATTCGTAAAATGACATCACAGAAATTTCCATTTAAAAAAGACAATGGAAAGGATATTTTGCACTTCTATATCACCTTCATTCTTAAAATCACAAAAGCTTCACCCAGAATTAATTATTTAAGTCTCAACGCCCCTATGAAGTAGATTCTGTGAGTACACTGATCAACAAGAACTTCCCCAAAGGGTATCAATGAAGCAGCAAGAGCCCCAGAAACAGAAACAAGAACCCATGATATTGAGTTGCCTGTTCTACCAACAGTGCAACAGTCTCCACCGGGATTCCCTTCTACTCTCTCACAAAATCAATTCCCTAAAATGTAATGGTTTGGCAAAGAAAAAGAAGTTACTCACCTTGTGAAGTAACGATGGTACTTTGAGATGCGTGTCCCTGTGGATACTCCACTTTAGGTGTTTGTGTGCCCCTGCACCTCTAATCAGAGATTTTTGGTAGCAGTGTCCCACTGAGCCCGTGCAAGTGCCCTCCCTCCCTCATGGTTTGCTTCAAGGCTAATTAGCACTGCATGGGCCAACTCCCCTCACTTCCTTCTCTACCACAGAGCACTGTAGAGAACTCTGAAGTAGAGGGGAAGAGGGCAGGTTGTGGAGCATCCACAGGGACACACATCTCGAAGAACCATCATTACTGCACAAAGTGAGTCTGTGACTCTAGCTGCTTCATCCCCAGGAGATCAGTCAACCACAGCAACTTCCAAGTATAAGAAAACAAAAAGTATACAGGTCTGGAAGCTGATTTTCAAAGCTACTGAAAATGAAGCCTTGAAGAGAAAGTGATCAACACCCCATTTGTAAGAGTATATCTGATATATGCTCACAGCATTACAGAAACCACAGAAATCTAAATAACTAATGAATTTCCAAGGTTTGATGCTGATGGAGGTATAAAATAGCTCTTCCTACTATACCACTTAGTTGGGGTAACTAGAACTATCAGAGCCAGACCCAGTGATGGTCTCGTCTTCAGTGTTATGGATGAAACCCCTTGTGGCAGGGCAGAGGTAAAACCTCTTGAATGCCCTGCCTCTGCTGGCTAAGCCCTGCTTTCTGGCAGGAGTGCCAGGTGCAGAGGCTTGGAGCAGGGAGCCCTAATGAGGGCTTTCTCACAGCACCAGACTGAGTTAAGTGAACACAGCTGAGGCTGGGAACTGAGAGGGCTAGAAAAGCCCTGAGCCAAACTCAGTTAGAGGCAGGCCAGAAAGGGAACAGGATGCTGCTACGCTGTCTCCTTGCTGCAGCCAAGGTGCCTCAGGGGCTGGGAGACCCTGAACCAGCACAGAGAGGGTAACCATTGGGGGATGGAGGGGAGCACTTCTCTTGCACTGAAGTCACTAAATATGCACTGTAAATAAAGGACATGGGTGAAACACCAGAAGAAGGTGTGAAGACCTTTATTTTGATCAGCCAGAACACAGGGCACAGGGAAAAGACAGAGAGACCTGTGTGGACCCTGTGACACCCCTAAAGTCCATTTCTAGGAAAATATTTCTGCTCATTAAAGCTGGTGTGTTTTTTTCATGCTGACATCCACCAAGAAAATAAGTCATGAGGCCTCCAATAGGTGCACTGACATCACATGGAATATTTCAGTTTTGGGACCCTCCATCTCAACTGGTATATTGCTAAGAGGGAAAAAAAATAGAACTATAAATTCTGGTCCTGTCCTTGGGGAACAGGAAATGGCCAGAGACTTTAAAAATACTTCCTCTCTGAGGTTGTCCACATACATACATATCAAGCAAGATGAACGTATCACAAATTATTCCCCCTACCTCTTCACCTTTGAGGTTAATAGATTACTGAGATCTTGACCAGAATCAACCATGCCAAAACTGGGCCTGCAGCTTCATCCAACGAGATGTCAATGATACATGTTAGACATTATGATGGGTTGGTGCAGAACATTCTCAAAAAAATTAGTAATATCATTTAAAGTTCTGTGGAGGATTTTTATGCTACCCATGGGAATTACAATTCTTCTCTAGAGCACTGTCATAATAAGTACCTCCAGTCCTGTTATTTTAACTCCCTAATCCACCCAGTTCACCAGACCCATTGCCTCCCCACACAGAATCATCGTTCATCAATGCCAGCATAAAACACCACATCACAAGAGAGACAGAACACAGTATGTGAAACACCCTGAAGGATGTGTAAGCAGGAAAATTGGGTGACTGAGCAACAAAATAGCTGATAAAATTTAGTCTTGATAGGTGCAAAGTAATGCACATTTGAAAATACACTCCAATTCTCCATACAAAATGTTGGGGTCTAAATTTGCTGTTACCACTCAAGAAAGAGATCTTGGTATCATCACGGATAGCTCTCTGAAAAGATCTGCTCAGTGTGCAATGTCAGTCATAAAAGCTAACAGAATGTTATGAACCATTAGGAAAGGGATAGATAAGGGATGGATCACTCAGTAACTACCCCGTTCTGTTCACCCCTCTGTGGGCACATGGCACTGGCCACTCTCAGAGACAGAACACGGGGGTAGATTAACCATTGGTCTGACCCAGAATGGCCATTCTTATTATTTCCCTTCTCATTGTTTCCTGCTTACACATCCTTCAGGGTATTTCAGATACTGTGGTCCTTCCAACAGATACCTTCCTTCCAAATGTTTCTTAATATCATTTGTTTCCTCTGTTGCTCTCAGATTAATGGAAATCTGAACATATCTTCCACATACAGATCACTAACTTCAAGCATCAGGTACCATATAAGTACCCAACTGTGCCCACACTCTGTCAGCTTCAATATAAAATTTCACACAAAACATCTTCTATTATTTTTTCACACCAACATCTGAAATTAGTAATTTCCACACTCTCTAGAACCATATACTCTTCTAGAACTTCCCCGAAAGATGCTCATAACTGCATCCTTATTACCTCAGGAAGAATGAGGTGGAAAAATCTGCAGATGATACAAAGTTACTAAAGGCAATTAAGTTTAAAGCTGATTACAAACAATTACATACAGCAAATCTTTCATATTATTTAAAATGTTCATCCCTACAGTTCTTAAATCTATATTGTTTGGAATGCAAATTCAAGACTAATTTTTAATACTTCAGATGTAATTTATAATGCAATTTTTGGGGATAGAACATTTGTAATTTTTTTTATTCCTAGTTGGTATGTAGTACAAAATGCTGTAATCCCAACAGAAGACTGTACTTTCCTGACCTGTTAAGGAAAGCAAGTGTTCAGAGTTTTTGAACTGTGATCAAGCACGTGACTATATTTCCATTTCCAGTGAATATATTTACATGACCAGGTTATCCTGGGCAGTATAACTTTACAGCATTGTTTACATCTAACATATTTGTTCAATGAACTTGTATGTTTAAAACATCTTTTCCAAGATGAGAGTTGCAAAGTCCACACAGAACATGGAAATTGAAGCATAGTGGACTACTTTATAACGTGCTGAGATAGTAATCACACTGATTCTGAGCTGAATCCTAAATTATAAAAACAATCAATGTAGTGATAGAGGAGTGCACATACAGATCACAGCACCAGCGAAATCTATGGTTATAGCATTTTGGATAAACTGTAACCCTCAAACTGCTGGGAGTCAGATATTAAATTGCAATGGGCCAGCATAGAAATGAGAGAAGCAACTAAGTTTTGTCCTAGAGAGTCTTGCAATCTAGCAATATTTCTGCCGAGATGAAAAGCTGAATTGTTACAATAACTATATGGATATGATTGAATTCATAAAGTTAAGGCTCTTAAAGCTGGTTGCAAGAGGGATACTATCTTCAGGAAAGTAATTGTGCACCATTCCCTATGGAACAACCAAAAGCAATTCTGTTTTATTTCACACTAATCAGAAATGTGGTAGATTGTGAACTGCTTTAACAGATAAAACTAGTAAAAACAAGAACATCTGAAAACAAATATCTGATATGAAGATACAAGAAAGTGTTGAGATAAGTGCAAAAGATTTGGGATAAATGAAATATAGAAGTCAGAAAAGGGGAACAAATAACTGTGAACAATCTGTTCTAATGTCAAACTTTAGCAAAGAAGAGACCGCCCCCCTACAGGTTCACTCTGCCTGTGTAAGATGAGATACTTCCATTATTTTGGGAGAAACTACCAAGGTAACTTGAAATGTGAAAATAACTCTGTTAAGGAAAATGTAAAAGAGGAGCTGATCTATTTTCATTTCCCGGTCTTTAGGTAAAAGTGACCATACCCCATTATGGTGGGGAGGGGTAAAATACAAATTGAAATTAATTTGACGAGTATTTGATCCTGTTCTCAGATGTGCATGGGTGTGCTGCACAATATCTTATTTTGCATTTAAGACCTGGATTGAGCCCTAAAATAAAAAAAAATGTGGGGGAAAATTGAAATGTAACTCACAAATGGCCATGGCTATTATCTTAAATGGTTAAAAATTGCAGCTCCCTTCCACAAGTGAAGCGGACTAGATTTGCAATGACATTTGGAAGGAGCACAGTAAGTTGACACTGGCACTTACATTTCCACAATGCCCTCTGGTAGGTTAGATGGAATTTCTGTTAAGCCCTTGCCTCGACAGTCCACAATGTTGTTGCTGCATGTGCAAGTGGATGGGCAAGTGATGGAATTAGCATTGCAGGATGGAGGTTCAGAGTGGGAACCTGAGAAGGTAAAAACAGCACCAAGATTAGATTTGCAAACTAATCACTTATTATTTTAACAGTGAAAAATACAGAAGTCAGTGAATTGTCAATTCCTGTTTACATAATAAGTGGTAATCCCTTTGGATTAAATTCATGTATTATTGTGCCAACTTCGGAGAAAATGAACAGAATATTATATTTTTATTATTATATCATCTCAGTTTTATTAATTTATTGTTCTCCCTGACCTTTTTTACATTGGCCACATACTTCCATTTATTATTTGAATCTACATTTGGAAAAAAGATGGCAGAAGATCCAGGAATACTTCCAAATAATGAAGTCTATTGGAGTACTGAATAATTTTGTTAGGAACATGATGGGGATTTCAATCTCTTGGGTTGTGTAGGTAAAGACAGGACAATGAGCTCAAAATATACAGTATATGAAGGAACAATCATGCATTGGCTGAGGAAAAGGCTAGCTGACCCAGGTCTTTGCTTTTCCAGTTTCTATGAAATTTGCAAATTTTTGAGATTGCTCATACTAGCTATGAGATGGAATCATTTTATTACTGACTAAAATACAAAAGATGGGGACAGTATGCTAATTTTCACAATACAAAGTAATGCAACTGATGGAGAGAAAAAATTACTCATGAAAATTAAGAGCTCTATCCTGCAAACCTTTACACAATTGAGTAGTCCCAATGGAGCTAAGGAAACTACTCATATGAGCCAGGCTTTATGGATGAGACATCTAGATGTATACATTCTGAATAAATCATTAAGTGCAAGTTTAATTTTACTTTCATTAAAGTTTCCAAAAGTTTATCACTTTCTCCAAGTTTAATCTACGTGATACAACTCACACATACGCACAAAATATTTTAGTATCAAGCCAGAACTTGGGTGTGTATACATATATACACACACACACACACACAAAACAAAAAACCTGTGTGGTGGAAAAGAGTTTTTATACCTATCAAATTTTACAAATGATTGAAAGGTCTTGGTCAAACTTTCAAAAATTACATACAATTTAAGAGCTGGAAGACATTTTTTAGCATTATAACCAAACATACAGAGCTTACCAATAACTGCTATAATGTGATAGGTTTCATTAAAACAGCTTCTTCTTCAAGGCTGTGATTAGAGCTGATTGGGAATTTTTTGATGGAACCTTTTTCCATCAGTAAATGCCAATCCATCTAAATTGAAACTTTCATGGAAATATATTTGTTTTGATAAATATTTCATCAGGAAAGTTTCTCAGATCCAACTGGGGGGGGGGAGTGAAGGAGAGGAAGGGGTGATAGTTGGCAAGGCCCACTCCAGAATTGCCACTATCCCAGTGGTTAGAGCACTTTCATAGGATGTAGGAGACCTGGGTTCAAGTCCCTGCTTTGAATCAGGAAGAATAGGGACTTGAACCTTGTTTCTTGCATTCCTAACTTCTGGGCTATTGGCTATTTTCAGGGGCAAGTCTCACTCTCTGCCCCATGTTTTTTCAAGAAAAAATGTGAAAGGTCTAAGTATTGGTTCTCACGTGGAATGAAACCAAATGTAAAAAACTCAATTTCTAATTCTTATTTTATCGCCAAACCGAGATCAGATAAAAAGAGGCAGTGACAAAATACTAACAAAGTGATGAAAAGCAGTAGTACATGCTCAGCAGACGAATTCCATTCCTCTGGTTATAAAACACTAAATAAACTCCTTAGTGTTCAAATCACAAATTACAGCTGACATGTGGAAAGTCATAAATGAAATTCTAAATTCTTTAGGTTTGTGTTTAATTAGAAACATGTATGATATTAAGCCAGAGATTGGAACAGTAGCTGGTGATATGGTCACAAAGGTCTGAAAAATTCTGTTCTCATCAAATATCACATATTATTATAACCTGCTTCTTTTGACATGTCTACATGCCATCCAGATTATAACAAGACCTTAAATGCACAAAGCCTCCTAACTGGAGGATAGCTAGAGGTGATCCCAGCAATTACAGGCTGGTAAACCTGACTTTAGTATCAGGAAAACTGGTTGAAACTGCAGTAAAGAAAAAAAATTGCCTGACACGTAGATGGACATCATTTGTTTGGGAAGAGTCAATATGGTTTTTGTAAAGGGAAATCAAGCTTCACCAATCTACCAGAATTCTTTGAGGACATATAGATATAGTGTGTATATAAGCATGTGGACAAAGATGATCCAGTGGATATAGTGTACTTAGATTTTCAGAAAGCCAGTAAGCTGTCATGGGATAAGAGGAAAGGTCCTCTCATGGACTGGTAACTGGTTACAAGATGGGAAACAAAGGCTGGAAAGAAAACAGCTTTCAGAATGGAGAGAGGTAAATAGTGGTGTCCTCCAGAAGTCTGTACTGGGATCGGTCCTATTCAACATATGAATAAATGATCTGGAAAAAGGGGTAAACAGTGAGGCGGCAAAATTTGCAAATGATACAAAACTACTCAAGATAGTTAAGTCTCAGGCAGACTGCAAAGAGTAACAAAAGGATCTCTCAAAACTGTGTGATGGGGTGACAAAATCACAGATGAAATTCAATGTTGATAAATGCAAAGTAATGCGCACTGGGAAACATAATCCCAACTATACATACAAAATTATAGGGTCTAAATTAGTTGTTAGCATGCAAGAAAGAAATCTTGGAGTCGTGATAGTTTTCTGAAAACATCTACTCAATGTGCAGTGGCAGTCAAAAAAGAAAACAGAATGTTGGGAAGCATTAAGAAAGGGATAGAAAAGAAGACAGAAAATATCATATTGCCTCTATAATAATCCACGGTATGCCCACATATTGAATACTGAATACAGATGTGGTCGCCTCACCTCAAAAAAGATATACTGGAATTGGAAAAGGTACAGAAAAAGGCAACAAAAATGATTAGGGGTATGGAACAGCTTCCATATGAGGAGAGATCAGTAAGACTGGGACTTTGCATTTTGGAAAAGAGACAACTAAGTGGGAGGAGGGAATATGACAGAGGTCTACAAAATCATGACTGATACGGAGAAATAAGGAAATGTTATTTACTCCTTCTCAAAACACACAAGAACCAGGGAGTCACCAAATGAAATTAATAGGCAACAGGTTTAAAACAAAGAAAGGGAAGTAGTATTTCAGACAACGCACAGTTATTCTGTGGAACTCTTTGCTAGAGGATATTATGAAGGCCAAGACTATAACAGGGTTCAAAAAAGAACTAGATAAGTTCCTGGAGGATAGGTCCAGCATTGGCTATTAGCTAGGACGGGCACAAATGGTGTCCCTAACTTCTGTTTGCCAGAAGCTGGGAATGGGTGAAGTGATGGATCACTTGACGATTACCTGTTCTGTTCATTCCCTCTGGGGCACCTGGCTTTGGCCACTGTCGGAAGACAGGATACTGGGCTAGATGGACCTTTGGTCTGACCCACTATGTCCATTCTTATGTTCTTAACTTGAACACACTGTGTCACAGCCTACAACTTTCACCAGTCCTATGTGTGTGCGTTTATACACAGACACCCACATGCCTACTTAGGGAAAAGAATTTGAATGCAGTGTAAACACATAATGGCTGGAAAAGTTATCTTGCAAACGATAGCACTCATTTGAAACATTATTTCAATGACCAGTGAGGTCAGGAGGCTTTCTTGCATCTGGGAAAGAATAATTTCTAGACACGGCTGATTCAGAGCTCTGCTAATTGCAAATAAATATTACACTGGAAAGTTCTGTGAGATTTGAATGGATTCACAAGTGGCTGAAAGACAGCTCCAGACATTTCCACTATTCAAATTTGAGATGGAGGGTGGGTAAATACCTGAGCCTTTTCATACTACTCTCAAACATCACCCAATTTCAATGATGGATAAAGAAACAGGATAGGGGTAACTTGCATCATATCATCCCACATCACAAACATGTTTACATTGATAGGGTTATAAATGTCATGATTCTGAAATGTAGATCCAGTTCCCAATAGCTGCAAAATGAAAACTGCTAGTGATTGGCCTTACACGTCCAGGGTGGATGTCTCCTGACAAAAGGAACAGAGAATTACAGCAAACTTTGCCTTCTGTCTGAGAAATGTCAGAACTCCCATTGAGAATTGTTATCTGTGTGCTTGAATTTCCATTAGCTCAAACAGATTGTGTCTGATGGTCATCCCTCTTTTGATCTGTCAATATTATGTGGATAGGAAGCATTAGAAAATAGGGAAGGAGACACAATATCAACAATGACTTACACTTTGCGGTATGAGAGTATTAAAAGTGAGTCCAAAAAGTGTTCATCCAACTTTAATAGTGGTTTCAATTCCAACAGCATTAAAGTAGGGTTTATTTTAGAGATGTCCCAAATGTTTTCTCACATTTTGTTTTTTAAAGGAACAGTGAGAATTTTTAACTAGCCTTTCCTGAGTATTATTTGCACATCAGATTATTTAAAATGAAATAATTACATAATTGTAATTTAATTTGCACTTTTGAATATTATCATTATTGGTGTACCAGGCAGCAATGCTTATTATTAAGCTTGCCTGAAACTTCAGATTATAAAATCCTGTTTTCAGTTGCTCATAACTTTGTCAAACATTAATCATTTGAGATAAAATTTTGTGTGACAGGTGTCTGCCTAGAACTGATCTTTTCAGAAAATATATTGCCTTTATATGTACAAAGCAAAAATGCCATTGATTTCAGATACTGCTGTGAGTAATCAATACTTCTGCAAGTCAGACAAAGGGTCTCAACTCAGGTACCAAGAAAATGAGCAACATACAGTAAGTGACCACCCATGAAAAGATTGGTTTAAGTGATTTGACTAACATCACACAGAAACTCTGTGGCATAAGCTGTCATAGAGTCCGTTATCCACAGAAATATTCAAGTGCTTTAACTTGGAGATCATCCTCTTTCCATTTCTACAATTCCCTGCCACAATCACTACACGCTTTTAAACTTATGCAATAAATGAGACAGGAAGTGGTCTTACAAAGTCTCCATCACTACACAATCCAGATTCATCCCCTGAGCAGGTGTATTCCTTGCAATAAAGGAGAAAGGGGGAAAAGTAGCATGTGATCACGTAATTAAAGACTGTGCTATATGCACATGCAAAAGAGGACTGAATTAAGGTTGCACAGACAACCTTAATCATGGCATATCCTAAGTTCTGAGTGCTTGACTTTGCAACCTTAATAATATTCTTTTAACATTGATTTTGTGTATAGTAAACTATTTACACTGAACTAACATCTAAACACCTCAAACACATTGGGGATTCATTGTAGTATTATGTCTAAACATATAATTAGAGACCGTTCCTGTCCCAAAGAGTTTACAATCTAAATTTAAGACCAGACAGTACAAGAGACCACCGCTCTTTGGCCCTTCTTCTGGTTTAAAAACATTAGGATGATCCTTTTCTATTGTGAATCAATGTACTTCCTTTAAAGTCAATGGAGCTATGCCAAGTTACACCAGCAAAGCATCTGGCTCTAAACATGTGTCCTAAAAATATCTGAGAGTCCCCGTAAATTTTTTTTTATCTCTTTTGCATATTGAAGGTTTCCTGAGCTTCTTTTACTTGTTTTCCAGTGGGGCACTTTTAGCTACTTTTCCATCAGAAAAAAATGTTTCAGCATTGTGAAAATTGTGAAAAATTCACTTTAATACACTCTATTTTTCTCCTTCCTTGTTTTCCGTTCACACTAATTGTGATGTCCCAAAACAGACCAAGACCATGAAAATAGGAGGCAGCAGTTGATAGTCTTCAGAGACAGGCAGAAGTGCACACATTAAGAAAAAGAACTTCAAAGAAATGTTTGCTCCCTATGGGGAAAAGACAAGTTGGTAGTTAGGTCAAATTTTCTGCAAACATTTCCACATTCATGTCTGGCATGCTTTCTGAACAGGACTTGTAATGGGGGTTGAGGGTATGCTGTTTGCACTGATATGCCTTGTAATATATCATTGTGGGTTTATGTGACGAGTAGTATACTCCCTTTTCATTAGAGTGTGGTGACAGAACATCTGTATTTGTATTGCCAGTTGGTGTTCAAGTGTCTGTATCCCATAGTACATTTAATTGACTACATACAAGTTAGTTGACTTCAATATCTCCTAGAAAGCTTCAGGAGAGCTCAATTAATAATTTCCTCATTTTGTATGACACAGTGTTCCACAACAAGACATCATACAAGGTGATCTACATAAAAGGGGGTCATTTAGGGTAGGATGAGGGGCTAGAGTTAGGCCAGAAGCACAAGCCTCCACTTTTTTGGAAAGTAAGCAGCAACAATAATAAAAGTACTAATTAATTTTCCCATTACAGCTTACTATCATGAGATTTCTGGTATAAGTTTTTCTGTGTGGGAAGCTTGCAGCTACTTCGGATCACTATTCCTGTTGGCCAGTGAGCTGTGGAAGTAAAGGTTCGGAGAACTAACAACAAGGGATCTTTTTCTATCAGTTCTCCATGGCGTCTTTCAGATCCACTCCATTCAAAGGCTCTGATTTCACGCCTGCTGAAAACAAAGAGGAGTCCTTCCATTGACTTCAATTGGAATGGACTGGGACCACAAGGAGTGAGGAACTTTTCTAAGAAGCACGAAGCGGAGTTTTATGGCTAGATGGGGATTAACTCACCACAGAGTTACCTGGACATGAAATAGAGGGAAAGCGATGCCATGCCTTTATTCTCATTACAAATGTAACAGAGATGTGGAGGGAGAAAAATACTATTAAAGCTTTCATTAAGGAGATAATGTCCAAATAAATGAAAATGCAAGAGAAGGAGGATGGCTGTGCATGTCCCCTCAAACACACCTATAGTCTAGATACTTGATAGCAATGTTTAGTTTTTCCAATTCAATTAAAAATACCCCTAGAAACTAGAATTTTTGTGTAAACATAATATCATTAGTCTATGTCTGGCTTAATATACTCTATAGCAGGTTTTCAAAAATGTTAAGACCTATACCCAGTTGTAGCACACATTCTTGTGCTGGTTTGTGTGACCATCTTTTGATCATGTATCTAAATCTACTATAGGTCTTATGCACTCAATACGCTCTTCATTTTTTAAATGAGTGACAGCACATCTTAGCTGTGGGTTTTCAGAGCACCTTACTGGACCAAAAAGACTTAATGTATAAACTGCAGAATCATTCCAATCGAGTGGGGTTTTTTTTGTATTTTTTTTGTTTGTTTATTTTTGGCAGAAGACAAACATTGCTTTATATGCAACAGAATGTTATTAATATGAGTATTATACATTCTTCCACCATTTCTGTTAACATTCATCTGCTGATCTTAAGGTTTCTTTAATCAAACTGTAAAGATAGTCTGAAAAATTATTTGGATTAAATAGTTCCACCTAAATGACAGTTTGTGTTACTTTTAACTTCACACCAGGTCTCTATGAATCTTGGGTGTAAGCATATGGAAAGGTGGAGTGACCAGACAGCAAATGCGAAAAATTGGGACGGGGGTGGGGGGTAATAGGAGATTATATAAGAAAAAATCCCAAAAATTGGGACTGTCTCTATAAAATTGGGACATCTGGTCACCCTATTGACAGGACAATGAAACACCATGGAGATAGAGTTTAATCAGAAATCTTCACTGCTGGTGGTCTGGAGGAGATATGTCTATACTAAAAAGAAGACTAATCAAGCATACACATCTAAATATTCCTAGAATCTGGAGTACTAGAAATCCAGAGCTGGATCTGATTTTCACACATGGCATTTATCTTTATAATTATACACCAAACCCCAGTTCAGATCAGCATCAAACTAAGGATGTTCACATCAAGCACTGAATTGAGTCTCTTGGTGGGCTCCAAAAAAAGAGCCCACCAAGAGACTATATTTTAGAGCTCTACTTCTCATGGTAGCTAATAGTTTTGGTAAGCCACATACCAGGTGAGTGTTACCAAAACACATGGCCATAGCATGGCTATAACAGGGTAACTCGCCCCCAAAGTACTATCGGGACCAGCTTTTCTGTTCCAGTCCAGGTGTTCCCTAGTTTGGTGTAATGAGGAAGTTATAAATGGGAAGCAGCCAAGGGTAAGAGAGTTCAGAACCCGAAGTCCGGAGAGGGAGAGAGCTCAGAAGAAGAGCAGCGCTGGGCTGAGAACTTCAGGGAGGGGATGACTGAGGGAGGAGAAGTGAGAGCTCCCTACTGAGCAGTGGAGCCAGATCAGCCTGGTGAAAGCAGGAAGGTAGTTGGGAGGAGAGTCACCTAGAAACTTCCCATGGCCCAAGAGGGAAGACCAGAGAAGGCTGGATCAGGGGTAAGGGATGATGGCTAAAGCCTGACTGCAGCAGAGGGAGATGCCTACTGGCTCTCTGAGCTGGAGAGCTGAAGGCTGGGAAATGATGGGGTCGGAGGGACTCACTGATGTCTCTGGGCAAGATCTAGAAACATACGGGAAGGAAAGAGGGCGAAGAAACATCTCAGCTAGAGGGGTTGGGGTGAGGCATGGTGAGAGATGCCAGAGCTGTACCTGGGAGCTGCAGGTTGATGAGAAACACTGGAGAGTTAGAGCACAATGAGAGATTCCAGAGCTATAATGGAGGGCTGCAGCATGATGAGAGACTCCTGAGCTGTGCCTGAGGTGCTGATGAATTGCTGGGACTTGAAAAACTGAATGTATTTTAAAAAATTAACCCCACAAATGGCTATTTATACTCTGAAACCTTATGTGGCGTTACTGCTGACCCCAGAAGGAGAAACTGATGGAGGTGCCCCAGTAGTGCCCGAGCCTGCCGCAAGAGGGCACCCCAGGATGGGGTTGCCATAAGATGGGTCTTCTCACTACTACCTACAACTCAGAGAGATACTGCAGCTTTGCTTCTCCAAGTTAATTGCACATTTAACTTTATGGCTAATAGAACTTACCTCATTCCTTTATATACATATATACATAGATAGATAAATCTCAATATCCTTTGTACCAAACTATGCACAGCTGGATCATCATCAGGCTGACAAAAAGGATAGTCCTCATCTACCACTCAAGAAACAGAACAGCAGCTCTAATAATTTTAGTATTTGGTATCTTGTATGCTAAATTGCAGCTTTTTGTTTTAGAATTAAAGTCCATAGGTTATGGAGAGAGAGAGATTGAGAGAGAGAGATTGAGAGAGAGGACTTAAGACCTTGGAGTTTACTGAGAAAAGTTAATTCCTGTTTTCAAATTAAATATTTCATTGGCCTCCAGCCTTTTAAGAGCAGCCAATAGACTGAAATTGCAATTAGAACAGAACAGTTGTAGATTACAAATGAATGCTTTAAATGCCCAGGGCATTTAAATGAAGTTCTGAAATGAATAAATAAACGAAATAATCTCATTCCTATTGATGTCCAGTTACTAATTAAACACAGTAAGTAGGTTCCAGTTTACTCCTGCTTCACCTAACCAATTGTTTTAATAGAAACCTACAAAATGTTCCTTGTTTTTTCAGAGGTTCTGCTGGCTTGAATATAAATCTGACAAGATGAATTTACTAGGCAAAGAGCTATGACAGGCTTAAAATAATTGTAAGTCTGGTGGATGCAAAGTTATTGATTAAGAAACAAAATGGTACATTGGTGCAATAAATGTTTGGATACATTACAAAAATGTGGTCCTTGATCACTTATGAGTAATTAAATAGCTCTATGGTATTTTTCAAAAGGGTAGGGATATCAGTCCCTGGTTAATATATCTGGGTTAAATATAACTACATGATCTGTATTACAATTTTACCAAAATTTAAAATTAATAAATGTGTCTCTCTTTGCTTTCCTAAAATAACTATGCTGCTTGTTTTGAATGGCTATTGCTTTCTAATGATGAAATGTCTCCCCTCCATGTACAGAGCAAAACAGACAGAACTGGGTGAGCCATTCATCATGAACACAGACATAGGGTGTCTTCTCGATTTCTTGACTCTTGACTTTTCCCTCCTACTTACCCAGCTGGGAATTTCCGTGAAAGTCCATCACTTTCACAAAGTCTGCCTCTTCCACAACTTAACTATTCTGAGCTCTGCTTGTATGCACTATTCTGGCTGAGAGAGAGTACCAGACAGTTTCTAAGTAGCCTCCATGAGCCAAACGGGGCATTTACTCTTCTGTGAGGGTTACACTTCCACCACTCTGCCCTGTGCTGTATAAGCCTGGGTTGTTGTGCTGTTCCAACACAACACAAGTCCAAAGGAGGTACTGCTACTGGATGAGGGCTTTAAACAGACATATCTTGTTCCTGTAATCCCCAGTGGAATCAGTGTTGAGTAATCCCATTAAAGCCAATGCAACTATTTGAATGAATCAGGGTGGCAGGATTTGGCTCATACCAAGTGAGAAGTCTATGATCACCAATTTCAGACAAGTATCACTGTATACATGAACCAAAGGTAGCAGTAAAACCAGTCCCAATAATACAGTTTGAGTTTTAAAGCTAATTTAAACTCAGATAGAGTGGACATAGATTCCATGTAACTTAGCATGTGTCAGTCACAAATGCACTGGAATTTTCATGTATTTTCTTGAAAGCAGTTTTTACCTAATTTCCTATGCATTGTTAAACATCATAGATGCATGTTTCTAAAAAACAGCAGAGGACACAAATGGCAAGCAGAAAATTGATTGTCATGTCAAGGGAGTCAGGGAGATATAAATGAAGAGGCTACCATGTGCTTAAGTCAAAATGCTTACAAGAGTTTGAAATCTAACTTCATTCTTCTCTACTCAGCAATATGACTGGAAGTGAACGAAAGCTTCAGAATGGCATTCCATTAACACAAGTAAATGTAGCACTGCCACTATATACTGAAATACTATTAGTGTATTAGTAATAAAATAAGCCATTAGGCTTAGACACCAAGACAAAAATGTAATTACATTAGCACTCTTGGAGTAATGGCTCAAATGGTGACTTCCTGTATGATTACAGTTCAATCCAGAATCATTAAACAAGCAGTAACACTACTTTTACAGAATTTTGCTTAAGGGAAAAAAATCCCTGGCAAACCCAGTGAACATAACAAACAGAGAGAAATAAATAAGAGGGAGTACTCAGATGCTGCTCTGTTCCACTTTCTATAGTTTAAGGACAATTTTCAGTCATGATCTCCAGAGAAATCGTTGTAACACAGCTATTAATGGGAGCTACTTTGGACCAAATTTAGCCCTCAATGTATGCATGGGGCTCACAATTAGCTTCTTGTGAGCACATTCAAAAGCAGAGCTTGGCCAATTATGGATTACATCGACTTTCTTGCACAGAAACTGGCTTTGCAATATTAGAGTAAATATTTCTATTTTTCACGCTATGTAGTGTAGCGTCCCTCACAGCAGAGACGAGGCAGGACTCCGCTAACATGAACATAGGGGAATTAATTATTCAGGCCAAGACTAGTGCTAGTACTTTAGTGCCCAAGGCTGCTACTACCCAGTGGTGTTACCTTGGCAGAGTTGTCCTAGCTGGTATGGATGGCATTGCCATACAGCAGCCTTCCCTAAAAATAAGGCACTTTACCCTTTGTTTGTGTAGCCTACTTGTAGCACTGATCCTGATTCAGGCTAGAAGTCAAAGACAAAATCTTGCAGTTCTCCCTTTTACTCCAGATTCCCAATTTAGCATTACCACACAGGGTCTCACTAAGTCTTGGACTAAGCAGTAACAGAATGGATTACTGACTATTCGACACATGTCAATGTCTCATCTAGATAAAGATGTTCTTGCTAAAACAACAACGAGCTGAAACAAACAGGTTATCTTTATAACAGATAAGGGGCCATTGGCACTGAAATTTGAAAGCTACTTGATAAGCATGGATACATTCCACTAGCAGGTTTTTGATCCTCAGAAAAAAAAAATCCTTTTATCTGTGTACATGGGCGAAGGTTCACTGTCCAAAGTGCTATGTACTGGACAGGTTTCTAGCATTTCTGTCCAGGTTTCTCTTGGCCTTAATCAATGAAGTCTACATGCTGTTTTTATTAAATTTTGCTTTCCTTTTAAATGTGAACCTTCCTAACAGAGCTCCCATGGTACTGAGAAATCTCTTCACTCTGCAGGTTAGTAGGGATAGACCCTGGGAGTAAGCAAGAAGCAACATGGTGAGATTTATTTTTTTTTTAATATCCTACATGGAAAACAAGAAGCAGAAGTCATCTGACACTCCAGCAACAGCTTATCGAAAAGGGCCCTGCAGGCAGAGTCCTGTATCTTGCATAAACTTTGCACCTGAAACAGTTTTCACATGACAAAAACTTCACAAGTTTTCACACATTTGTTCAAGGCCAAATTATTTTGCATTTTACCTGTCTGCTAAAGAGGTCTTCCCTCCCTCACCAACTCCTAGTTTTGCTGGTGATGTCTCCCCATAGTCCGCAACATAAAAGTCTCCATCATCATCCTCGATCAACCACAGCCAGGATTTCTTATTCTAAA
This sequence comes from Dermatemys mawii, assembly GCA_007922305.1. Classification (NCBI taxonomy): domain Eukaryota; kingdom Metazoa; phylum Chordata; order Testudines; family Dermatemydidae; genus Dermatemys; species Dermatemys mawii. The sequence continues at coordinate 6,318,913 of ML677355.1, read as the reverse complement.
ACACTGTGTCTGCAACTGTTATTGAAATTGGCAATAAGAATGCAAATAGGGATGCTTCAGAAGGTCTAAACAAGAACACACTTTACTGATCTCAGTTAAGTATTGGAAAGTGTGCTGGTGTATCATAAAAGGTTCAAGAATGCTCTCTCTCACACACACACACAATTTGTCTTTGTTGCTTTTACGTTTTACTAGTTCTGGGTGGTTGCTTAACTTTTGTGTGTAGGATTAGCATTAATAAAAATATGAGTCTGATGGCTCCAGAAACAGAAGCCCTCTATTTAACCAGAGGAAAAGTTCAGTGTAGACAGCAGTACTGCAAGCATCCCCAAAACACTCTACCAACAGGGCCTTATTTTAGGAGGGCCTACCTTTAGGAAACTTAAGGTAAAGAATAGCACCTACTGAAATGTTTCTCTAAACTAGATCTCAGTTAAAGTTGGTGATGACAACAAGAGTTGTTCAGTAGGAGCTGAAAATCTTTTTGAAATGTCACTGAAGGGCACCAAGAATAGATTCAGATCCAGATTGTCTCACAAGACATTAAGAGAAATGAATAAACACAGTGTTAAGTCCTACAGCTTTGCCCGGAATCTGGTTTAAGAATGTTTACCAGTACTCTTGGGGCTCTCAAAGATGCGAACACCCTATCTAGGGTGACCAGATGTCCCGATTTTATAGGGACAGTCCTGATTTTGGGGTATTTTTCTTATATAGGCTCCTATTACCCTCCACCTCCTGTCCCAATTTTTCACATTTGCTGTCTGGTCACCCTAACCCCAACTCAGAGACAAAAAAGAGGATATTATTGGCTAATTTAACCCACAAGTCACTTACATAGTAATGGGCAAAAGTTGGAGCAAATAGTTAAGTTGATAAAAAGTTGGCAAATGATAAAAATACTGAGATCTGGTAGTTAGTGGTAAACTGAGTATAGGAAAGAAGCCTGAACTGAAGCTTTGCAAACCAACCAAACACAAACAAAAAAACCACACCCAAAAAACCCAAGAAAAACTTCTGACTCCTGTGGCCATTAAAATCTGTACAGTTGTAGGGGGCATTGTTACCCCCATCCCTGCAGGAATTGAGATCAATCGGTGGTGGGAGAAGGAGAGAAAACCTTACCTCCTCCCTCTGATATTATTGTTGCTGCTCAGTAGGAGCAAGGCCTGCATAAATAAGTGATATGATAAAATGCCCCACTCATCTCCTTATTCTCTTTATTTTTCTTTAATCTACATTTCTGCTTTTTCTCAGGGATTTTTCACTTTTACCAGCTATCAGTACCTCCAGATAACATGTTGTAAGTAGCAGATGATTCTATATATTTATATTCTGTCAATGAAATATAAGCAGAGTATTTTCCCTTGCTTTTCTCTTGGCATATCTAGCCTATGGAGTGTTATTTATATTAGTTTTTCATTCTTGTTCTTCTCCTTAACATTCCATGAAGTAAAAAAAAACAACATTAAATAAATCAGTCTAGTGATTTTAGAAGCCCTGGCCAGAGATCAATAGCTATGATTTTAGCACTGCCAGATCTCTTCTTAACACCAACCAAACAACCTTTCCTTCCTTGCTCTGGCTCTTAGTGTTGTGTCAAGAGCCAGTAATGGGACAGAGATACTGCATTACCCTCCGTACTACACCTGACACAGTTATATCATAGGAATCAGGAACTTTAGATTCCAAAATTAGATTTGAATCAATTCAATGTTTCCTTAAAATCATTGTCAGAACAGATTGGATATTTGACTCTCTAGGACTGATTCTCCCCTCACTCCAGTCTGGTGTAACTCAGCTGAATTACTACTGATTTATACTGCTGCAAGTATGTGAGAACAAAATCTGTCTGTATGAGAACCAAGGGTAAGGAACAGGAAGTAGAAAGTAAAACCCCTACTTGATGGAAAAAGTAAATTATTTAGGCAACCAAGTTCCCTGCTTTCAAACTCCAATGTCATTGCTCATTAAAGAAAATCTGTCCTAGAGGAAGCAGTTCAAAAATTAAATGTTTACATTTATCTATTGTTATATTTCCTATTGGAGAGAACATTGAAAGAAATAAGTAAAAAAGTCAGCTATGAATTGAAGGAGATTTTAGATACTGGTAGTACAACTTACATTAAAAAACAACAAACATCTTTTTTATTTCTTCCCCGGAAACTTATACCTCTGGTTCTTACTCTACTTTTATTTCTTTAAACGATGCCCTCTGTGAAGTATCCCCAGTGACTGGCAATTGTTTTTTTTATAATATTGTAACCAGTGCTAACCTAGGAGTCCATCACTATGCCACATGCCAGAGCCACTCAGAACTTGAAGCAGCAACAGGGACAAGCATACTACCCAGTTCATTAAAGTATCATAGGACAGGCTCAGTTTTCTCACAATGGAACTGCTTTACACTCAACTGTTTAATTTGAATGAATATTACCTTATTTCTCCTGAATTACTTTCCTCATTCTCCTCATATATATATGCCCTTTAAAAACTCCCAGAACTCAATGGTTTATTAAAATATTTTGAAAAAAATCAAATGGTGATCTAAAATGGGGGCACTGAGCGGATCACCCACAAGACACTGATTAGATCAAGGCAGTTACTTGCTGACTGTATGGTTTCATACACTCACTGCTTTAGTCTGAAAGGCATTGAAGAGAGTGACAAAAGGCTTTGTGACTCAATGTAGCTGATCAGTATGTAGATTAAACTCATCTTGAATGAGCAAAGATCAGGTAGCGAAAAAATTAAAGAGCCACAACTCAAACTGATGTAAGAATTAGGTCAGGGGACCTAGGGAAATGAAACAGTACAGCTACCCTAAGGGACTAGAGAGAAAATAATTCAACAGTGTAACATCTAAATATTGCTAGGAATCTGGTTTTCACCTAAAGCAGAGATAGGAAGGCTCAAATAGGTACCAACAATAAGCTCATATCCCCAACTGCTTCCCTGATACCCAGAAGAATATGAAAATAAACAGTTCCCTTGCATCAAAGAAAAGCTAATACTTCAGCTGACAGACAAGTTTTTCCTAGGTGTCTTGTTACTTTTTGTTTCCATAATGTGGTTGGGAGTTGGAGAGCGGTGGTGGAGGCAGATAGGAGAAATGTGTCATACTATTTGTACTTCATCGATTGGTATAATCATCCTTTGGTTGAAAATACAATATCATCCTATTTAGTATGGTGCCTTGCATGCCAACGCTATCTCAAAATGTGTTGCAGAGTTAAATAAAGCAGTTTCACAGGGGAAAAGATGTGTTTGCAGATTAATTCAAGCATTAAGACAGAGTTCTGCCAGAAGCAGCCGCAGAAGAGAAGACTGTTACACTAATTGTGGACAAGATATGTTAACAGCCAGAGAGGAGGCTCATGATAGATGAAGAGAGGGCTAGTTAACTATGCGGAAAGCTGCTCGGCATTTCTTCACTGCTCTCCCACAATGGTAAGACAGGATGCCAAATTATTTTTGTCACCTAAAGCCAGCACTGTTCAGGATCACATAAATTATGTTTCTCTGCCGTCCTCAGGACTACAAATCTGATTAGACATCTTTTGAGCTATATTTGCAAGCCAGCCTCCAGGTTGCTGCACACAAATCTTCCGCAGACACACATATGCCTGAGCCAACCCCTCATTTACACGAAAAAATCCCAGAATATCCAAACCATTAAACTAGCATGTGTAAAATTTAGGTACACAAATTGAGAGGCCTGCTTCAAATCTTAGTTCATTAAGCTCTTTTATTCTGAATTTATGCATCTTGCCCGTCTCTTTTAGTATACACATTTTCCATGCCAGAGAGGTAGCATGATGCTTCATGCCAGGCACTAGACATGGTGTGCCACAATCTGGGTTCTTGTTCCAGTTTTGCTATGAGACTTTGGGTGACTCATTGCATTCCCTGTTACGGAGGATTCAATATTTAGTTGGAACTTTAATGCTCATTAATTCAAGCTTTAAAATTTGTTTTGAAATGAAAAAATATGTTTTTGGGTAGTGTTCTGTACAGTCTGAAGTGATTTCCCCTAGTTCAACTAAATGACCTTTTTCATTTGAATTTCCCACACACACCTAGCCTCCCATCCCCCACTTCAAAATTTGAAATGATCAGTACCAAGCTTTGATCTAGAATCCTGACAAAGTCTGTAATATAATGGTTAAAAAAAAAATGAAGAAATGTAAAAGTCTCTCTCTTCTTCCAAGAAAAAATGCCCATTGCTATAAAGCAGTTCTGTCTGAATCCCCGAACATATCCTGAAACACAATGGTGCAGCACATTGTATTCCAGCACTAAGCTTGTCACTATGAAACATTGAAACCTTTTGGCACCACTTTGGGGCTTGCTACCATTATTCACATCATCTTAAATTATACAAAATACATTCACGGTGGGATAAGGCCTGCAGAGCATTATCGTCTTTGACCAGTCTGATCTGAAATCGCTCTATATTAAGATCCAGTAACTTCATAGTCAAACAATGACTAAACTAGTCTGTAAATTCAGGGAGGAGAAGTTGGCAGGTGAAACAGTGGAGCTAAGGTTTAAGATGCTCTTTAGAATGTATAAATCAGGGGCATCTTCAACAAACTGTGCACACAGATTGTTTGGGTTTTTTTAAATAAATGGGCACTAAATGGGATTCTGTGCTAAATCTTCCCCTGTGATGAACTCTTGTAGATTTCTATTTCACCACACATCATTTACAATGGAGGTAGCGGGGGAGAGGAGAGGGTAAGGAATGCGTTCTCAGGACTACATAGCTGAAGGCTTTTTTCTTGTGTGTGGTTTTGTTTGTTATGTTTTTTAAATAAAATACAGGCTGCCCTTATAAGAGTTAGCTGATAGGATGACTAAGGAGTCCTGACTGTTTCCCTATCTCCCCCTAATCTAACTTCATTTCCTTTTCTCTTTTAAGATAGCGTGGCTGATACAGAACACTACTTATTCTGGCAGATACTTTTCCCCTAGGGAGGAGTTCCTTACAGTCCAGTTATACCTTAGCTCTCCTGATTTTGTTTCACTGCATAGTACTGTTTTTCTGGAAGCACCAACTGTTGAGTTATTTACTTTTTTTTATAAGGAAGGATTTGTGTTGTTACTTCCCTAGTAAAATGAGGCTCTGTCAAAGGAAGTTTTCTTACCCATGTGTTTTTTTTTCCTCTTCACTCCTCCCCTTCACCATGACCTGTTGTACTCTGGTCTTACCTTTGTAATTTAGATTTCAATGGCCTGCTTTTCAAAGTGCTGGTCATCCGCAAATCCCACTGAAGTACATGGTAACTACATGAAAAGCAGGCCATGCATGATCCTTAGTGCAGGGGCCTTGTTTCCTATGTTTCTGCTACACGCCATGCCCATCTAATGTTTTAAACTAGCTGATTATCAAGAACACACTTAAGACTTTGATCAAACTCTGGGTTGACAAATACAACTATTTACATCTCACTTGTGGTCACAAAGTAATACAACAATGGGGAAAAGCTTGCAGATGTGCCTGCCCCCACACCTGAGCGCCAGATATTTATCAAATGTTCCTAGTGCAACCATAACAATCATATTTTGTACAGCTGACACTGCGTCCTATGGCACAGCACTGCCAAGTGGCCCAACAGAAGGCAACAGCCATTTTGTGCAAACAAGCACACAAGAACTTGACAAATTCTTGTCTCCTCCCTTATGTATTTCTCACATTTTCTCTTTTTGATCAAGCCACATATAACAATAACTAATAAACAGAGTTATTTATATTGTACTATTTAGGACAGATTGTAAATTTTAATATTGCTTCCTTCTAAGGTCAGGCTTAAAGCACCTACAAAAGAACATACTCTTTCTATAAAATGGGGCTTTTCCTGCTGTTTGACAAACTCTTCAGACTTCTCAGAGGGCCTCAGTACCGCTCTCTGCATGTAATCTGCATGGCTGTTTTTTTTAAAATTTGGCTTACATGCCTGAGCTTAAATTGACTGGCAAACTTGATGTAAAAAGGGATTTGTCCTGCACAGACATTTATGCAGCATTAAGGTGGTGGGTTTACCTTCCTCTACATTTCGGAGCACAGATCACATGAATGAGGGTAACATACCCAAACATCAAAGCTTCCTATGAGAGCAGGAGGCGAGCACAGAGCATCTCTGTCCTTGCCATCTAATACAATTAGGACTATGTGTTACAGATGTAAGGGACCAGGTGACAGCCCAGAGAATATAATGGCCAACGCCATTTCAAGCTTTTGCACACTAGCCCACTAATGTGCCTCAGTCCTAATGAACAACCTCTAACAGCGAGATCATTCAGTCCTTGGTCTTTCTGCTGACACTGCCACCTATTCTGGATAATACAATAATGTTTTTTGTAATGCAGGACCTCGTAGTCATAAGAGCACAGAGTCAGGAATAAGTGACTCCTGCATTCTACTCCTAGCGCTGACAATAGCTTGTTGAAACACTTTGGGCAATTCACTCAGCCTCTCTGTATCTAGTTTCTCCACCTGTAAAATGGGGATACTACTATTTCCTTACCTCAAAAGGATAATGTTACTTAATATTTGAAAATGGGTATAAATGTGGCTATGATGAGTAAAGATAATCATTATCTAACCTGAGCTCACCTCATGTTGCATACAACCCCAGTCATCAAGTGGTACAAACACGCATTTGGAAACAAAAATCAGTGACAGCATTTTAATAACACCACACTGGCAAAACTTGAGAGAGAGAGAGACAGACAGACAGATAGAGAGATAGACAGATAATGATCATGCCCACTTTACCAGTAAGGAAAATTAGGCAGAGAGAGAGAGAGAGAGAGAGAGAGAAGTATAATCATGCCCGTTTTACCAGTAAGGAAAATTAGGCAGAGAGAAGTTAAATGTCTTCATTTCAAGTCACAAATGAAGTTTGTTTCAGAACCTGGGACAGACCTCTGGACTTATAGTCCACACCTTCATAAATAGACACGATTCCCACTGGATCAAACCTCATTCTGGAAAAACAGCAGTGTATAAGATCAGCATTTACTAATACCTTCACTTTGAAAACTAGTCAGATGTAGAGATTAGAGGGATTTTCCCCAGAGAAATGCCATATTACTATTACTTCATTGTCCTTTCACATTAAAATAATTTCTAACAGTACAGTTGAAAAAAGAATTTGAGAACAGAATAATTAAGAGTCCAACACTTCATATGAGATTGAACAAATCATAACAATTTACAATATTAGCACACAGTTTAGCAGTAATATGACTGAATCAGCAATGGCACAGAATGACATTTAAATGGGGCTAATAACAATACTTCATTCACTGGTTTTATGTGAACTTCATTTTAAAAATGTCAGAAGATAGATAAATGAATAATCAGTGTCATACCAGAGCAGATGTATTCCTTTTTCTGAACATCCGCCACATTAAAACCCCGAAGGTGCACAGGTGCCATGCAGAATGTAAACTGCCCAATCGAGCGTCTCTGACGCAGCCAATCAGACAGCCAAGCCAGGTGGCAGTCACAATACAGGTAATTGGAGTGAAGCCGCCTGTAATGGGCAGAAAGAATCACATCACATCTGAATGTTTTAGAAACAGTGATTAAACATGGCAAACTCATAGAAATTCTCAGAGACATTGTGCTAAAAACCCTACACATATTTTCACACAGGAGTAAGTTGAATTATTACAGGTAATTGTTGAGACTAGAGGATGAGGGGATCCACAAAATTGAAAGGGCTTTCATTTGATCAACCTGTCTTTTCTGTTATATTGAAAAGCAATAAGTGAACATGACAAGAAGCAGACCTTCAAGTAGGCATCCAAAAGGTGGGTTTGCAATCAACCCATGAAACTGAAAATTGTCCAGCAGGCAGCAATCTTTGGTGCAATTACAAGTGCCAGGAGTACAATAGCAGCTTCACGGCAGTTTTACCTTAGGGCGCTATAGACAAAGCACAGAGGACCCCAAAAAAGATAATATCCATTAACTGAACTTTTTCTAATCCATGAAAGGTTCAGTTCACATTTAGGTGAAGATTCATCCTTCCTCATCATTAAGTAATTTAATAAGAAGCTTCACTTATCATCATGGCCATCCACTAAGCTTCTAAGAGGAGTCTGAGAAGTACTGTTCAGCAACGGAATGTCTTAAATACAAAATACTCAAATTATGAGTACTTGTGCAATTTTGCTGTGGGTTTGCTACATAGATTAATTGCTTCTTCCCCCCCCCACTTAGTTCATTTTTAACATGATGCAATTTCACAAGAGAAGATGTAAACTTCTAAATGTATACTAAAGACTTCCAGAAGCATTATCTAGCTTTAATCCCCTCCCTCCCCTGTATCTTTTAAACAATAAACATGCATCCAAGGAATAAACCCAAAACTGTTTAATAACTACCACAAACTTTAGGTCAAAGTTTAATAAGTTAAAATTGGCAAGATTAAACATTTCATTCCTTTTAATGAGTCATGAATTTGTAGCATTATGACAAAGCTGAAATGACAACCCCCCCGGCCCCTGCCGAAGACTGCAAATCCTATAAGATATAGTTAGACAAAGCATTCTTAACTGCAATGCAGTAATATATCAAGTATTATATTTAAAAAAAACAATTGGTGTGCTCACAGGATTTAGCCTTGCCAGCTCCAGAAGAAATTAACCATCAATCTAGAGATATTCATATTACACAATGGCAGTTGAGATCAGCGGTGGCGCCTGAGCTGACAGTCCCTAGATTTGTATGTCTGGGGGGAGCCAGTGACACATTTTCAGTGGCTGGACCTCAAGCTTGGAATTCACTTCCATGCTTTGGCCAGTAGCGTTTACATCTGCTGGGTACACTTCAGGGCACACTGTTAAGCATATATTTCAGCCAAGATTTCAATGAAGGGGAGGAACGGGGCAGCAATGCTGTTATACACTGTGAAAGTTTCAGATGACACTGCATCAACTTAGATCTTTGGTAACATGTTTTTATTGTGAATTATTTTTTATTTCTTTTTTGATAGGCACAGTATATAAACTGAAAGAAAAAATATATACATTCACAAAGCCGAGAGAACATTGTCTAGGAAAAGATCTTCCTAATGGCAGCAAGGCTGTGTAAACCTATAGATGAATAATTTTATACAGTTAACCCGACAAAGAATTAGCATCCCTTCCCATCACAACATTCAAAAACATGCTGTGATGATATTCAGAATTATACTTTCTAAAGAAAGTAGGAACTTGCCTTTTTTTGTTTTCAGACAGCGCTCATATGATAAAAATTTCACAAGAACTGCTTCTATTTCTCCTATTTGTTTTCTTGCTAGATATGTAGAACTAGCTTTTGAGTTTAAATATTTTAACAGTGGGAACCATGTTCCTCCTCAATCTGCCTGCATTGTCCCATGTGAGCCCTATCTTTAGGCTTGATAATGTTATTTGTGTTGAAATTCTGCAGCATGGCACCGGTGTTTGGGAATTGCTCTTGGTCCATTGTAAACAAGCTGTCAAGCTTAACCAGGTAGCCTGTAGGAATATGTCTTTGATAAACAAAGTAATGAATACAATAAGAATGCTTGAAGAGGGCTTCCATTGTAGTTGAGAAACACGGCACAACAGTCTCTTGTGCAAGTCGGGAGCACTGCAGCCGTTTTTTGTAATTTTTTGTATATTTTACATTTTTTTAATGTAATCATTTACTCATAGATGCAGAGATAGCAGGAGACTCACCATTAAAGAAATTAATACAGGAGCCATGTTTAGCATAAATAAAGCTGTTTCACACAAATGAAAGCAGATCAATACAAACTAATTCCTGTAAATTCCAATCAAGAGCAAAAAAAAAAAATCAATAAAACAAAAAACAACAGAAAAGAGGAGTTAGGTTGAACAGAGCAGCACCGAAGAGCTGATTTATTTATTTTACTTTTTAAAAAGGATTCTTAAGTGCTACAATAATATTAGTACATTTTTCTTTCACTTAAAGGTCATATTGACTGGACACTTCCTTAATTTTTCCTCCCATGTTCTTCATAATGGAATGTATTTTTTTCTTTTTAAAAATTCACACAACTCTTGTCTTTATAAAACAAACTGGATTGAGAGCACTGAGAATAAACTTTTTAGCTACAGAAGAAGTACAGTACTGGCAGCTTCCCCAACTGCCTGTGAATGGACTTCAGAACTCACTATAACGAATTATATCCAGTGTACTCTATCTAGGCTCATTCAATCTATAACTTCTCTAGTAAGCCTGCTAACACAATAGCTAAGTGTGATGATATTTTAGTGAGGTGGACACTGAGCCACTGGGAACTAAATTAAGACTATATTCCAGGGGTGGGCAAACTACGGCCCATGGGCCACATCCACCCCAGAAGACTGTTCTGCCTGGCCCCTGAGCTCACTGGGGAGTCCTGGGGGCAGACAGGGGACAGGGAGCAGGGGGTGGTTGGATGGTGGAGGCTGGGGGGGTGGTCAGGGGACAGGGAACGGGGGTGGGTTGGATAGGGGATGGGAGTTCCAAGAATCTGTCAGGGGGTGGGTGTATGGATAAGGGTCAGGGCAGTCAGGGGTGAGGGAGCAGGGGGGGTTGGGTAGGGGATGGAGTCCGGGGGTGGGAGCTGGTTAGGGGTATAGTGAGAGTCTCTGGAGGGGGCAGTCAGAGGACAAGGAGCAGGGGAGCTTAGATAGGGGCTTGGGTTCCAGGTGGTGGTGGTTGGGGGGGGGGGTTTTGAGGGGGGGGTGAGGGGACAAGAAGCAGCGGGGGGTGGTGGGGGGGTGGGGGGTTCTGGGGGCGGCAGTCAGGGGGCAGGAAGTGGGAGGGGGTCAGTTTGGGGACGCGGCCAGGCTGTTTGGGGAGGCACAGCCTTCCCTACCTCGCCCCCCATACAATTTTGCAATCCCTATGTGGCCCTCGGGCCAAAAGTTTACCCACCTTTGCTATATTCATTCTACATAAGGTACTGCACAGCCATCAGATTTGAACCATTGACTGAAGGATCAAATACTACAGCCTTTCTCCTCAACCTAAGCCATCGTGCCTGCAATAAATTCTATGAAACATGCTTCCTCTCATAGATTTTGTCCCTTATGAAAGAAGCTTCCTTGATGTGTGTATTAATATGGAAGAGAAAGAAAAATAACGTACAAAGTAGAATCAGAAAAATGACATGAGAGAAGGTATTGGTGTCCCTTCCCTCCAATAATATCTTCATATGAACATTTTACCTAACAGAACAATAAGAGACTTATTTCTAAGTTGATTTGTGCAGAGCTGCATTACCTGGGCAGTTGCAAAGGGGCAGTATTACCTACTTCAGCAAAGCACATGTTTAATATATCAAAACCACATTATCCTGCAATATGGACCAACAATGGTCAAGTGTGTTTCTAATCATTTTTAGCTAGGAAAAATAATTTTAACATTTAGACATCATCTGTGTGAGGTGCGATGGTAATGATTTGAGGAGAATGGAACAAATCCAGCTTTGAATGAGCAGCAACAGACGTTATGAAATATTTGTGATATCTGTGTTTATCTTACATTTACCATTCTTTTGATGGCTTTACTACCTCTGACAAAGCAGGGGGAAGGTAAAATGAAAAATTAAACCATTGTATTACAATTCTACCCTTCTGCATGGGGCTTTTTTTAAAAAAATAAATACTGAACTGTTTAGAAGTGATGTAATTTGGCAGCCTTCGAGACTTGTACATGCCACTTACTATTGATGAAACTATCTTTGTATAACATAAGGTGAATAAATACAAATGCCAGCTTTTAAAGGTGCCCTTTCAGCCACAGACTCTAAATTAAATTTCCAGCAAATCCTTTTAGAATGGGTCAGCATTCATGTTCTGTAAAATGTGGCTCTCAGAATTCAATATAAAAGCTTCTTTTTATAAATCCCATTTATGACTTCCTTCCTTTTTTTCTCCATCTTTAATTACAGCGAAGGGGGATTAGTCAGTGTAAGTCTCCAGGGAGCGCTATACAAAGCCATCTCCGAAATTAAACTAAAGGGAAAATGGCAGCAGGCACTGAGCTCTGGGAACAGACAAGACTGATTGATCTGAAGTAGCCAGGCAAATATTCTGGATCATTAAGGGAGAGAAATCTCTTAACCACCCTTCACCTCCCTCATAAAAAGACAAAAATATAAATTCTCTTTTATCAGTTACATTAACGCTAACATCTTTTAATGTCATCCCTTTAGAGGAAAAAAGAAAATAAATACAAATCAGTAGTTGTCACTTTACAGAAAACAGCCTATCAGTATGGGCAGATAAGTACCATTTTTCTTCAGTTCAGTTAACTGGCCTACTGTGATTATATGAAAATATATATCCAAACATAGCATTCTGCTTCCCACTAGTATGAACAAGCTGCTAGTATTTGGCTAGCTGAACATTTTGGAATAAGCACACATTGGCTTATTTTTATACCCTGGAGTAAAACAGGCTTTTCTTTAAAAAAATGACTTCTGGGGCTGTGTATTTATTTAAAGGGAATGATTTTGGAAATGGCTGGGTCAGGTAGAGCTACAAAGCGCTGATGGCATTACCCCTTGGACTTTTACCTCTGAGCCCTTAGTATAAATTCCACAAAAATTACACACAGGTCAATTTAATTCCCTATGTATATAGTTCTCCTAGAGCAAGTTGGAAATTTTCCAGAGGAACCTTTTACCATTGGAAAACAGCAGATTTGTCCCAAGAGAAAACGTTTTTCAAAAATGGGTCAATTTCTATTAAATTTCATTTGGATAGAAAAAAAATTCAAAAACAAAATCTTTTAGATTTTTTTGGTGCAAAATGATTCTTCATTTAAAAATGTATTTTAGTTTGTATTTAAAAAAATAAAAGTAATTTAAAATGTCAAAATCAGATTGAAACATGTTGACTATCAAAATTAAAGGTTTTGACTGATAAACAATTTTTAATTTAATTTTGTTTCAAGAATATTTTGAAATTATTGGGTTTATTCCATTTTGGAACAATTTTTTTTTTTACCTCACAGAATTTCCCACTAAATGAAAAATCTTGTTTCTTCACACCTCTGACTTCTACATTATCATAGGTCAAACTGTGTGTGCATTTAAAAGCTGTGTGACCCTAGGGTGACCAGACAGCAAATGTGAAAATTCGGTCTGGAGGTGGGATGTAATAGGACCCTATATAAGGAAAAGACGGAAAAATTGGGACTGTCCCTATAAAATCAGAACATCTGGTCACCCTATGTGACTCCAACTTATTGAGATTTGCATGGCTGTAAGGAAGGGTTAGTCTGGCCTCCCAGTATCAACTGAATATCAGAATTACATTTCATAATCAGCAGATGATGACAATTAGGCTCAAGAGGTAGATTTTTTCTCCCAAAACTAGCTTGAGCAGGTTACTTTGGGGAGAGACTGAAATATGCTCTCACCCAATAAGATTACCACCTCATTCCTGTTTACAAGGGATTAACGTCACAAAATAAAGTTTTGGCTTGAGATATTTACTGTTTTTTCATTAAAGAAAAGTGGTTTAAAAAACCTTTATAAAAGTATTCCTTGAATAAAGACAAATATTCAAAGCAAAGCAAAGTTATCCAAGGCTGCTACTTATTTCTGAATTTGGTACTTACAGAGTCCTGATCTTTGGCATATGGTTGAAACTGGTAAGAGGGATGCGGGTGATGTTGTTATTGTTGAGAGTACTGTTAAAAAATAAAGAAAGGAAAGAAAAACAGATTGATCAATTATTTACATTACTTTACCAACACACTCTTTAAAGAAATTAACTACTTCAGCAACGGATAATAAATCTATAGTGCTGCAAACAAGAAGACGTGCTGACAAATATTTCAGGAGTGATTTGTGAGTTGTCAAGAAGGATATTTTTACGGCAAACTAATTAATAATGGCACAGAAGTAAACAAAAATTGCTATTTAACATGTCCTGCCGTACACAGCAAGTAGCACAAGATTTCATCCACTACAGAATTTGTTTTCAAATAAAAGGAGAGATGTTGGCACTTATGCCTTGTTAGCACAGCCTGTTTGCAATGAGACATACAGCTCAAATTGCTCCTTTGGAAACACATGGATGGATGAGGAATTCTTGTTTGGCTTCCTTTGGAAGAAATATATGGAATGTGGAATGTACCAGAATAAACATTTCATGTTCAAAACATGTAAAGGTTTCAAATGGATCTCCATGTAGTGTATTTTATCAGAGCTGGTCTTAGACAGAATGGCACCCCGCTGCCATTAGAGACTCTAGTCATGATTTTAATGATAAAATGACTAGTTTAGCATCAACTGGGACAACTTGCCCTCATTTATGTTGTTCCTAATTACATCACTGACTCCCTGGCAAATAAGAAGCTAAAAGTTTATCAGTGAGGGCCTGGGAAATGGAACACACACACCAGAAGGGTATATTTGCCACATTCCAATTGCTCAGAAATTGCAACTACAGCAGCTTACTGTGTCAAGAGACTTGGTCAAACCTGGTTATTTGTTACCAACCAGGCTGCACTTTCCATCCTATCTCTAACTGAAATGGTTAAAGCTCTTCACATTTCCCTTATTTAAAATGTAAACACGCAGCAGTTGTTTATAGGAATGGCCCAGCAGACTGTATGTTAAAACAGCCATACTGCAGTATTTTGGGTGATTACTGTAGAAACCCATATCTTGGGCTTGTTTTTGTTTTAAATTTAGGACTGTATGCTTTGTGCAGGTGATAAAATAAACAGCCACCTTAAATAATACTTTAAAGTGTTACTACTGTTACTTATACCTGAACTGTTCAGTAGTTGTGATATTATGGATTTATGCAGGGCATTTCATCAAAAGATTATCAAGAGCTTTAAAATAATTAACTAATTAACCTTCTAATTCATCTGTAACCTCCTTCCAACAAATGACTTGTTTTCTGTATACTAGAGATCAGCATGTACAACAGAAACCAATCTGTAGATTCCCAGTTTGCACAGCCTTAGTGTACGGTAGCCTACAATACAATATATTGCAATATTTTAGCTCCACTAGAAAAACTGGTAATGTCAGTTGTTGGTTCAAATCAGAAATCAGAACACGCTCAAATATGGAGGGGATAGAATATTTGAAATCCAGACTTAAACCAAAATATACATTTCACAATTTGAGCCTAATTGGAATCCCAAAATCAGAACCCCCCAATTTCATAGGGAAGGGCAAAGAATTAGGGAGGAAAGTGCTGTCGATATCGGGAGTTGAGTTCTTTATGCATCACTCATGGTGCAAACTACTCAGGAGAAACTGCAATGCCTCACAGTGAAACTCTCTGAGGCTGAAAAGTTGCTTCGTCTGTACTCCAGAACTCCCCTCTGAAGGTCATCATAATACAAAAATGAATTTTCCACTATGCCAGTGTGCATTTTAAAATGAAGCTCTCTTTATATGTAATTCGTATTGCTAGATTATGGTACCTAGCAGATGGTGCAGGAATGGAAGTTGGTGGTAGACAGCTAGTCAAAAGAAGTGTGTGGCACAGTAATTTTCATTCAGACAAAAGAAACACTCTATAAGAATAAATGACAGCAAGTATTGTCCAGTGGCTCAAGCGGAGGATTATGATTCAGAACTCCTGAGTTGAATTGCTATATCTGTCACTAATTCTGCCTGTAATCTGGACAAGTCACTTAGCATTGGCTTCCATTTCCACATCTGTAAAATACTTATCTACCGAGCCACAGAGATACTGATGCTTAATGTGTGTGAAACACTCTGAAATCCTTGGAATAACCATCTTGGATGAGGCTGTAGAAGTCCTAAACATCATTACTATTGTTACATCTATGTTCTGATTTTGTTCACTTGTCCACTAAAAGAATAGCAGCAAAGTGTAAATGTGTGTTAGTGTAAGTGGCATATTTTTATAGAGACCATTAGTATAGCAGAGAACTCCATGCAGGGACTGGGATCATAAATCGCCAAAGAACAACCATGTGTATATAGTCAGCTTTGAAAATTAAATTGTACACAAAGCTGACAACTGAATATGCTAGTGAGGACATTAAATGACTCAATGCAAGTCAAACTGAATTCAGTGGAAACTTTCCTTTGACTTTAACAGAACACAGAGTGGATTCAGAGAGTGAGAAGTGACAATGAACATCTTTCCCAAGTAACTGAGAGATACATTCTGTACACTATTTCCAGCACAGCTGTTGAAAATTCAATTCACATATTTAATAGATAAAGTATAGATCTATTATGTAGTAACTCAAAGTAACCCAGATCCTAGTTTTGCTACTTACATAATTCCAACACTAAGAATCCATTTGTTGCTAGAAATAAGTAGGAAGATTTCCATAGATCTCCAAATAAATAAATAACAAAGCAACAAATAATGAGGAATACAGTTAATACTGAATTAAGTGCTATTTCATTAATCTACTAATTAACTATAACAATTCAAGTATAATCATAGCAAATAGCTACTGCACAGAAGACTTATTAATGCATGATTACACTGATATTTAAATGTTAACCATTATGAAGGCAATAAAGCATTTATGACTATAGCAGTATTTCAACACAAAGAAGGCTAAATACAGCTGTACAGCTTCCATTACTCCACAAAGAGTGCTAATTGACTGTGAACTGTCTGCATTATTAGTCACAATTTTATTTGTGTGAGTTAACCCTTTAGCAATGATTCTTCAGAATGTGCCAGTCCAGTGTAGCAGAGTTCTTGTATAGGCACTTTCAGCGGAACCTTCAAGGAGCAGTGCTAGAGAGGCATTTTGCAAACCTGAATACCAAGTACATGAGGCAGTTGCCAAGTGTCTAAAACCCATCTTCCCAGCAATGATTTTTAAGCCTGTGTATTGTGGTGGATTCAAAAGACCATAATGCACCTATATATGGAAGATGGTGGGAGGGGGCAGAGAAAATCCACTCCCCCAATTTTCTATTAAGTGCTATGAAGCCCAGTAGATATTTAAAACAGACTATGTGAGATCCTGGACTCTCAGAGCATACAGGTTCCCTCCGCATCATATAGGGAGACTGGAGACTCACATCACACCACATTGTCATCAGGATCACACCTATTAACCTGTTGCTTATTTTAGAGCCAAGTTTACCCTCATCCATCAGAAACTCACTGTTAATCATTGTAAGGTGTTCCCTTCCAAAACGCTGAATCAGTAACCTGAGGTATCAGAGAGTGTGGCTCTGCAGAGAGTATGGCTGCAAACCTGCCACCTTGGGCTGTGATATTGTCAGATCTCGCAAGCAAAGCAGGGTCAGGATGCATCAGTACCTGGTGGGTCTCCAAAAACTACTTGGGAGCTGCCCAAAATGTTGTTAGCCACCTGTACAGGTGGCACTTCCCCCTCTGAGGCACATCCTCAGCTGTGGTAAATTGTTAGCTCCAATGACGTAAATCTATACCACCTGAGATCTGCCCCCCAGGACAGTGTGATGTTAGGAGGTGCCCACTTTCCCATAAGATATAAAACTGACTTGTGGTCATTAAAAGATCACCTAGCATTTTTTCAAAAGAGGAATGTTGGCTCTAGAATCTTATACATATGTATGTATGTATGTATGTATCTCATGATCGATTTTCATGACGGTTTAATGGCAAGTTTTTATTCTGATGCTAGCCATCTCCTCTCTGGGTCTGGAATCCTGGACCAATCCCAAATCTGGAAAACACAATCTGCCTCCTTCCTCACACTTCCCATGCAAATTCATTTACATTTAACATTCTTACATACTTTCCTAGCGGCGCTAAACTGTTGTGAAGCATTGCAGTGCACGGATAAAAAAATTACCGAATTCCACCAAAAGGTGGCTGCATTTTCTGGTGAATGACATGATCCTTTGTATTTCCACAGTTGCTAAAGTGCTTCAGGATAAATAGTAGTATATATCTCTGATCAAAATGAAAAGATTGGATTTCTAATCTAACCAGATTAACTCCTCAATTTGAAAGGCAACCTAGAAGTCTATCTCCATAAACCAGTTGGACTGATTAGGAACTGAAAAATCCTAGGACCTTTGCTGAATGGGCAGGAGAACTCTTTCCTCTCACTCTCTCTCTCTTACTGCTTCAAACTACAGAGAAATATTGTGAGTTTTGTTCCTCTTCACTGTGTCTTTGCACTTCCAACTTATAAAAAGTATACATGTATATTAAAATTGCCAGCCGCTTACAACTCTGTAATAAAAGAACAAGTAAACAATAATAATAAAAATTATAACACATCCACCCTACCTACTCCAGTTAAGTAATGAAAATATACTGTAAGACCAAAGATATCTTCTGGCAATGCCATCACTAAAGGGGCAAATCAGGTGTAAAAAGATTATGTTAAATACCTATATTACAACAAGTAAAAAGGTAACAATATTATCCGCTTTGCTATTTTTGCAGTCGACCACAACTTCAACTGAGAAAACAGGTGGGGTGTTGTTTTTTTTTCTTTCTTTTACATTGAAAGGGTCCTATTATGTAACAGTGATTAATTATCATCCATTGTACTCCAGCTAATTCAAGTTATGGCATTCTATTTTATCAGTGCTATAAAGAGAAAGACCCTATAGTAAAATCTAATTTTCCTCCTCTAATCAGTACACTTTTTTCGTAAAAGAAGACACATAGGAAAACAACTATCAATACAATTTCTGCAATGAAGGTTTTTTTACACACAGGATTTGAATGGATGTAAATGACAGAAAAATCTACATACAACACTAGGCCGGAGCCAAGGGCACGCCTTGGTTTCGGCATATAATAGGGACTCTGATTTTCTTTTACATCCCATTTCTGCAGCTGATTATCACAAACAGCTAATCAAATTGAGAAATGACATAGTAGATTATATTTTTGATTAGCACTTTTTTTCGAAGCATTAATGAGCATCTACCATAGTTACCAGGAGTCTGCTAGCTGTTCAGCCTTTGATAAGCACCAGGCTTCTTTTGTGTAGCATTTGGTTCTTCTGATCAAGGGGATTTGCAGCATTTGCAGAATTCTGAGCTATGAAGAAACACTAAGGCTCGCAGGAGATCAGATCCATGAGAGGGAGAATAAAAAAAATGTATAGACATAGATTAATTGCCATGTTTAACAAACTACTGGTAAGAAATATACTTTCAAGTGATGAGGGGTAAATGGAGAAAGAGAAAGGAAACACGACAAGCTCATTTTCTGTGTCTGTGTTGCTCTTTGAATTTCTTTTTCTTTTGCTCACTAGAGATTAATAGTCTCTGGTTTGTTTGCTAAAGTTTTGTAATTTAAAAAGAATTATTTGAACCCTGGAAATAACAAGCAACATTTGGCAACACACAGCTCATGCTTACATAGAGTACAACTTTAATCTAAACAGACACTATTTTAATTTTCATTCTCCCCCTTTAACTTCCCTCCCCCCAAAAGACCAATTTGCTTACTTTTCTAGCTGTGTGGTAAACCTGTTTTGACTGTGAGTCTTTGATTTGCATGATATGGGCCTGGAGATGGAGTTGAAAAGCAGATCTCTGAGGCTGGTTGGAACAGCAGCAGCCGCTGTATTGCTGGTAGTGCTAACAAGTCTAACATTTCCCTCTGTCTCCTTTGATTAAACCAGTGCTTTATCACAGTGTCCTTTCTGGACTGTGTGTGTAATCTGTGTGTTGAGTGTCCATAGCACCATGTAATTGGACCTAACGCAACATTATTATCTGTATGCATGCAAGGAGTGGATACAAATGGTGCATATGCCGGTTTACAACATATCCAGGAGTGAGCTACTCACCTGTCATCTTCCCTGATTATTGCCTCTGCCATAATTGCCAAGCTTTCCATGTTGCTTGTCCCCAAAGCAAATGAACATTCAATTTAAAGTGGAAAGGTAAAGGACAGTGGAATTCCAGACACACGCACATTAACTGCACACACCCTCAGTTAAACTAATTGGAATTTTTTAACTAAGGCTTTGTCTAGGAATTGCCAAGCACACGTAAAAACACAATTAAGCCTCAGAACACCCTTCAGATACGCAGCTTTGCTAAGAATGCAGGGATGGGTGAACTGAAGCAAACAGAGGTTAAGCTATTTGCCCAAGGACAGTGGTGGAGTTGAGAGAAGAGCTCTGAGGAGCCCTGATATATAGTCCCCTGCCAGCCAGGACCAGTTAGACAGCACCTCCCAGATAGGCAAAAAATCTCATGATTTCAAAAAGCACGAATCAGGCGCGCAAATCATGAGACACGTTTTAAAAATGTGGATTTTGTTATTTGCCTTCTGGTTTTGAGCCTTTGAGGTTCATGTTTTCAAGCTTCTCTCCACAACGAAGTGTGACAAAGTTTTTTAAATGAAAATTGAGATTCTCATATAATCACAGGATCTGGGCCTAAGAAACGCGCCAAATACCTCAAGACTCATAATAAAATCATGAGAGTTGGCAATCTTTTTTTTTTTTTTTAATTTGATCACTGGCCTCCTCTTTATTTTAGACTAAGCTGACACCATTTTGATGCAATACCACTCCTGGAAAAATACAGTAACCACCACAACATGAACAGTAACAAGGTTCCTATGACTTCATGTTTACAAAACTAGAGGGCAGGAAATATGTTAGTATCTATGTGGCTTGCAGAACCACAGATTGCAGAACCACAATGCTAACAATGCTGTGTCTTTATGCATTATACAGAGATGATGTGTGTCTTGGCTTCCACTATTTTTCCTCTCTATTTCCATAAAGTTTATTAGATTTACCTTTTTTAAAGTATCAACTCTACTGAGAAAGCCCATTTTATGGGGAGGGGAACATAAATTAAAAAGACTAGATTTAACACAGTGGGCAAAGGTATCATTCTGCCGGACATTCTATGGTCATGACAGTTATGGTAATCAAAAACAGCCCTACCTCTTAGGCCCCTGCCTACACTGACACTTTAATCTTGAAGTAGAACTGCTTTTTAATGTGGTTTAAAATCAATTTCTGCTAACAAGGGTTAAACATGTTTGACTAGCCCGCTGTAGACCAGACACAGCCATTTGCAAACCTACAAGCCAGGTCTTCTCCACAGTGGTTAAATAATTCCATTTGGAAAAGGTGTTTATTGCTGTCCTGATTCGTAAGGACCCTGCACACCTACACCTCCAACATACCTCACAGGAGTTAATACTGTTCAGCACCTCTGAAAACCAGGCCATAAATCTGTTTTCAGTAGTTCAAACACAGTTTGTGCACTTGCATTTTGCATGCAGGTATAATTAATCCACATAAAGAACATTTGGATCCTAGGATGAAAGTTACTACATTTTCATCAGTTACAAAAGGTTATATTTAGCATAAGTCAAAATAAATCAGCATTAAATAAAATGCATAGTATTTCTCAAAGAGGTGAGCTGCCTCTCAACCTCACCCTCTACTTTCTAAGTGGTGAAGCAAAGGAAGACCCAGTGCTCCTATAGGTTGCACTCAATTTTTTTTTTCTTTTCCAGTTCTGGGTGCCTCCCATATGCAGTTTCTTGATCTCCCCACAGAGCATTTAAATTAAAGCCCATAACCGCTGTGTGGGCATATAATGAAAGTAACTGATGCTGCACTGATTAATCCATTACTCTCAACTGTTAGAAAACATAATGATCTCACAAGGGGCCTTATTCACTGACGTATAGCAGTTGAGCTGTAATCTGACACCTCAAATTAGTAGCAAAAGCAACAACAGCTGGGTTTTTGTCTCAGTATTTGTACCCAACTCCAAAGTGATTTGGCACCATACAAGTGTTATTTTTAAACACAAAGTTAACACAGCCAACTAACGTTTTAAATGGTCTCCAGGTGTCATGTAAAATCCACAGAAATAAAAACAATCAGTTGCCAATTTGGTTTCTATTCTGCTTTTATCTTAATAAACAGATTCACCATTAATCCCAGGTGATTTATTTATTTTTTTTCAAATGTGTTATCAAAGATATGAGAGGGTCTTCTATTGTTATCTCAGGTGTCTGGCAATGGAAATTTAAACAAGCCAAATGAAACAGGAAAGAAAAAATGTCCTTTTTTGGAAATGTCTGAGTGAATAAGCTTCATGTGATTAACACATGTATATGCTATGCAAAGCTGGTAGCACCACCTATTATTAAGGTTGCCTGACACTTCCAACTATAATACCCTGTTTTCAATTGCTTTTATATCTTTTCTAAACTTATCATTTGGACTGAAATTTTCCATGCTGGGTGTCTGCCTCAGGCTGCATTTTTTCAGCCACCAGTTCAGCTATTTCCACGAATAAGGCTGGGGAAAGTACAGTTTTGTCCCATGTTAAAAAATTCTGGCAAGCTTTTCTCTGAAATGCTAAATTGCTCTGAACGAGGCAGGGGTCCAGTGGAAAAAATAGTATGTTATCATGGAAATAAAGACCATCATAATGGATATGCACTGCGGGGGGAGTAACTTTGGCAGGCATGACTTTGCAACCATAATAATGCGCTTTTACCATGCTGTTTTTGTTTGTCCAATGTGTGTGCATATGTGCACGTCCTCACGCACTTCGCACACTCAATGTATTTTTCTGATGACTGCAGATTTATACTTTTGACATGATATTTAGGTTTCTTATAAGCTATGCCTTCATGATCTATGCCCCCCCTAAATATCGGGGAAAAATAAAGCAAAACAAAGGAGAAATTAATAAAAGGAATAGGCTTCTAAAAGTGGATCTTCACTGCAATTTAATACAAGTTATTTACACTCAACTTTCTCCAGTCAAATTAGCCTTACTCGCGTAAGAGTGGCCACACTGAAAAGTAACATTCAAGCTGCTGTGCCCACACTGGTGCTGCACTCACTCATGTATGGCACTATGATGTCTAGGGGCATATCCCAGAGTTCTTTGCATTGCAGTAAGCTGAGCCACCCCACAAATTCTTTCCCAGTGAACTGTGGGAGAATTTGTCAGTCCTTTCTGGGCACAGGGGGGAATTGTGGGAAGGCATTTGAGGACTTGAGTGGTACCAGCCTGAGTCCATAATGCAGAGTGGTCTTGTTAGCAGCTGAGTTGAGCTCTCTCAAACTTCAGCCCATATCCCTTGACCAGTCAGTCATCTCAAGTAAAAAGCTCCTCCAAATGCGAACTAAAGGTTCTGTGTGAGGACAGGAGTCAAGCTACAACTTGATTTAACTTTTCAGTAATGATAACCCCTAGCCAAGTCTCAGCTGTCAAGCGTTTTCTGGAGAATTATGTTCTATTTCAGCTGGTTAACTGAAATTCCTGAGAGTTTGTAGGTTGGTTTTCCATTTGATTTTTTCATTTAATATACTGAGCAAAAAATGCTTTCAGCAATGAATTTACAAGAATTATTGTCTAGCCTTTTGAACAGGGCTTGCTTTTTTTCTTTCATGTATATTATATATGTCCAAATAATTAGATCATAAGCCTATCAAAACACAAATCATGTGATTGCTTTGAACCACCTAACACACTGCTACAATAACATTATAAATAATAGAAATTATTTGTGTACATTCCTTCATTCTGCTACATCTTCTTTAACAGAATTTAGTTTTCATTGGTGATTGTTTGCATGTTTCAGAGTGTTTTCTTAACATAGGAGATCTCTTGCAATAGGGGCTATTATTTTCATATTAGTCACAAAATGCAAATTTACAAAGAAATAGTATTTCCATATTTCTTTGTAAGTTTGCACTTTCCAGCCAATCAGCAAAGGCCTGTGGAGAGCCAATCAAGGCTGACTGGGGAAACAACCACAGCTGGGGTTACATCACAATCAGGGCCCAGCTGGCCTTTATAAGAAGGCTGTGGTCCAAGAGCTGGGAAGGAGTGTCTCTCTAGTAGTGGAGAGAGAAGAACCTAGCTGTCTGGCAGAATAAGGTACCTGATGCAGAGCAGTGCTGAGGAAAAGGGCACCAGGGTCTGGGAGCAACATGGGGCCAGCATCAGGTGAGATACTGGCCAGAAGGAGGCGCTCCGGAGCTGAAAAAGAGCTAATTCCGAAATAACCAGCAGGAGTTGCCCGCGCCAGTGAGTCTTGATACGCTAGAGATGCACACAGATGAAGCTGTAAGTAAGAGACAATAGTGACATCTCAAGATGTCTTTGCAGAGACATTCTTTGCAGAGTCCATAAAGAGCTACTAAAACATAATTAAAAAATTCTTAAACTTCTGAACTTAGAAGAGCCAAATTACAGACAGGGCCACATGCTGGCTGACGCCGGAGACGCAGATGGTGGGAGAAATTATGGACCCATTGGTCCTAGAACAATTGCTGCAGAGCCTCCCTGAGAATATACGCATGTTGGTGAGGCGTCACCAGCCTGTCACCATTGAGGCAGCCATCAGTTTGACTGAGGAATATATCGAGGCGGAGGTTCCTTGGAGGGAGGACTGATCCTGGAAAGACAAGGAGTCGGGGAAGAAATTGGTGGAACCTTTTTCTGGGAAAAGCCTGGAGAGAAAGGGGGAGCCCTGAGGAGCACCTGAGAAGCCCACTAAGCTTGTTTGCTGGCCGTGTAGGTGACCTGGACACACAAAATGTGACTGCCCTCATATGGAGTGTGAGTGGGCTGAGTTTTGTGGCTGGATTCGGGCTGGGGGGCAAAAAGTAGTCAGAAACTGTCCACCATCCCTGTGAGGATTGGGAGGAAACCCCAAATGGGCCAGACAGATACTGCATCAGCCTGTTTGCTCATACAGAGTGGGGGCTGGTGAAGTCACACTGGCTGATCACAGGGGCAAGGATGGACCTTGAATTTATCCATGGGGACAAGAAGTCCTGCCCGGTGACCCAGGTGCCCCTCGAAGTGAGGGGCTGCTTCAAATAGAAGAGGGTTGGGGTGTTAGAGGGGCTATCATATCCAGTGGTGTTAGGTAGGCACTGGTCCACTACCTGGAAGAAAGCAGAGGGGTGCCCCTAAGGAGGGGGAAGATATCCCTAAACTGAGGATCCCCAGTGGGGAAGATAAGCAAGGTCCTAGAAATAACAAAAGGAGACAACGCTAGACAATAGAACCCAAAGCAAGCAGACCTGCACGAAGGGTGTATGGGGGAGCCAGCCAGCCTGAGCCCCTTGGAGGAAGAGCGGGGGAAACTAGAACACACTCCCTGGGAAGGGGACCCAGAACCCACTGTGTGGCATGGCAGAAACTGAGGCACAAAGTGCCCCCACAGGATGGTGAGATGGATCTTGAACCCCTACTAAAAGTAAAGGGGGAACAGGGGATGGGACGCCTGCCAAGATGTGACTGGTGTGACCATCTGCAGGCAGAGGCGGAACTATGGGGGCAGCCACTCTGTGAACAGTGTACACTTTGTGGGAGGGGGATGGAGAAAACTCAGGAGAGGATGCCGGGGACTGCCTGGGCAAGAGCAGGGAACTTCCCTGAAGGAGCCACTTGGGCAGAGGGAGGAGGGGCCAAGGTCAGCCAAGCCTTGTGGTGCTTAAGGGGGAAGGCATGTAACAGGATGCTGACCAGGAGGTCCTGAAACAGGCCCTTGTTAGCCCAGCTCCAATTAAGAAGCATTAATTAATTAAGAAGCAGAAAGCAAGTGAAGGGGGTGGGGAAGAGAGGAGCCAAAAGCTGTGCATCCCTGTTGGCTGAAGAAGCTGGCTATCCCCCAGGTTGCTGGTTTGGAGAAGACTGTAAATAGAAGGTGGTGGGAGCTGACACTGAAAATAAAAAACATCGGGGACTGTGCTCAGAAGGGTTCTCTGGCGGATTTGTTGCGAGGGCCAAGCAAACTCCTCGTTACAGGGATATTTTTAATTCAAGCACTTATTCCGTCATGGGCCTTTCTTTTAAACAAAAAGCACCAATGGTGCTAAACTATAGTGTTCACACAAGATTATTTTTTACATCCATTTCATCAGGATGATAACCTCTATTTAAAGTCAAAGTTGCTTTCAAGTTGTGATTCCAGAATGGGCCTCTTAGGAGCTGTGCAACCAATTCCAAATCATTATATCTGTAAAAGCAAATGTTTTAGGTACGTATCCCACCTTTAATTTCACTATGAAAAAAAGAGTATTGCCTTTTTAGAGGACTCCACTATTCTGTCTAGAATGCTTAATGCCATTCATTGCTACTTTACTCAGCAGCAACTTCATGGTACATTGTGAAAGCAGCTCTGGGCTTTCCCCTCCATATTGTTGCAATCAGTCAATATTGCATTTTCCCCTAATACCTGTACTCAAAGATCTGCAGAAATGCTGGTCTTATCTTTGCAAGCTTCTACACATCACATCCAATTGCTCTCCTAGACAGAACATCCGGTTGTAAGTACTGTAAGACTTTACCTAAACAGAACATCCGGTTGTAAGTACGACTTTACCTAAACAGAACATCCGGCTGTAAAAGGATCATTGCAAAGGCAAATTTAAAACTTCTTTGGTTATTTGTTTGGGATGAAAATTGTTCACTTGTTTTAGTTATTTCATTTTCTTATTTTTAAATAAAGTGTGTTCCAACAAATGATTGTAGTATATTCAATAACAGCAGAAAGGAGACTGGTTTTGCTTACCTTTTCAAAAAGAGGAGACTTTATGAATTAAAGGTTTGCGTAAGTGATTAAGTATTTCAGTGCAGCACGTTGAAAGAGATTATGTTATGGATCTAAGCCTCAGTACTTTAATAATTTCGTGTAAATTATTCTGACAGGGGGAAAGAATCAGGCCCACAATCACTGAATAGGCTGTATTATAGAAGTTTTTCATGATAAACAGCTGTAGCGGCAATGGATGTTTGCATTTTGACATCTAATTTCCAAGCATTTGCAGCTAAGCCATAAAAATGCACTTTAGGTTGATCATATATTATCACCAAATTTCTACATTCAAAATTTTGGTGAGTGAGTTTATAACTCAAACACAAACCTCCACACAAAAACACAGATTCATTGTACTGAATGCAGAACTCAACCACACCTATTTGCCGAGTTTTATAAAGTTTTAAAGTGGTTTTTGTATTTTATTAATGATATTACATAGGTTGAAAACAACTTCTCCTTCCTGTAGTGGTGCAAAAAGCTAGTTAAAATCATATGGTTTAATTCTTGCCTACAACAAACCTGAACCAATGAGTACAATTAGCATCACCGCATCCAATCCAATGCCCACTGAAGTCAATGACAGACTTTCCACCGACTTTAATGGTCCCTGAATTTAGGCCCTTGCAGTCTATTGATTTGGGCAAAGCTTTTCAAAGGAGCTCAGAGGAGTTAGGCACTGAACTCTCATTAAGTTTCAATGGGATGTGGCATTTCAGTCCTGTAGGCTCCTTTACAAATCCCAAACTTGATCAAGAATACACACTTATCAATAATTATTTTGTAGATCATGTTTTATGTAACACAGTGATCACCTGTAAAACAAAACAAAACAGAATTTACCAAATGGTGAGCTTTCAATCATGCCCACTGTACATTACCATTCATTATATATTACACTTCATGGGACTGATTTAGTTCCCACTGAAGTTAATGGATGCTGGATCAGGCCCTATCTGCATAATTCATTTAAAGCATACCTGAATATATATTCACAAGGAAGACCAGAAAGAAGTGATGAGCTGAATGGGCCTTATGTGAATGCCTAGTTCAGAGCCACAGCCTCTGCGCAACGTAAAAGAGAATTTCAATGTCCATTTTAAAGAGTTATTTATACCCCTTTCTGTAGCAGACACAACCTTAAAAATGTAAAACAATTAAAAGTAATGCAATCCAACTGCTAGGGCAGAAAAGAACAAGCAGCTGGACTCCACTTCAGCAGCGAGATGCTGGGAGAATCCAATGATCCACATGGCGCAGCTCCCAAAGAGAGAAGTCGTATAGTATAAAATCTGTTGGGGTCTGTCTAGTCAATTGGGTTATACAAACAGAAATTCTAAATAGCAACCATAATAATTTTCTAATTTAATTTAGAATAGAATGGTTTCATGCTTCCAGTTATTTTTGTTTTATTTTGTCCCATCCTAGAGGATGGTTTAAGAAAAACAGTATATTTTTTAGAATATAGAAATAAGAAAATAAGAAAAAGTTATTTCCTGTGATATTCTGTAAGATTTCTCCATTGATGTGCACACAATTGTTCTGGCAAAAGAAGTCAGTTGAGTAGTGGGGAATCTCCCAATAAAACACCTTCCCAAAATCCTCAGGTGAGCCCCATGCATGGTAGTGTGATTATAGTAGACACAAATTGTTTGCCTTTTCAGGTATAGAGAGGTATAGTAACAACTGTTTTGTATACCCACTCGAAAATGCTATGATTGTGTCTACTTGTTAAAATGTTCCCCCACCTCCAAGGTGAGCCCTGCACCAGCTGCTGCCAGTTGCCGCAATGCGGCATTGTCTAAGTAGCCTGCATGCCCCACTTAGGCCACTAGGAGGTAGAGAGACAAACTATCAAGCTCTATACACCATATTGGCAGCTACTCCAAAAGCCTAAGGATAACTATGAGTAAGAGGTGGGGCCAACACAGTACTCCATTGAGTGATACTGCTGCAGCCCACCTCTTCCCCACACCATTCTTTTCCTACCCAGCCTCATCCCAGAGTCTGAAGAGGCCGTTTGGGAGGAAGTCTAGAGCCCCATTCCCACCTGACTCTCCAAACCAGTGACAGAAGACTGACTTTCCCCAACTACCTGCTATGATCTGCATCCCTACAATAGATAAGCGGGACATGATGAATCAAATAGTGAAATAATGGATGGATATGAAATGGGAGGAAAAAATGACACTGTTTTTTTTTTTAAGGGACTTGAGAGAGGAAAGGAAATGTGTGTTTTACCCAGTGAACACCACATGTATTGCCAAATAAGACAGAACATTTCTCAGGAAGCCCTTTGTTAAAATTTTAGGTTTTAAAGAATACATATAGCCCCCATGGTGAAGTTACATGCATTGAAAATTAAGGCTGATACATACCCTATTATAAATACACACTAAGGGATGGGGCATGTGTCTCACACACAAACTGGAAATTTAGAACTTGCATGTTCAAACATTCACACTGGCACAGTTATCATTTATGTAGCATGGGGAACTGTATAACAGACCTTTACCAAACCCAGGCACAAAGGCAACTGTTTGTGCCACACACATTCTTTTGTGTGAAAGTGCAAAGAAGTCCATGTTTAGCTACTAAACTAAAAATTGACTATTTTTCTAGTAATAACGCTTCAGGCAAAACCTGTCTAGTTGAGAAAGTAAAAAGTTAAAAACATGCTATACAAAATCACCTCATCCTGACTAAATTTCTGTAAGGTGCTGCTTGCGCAATTGTCAGAGCCAGGAGGCTTCTTTGAATCCCTAATGATTACACAAGTTAGTTAATTCACTTCCACATGCTACATGCAAAGAAACCAACACACCTTAAATACTGAATACTCACAGTGTTCTACTCATAGTCAGTTCACAAAGAAAAAACCTTACAAAACAAAACAGAAGTTTGAATAAATATGAAGCAGTCACCTGATGGTGAATATTCTGCAAACATGAAAAGAAGCTAAATAAATTGAGTTAACTATTCATTGTAAATTATTTGCTCAGCTCTAATAGCTATATACATGCAATATAGGGTATAAATTCCAGTTTGGATGTTCTGCATCTCAGTGTTGAAATGTAGCAAGTATTTCAAGCACCTCACCTGATTTCAAATGCCATCACAGTAGATGGGGAGAAAGATTGTTTCTGAGATAAAATGGATCCAAGCTTGATAGGATTTTATAGATCAACCCATCTTGAATTATATCCAAGAGCCAATAGGCTGCCTGTGCCGTTCGAGAATCACTGAAATAAACTCCCTGCTGGTGACTCCGCCCAGCAGACTGACAATCTCATTCTGCACCAACTGGAGCTTGTGAGAGGGCTTCAAGGATAGTCTCATGTCTGCTGCATTGCGGTAATCCATGGATTACTGTGGCCAAGTCCAACTCTGAGACAGATGGTCACAATCATCCTCACTAAACAAAAATTGAGGAAGGCACTTTTGATGACTGACACCAGCCAAGATTCCAGAAGTAGAGGGTGTGAAAGCACCTCCAAACTATGCATCTCTAGACAAAGGACAGGGAGACCTTTTCATTAAGAAGTGCAGAAATCCTTCTCTGTACTTTCTAGAGCTTTCTGTCAACCCATCAACCTCACGTCTACCTTGTTTGGATTAGAGCAAGATACCTCAAACTCAGTCCAAATCCCAACCTTTGCCAGGCACTGCGAAACTGCAGACACAATGTACCATCTTGGTTTGAGGAAAATGAGATGGAGATGCATATTTGGGGAATACTATTGACCCTGCAGCTCAGAATGTTCTGCCATCTCCCTCAGTGCCTCCTGTGAAATAAAAAAGTCTTGTAGAATCTCACTTAGTAAATCCTATGGGACAGATTATCAACTGTCCAAATCTACACTCCAAGTTCTCTGAAAACAAGGAATGGAAATACGCAAGCGCAATACAGTCTACTCCAGCAAGGATCTCTGTGTGATCCAACAAAACCTTAAAGTCAATGGTATTTAAAGAACAGCAACATAAACATTTGTCCAATGTTAGTGCACACTGAACATATGTTTAACAATAATTCACTCAGCAATGTAAACTTCTCCAACTTATATAGGATTAATAACATTAATTTCTCATATTTTGATGTTTCATTTCTTTATTAAGGCTGAAAATTACAAAAAAAGTGTTCTTACAAAATTAAGTTTGTGATGTTGTTATTTTAAAATTAAGAGTCACTCTTCCATCCTTAACAAATCCTCTTTCTCCTTTCTTTCTTTTAATAAACAAAACAGCACATGCTAATTAAAGAATTGAGCATTTTCCTTTCTGTATCCTATCATAATATACGTGTGATTGTCTCATTAAAAAATCCTCAGTTTTTCCTCTCAATGTCTTGTGTGAATGTGTATATATTATACAAATATATTTT
Organism: Dermatemys mawii; assembly: GCA_007922305.1. Lineage (NCBI taxonomy): Eukaryota > Metazoa > Chordata > Testudines > Dermatemydidae > Dermatemys > Dermatemys mawii. Next base: position 6,287,997 of record ML677355.1, on the reverse strand, counting down.
TAGATCTATTTATGCTACATACATAAATACAAGTACAAAATTAAACGACAGAAAAATCTGGGATTGCTGCCTTTTAGATCAAAAGCAGCCTAGAATTCTGCACTTGCAATTTTGTGCTGATTAATAAATTGGAGAGGCCTTTTTCAGGCACAAATGTACCTGATTTGCAAGCACAATTTCTATCAACAAATTAATTTCTTAAATGTCTATGTGCTAGCATTTCAAACACCAATTGGCTGGCGATGCAAAATTATTGGTTTATTTAGAATTTTTTGGAAGCTTTAATGTTAAACATCAGACAAAGTTCAGAATCTCAGCAGCTACAGTTTAAAGTTAAATATTCAGAATGGGAGATGGAGCGCTGGACCCACAGGGAGTATCCTAGATATTATTTTCCACCATATTCAAAATTTAAACTCAAGAGAGTCTTATCTGAGAAGAATCAGAGTTATTATGGACCAAATTGGGGAACGAGTGCCTTAGTCCCAGAGCCCTCACAGAGGTGGCGGCAGCACTCTCTCTCTTATGATGTCTGGGATCCAGGTCAAGCGCTTGTACTGTCCGCAGCTGTGGCAGTATGGCAGATGGAGAATGACCAAAAGCAGATCTCAGGCCATTTAGAACTTTATAGGTCATGACCAACACCTTAAACAGCATCCAGAAACTGACAGGAAACCAGCATTGATTCTAGAACAGCGCAGTAATGCATTCCCAGCCACATGCCCCACTCAGTGAGTGCTGCTGCATTCTGCACTGGGTTCAGTTTTTGAAAGGTTTTAAGGTGCAATGCTATGTTGAGCATGTTGCAACAATCTAATCTTGAGGTGACAAAGGCTTGAACAACAGTAGCAAGGTCTGCATAGGAACGGAGAAGTTGTAACCTGTTGACCAGGAAGATGGTAAACAACTGACTGGGTTACTGCTGTGATATGATCATCCAACAACAGCTAGGAATCATAGTTGGTAGCCCTGGTAACTAACAGCAGATCCGCTCCCTCCAGTAAGGGATTCATATTTTACATTCCCTGGCTACTTCACCTAACACCACCTCAGTCTCATCTCAGCTTTCAGCCTGCTCACTCATCATCACTCTCCCTCAACTACACATTAGCTAAGATGTTGAACTGCATGGTCCCATTCAAATGAGTGAGAGATACACAGCTGGGTGTCTTCAGTGATAGATTGGTCACTTACATCAAGACTGACAGTCAAAGTTAAAAGCTTGCCCTATGTTTCCTATACAATTGATGAAAATACTATATCAGATAGATGGGAAGAAGGAGTAGCAAAGTAGTCAGAAAAGGAACAGAGTCTGCAAATGAAACAACTAATATCATGGAAAAGCGGGTCTGGCAGAAGTCTCTGGCAGGTCATAAAAACAAGTCCCTCTCAGAAATGCATTTTGTTCCTGATTCATGAATATAATAGTTTCAGATGGGCACTGCTCTTATCTTGATGAGTTCTGCATCCCTAAGGGCTCCTGGGTGTTATTAGTATAAAGGCGATAAAAACATCATGATAGTGGGGGTAAGTGGGAAATGAGCACAGTATTCAAATATGCTTCAGTAAGTGAAATCCATCTTCTGTACATATAGGATATAGTTAGGCCTCAATATTGATTTTTCATGGACATGGCTAGAATACTAATACTAATACAACTTAAAAATTTACTAGTTAAAGTTCTTATGTGAACTTATTGGACCCATCCATAAAGCAACTACCATTAAAGCCATAACAGGTATCAAAGATTCTTACAAAGAGCTTCTCTTCCCCGCTCTTATTTTGTTTCTGCTGGTTTTGATATAAAACCTGTCGCCTTGGTGCCATCTGGATACTGCTCCTTTCACCAGACAGTGTACTTCCAATCACAGAATTTTGAAATATGTTAATCAATAGAGGTTCTCTCACATTTCTTTTCCATGTTGTTAGCAATGACTGTAGATGTCTCACTGAAACGTTTCAGCAAATAAAAACATTCCTTAATAAACATTAAAGCTTTCCACCCCCATACCCTCCATCCCTCCACCCTTCCTGATACAGAATTCTGAATTTCCAATTGATAAAACATGCTAATCGCACACATCGGGGTTTCAGTATATTTCAGAAAGTTCCCAGGACTTGACAGAAAGTCTTCTAAGGCATAGATTTTCTGTTCCTCTTATCTTCAGTTTGATTCCTATAGTAGAAAGTGCAAGAGCAGCCATGTTCTTTGGGAATGTTGCTCCCTCCTTCACTGTAGAGATCTACAATGAGACAGAAACTGATGGGGGAAGGACAGTTACTGAGCATTCTCATAATGCTTATCACTGGAGTAGGTCCAAAAAGCTAATGAAGTAGAGAAAAAAGGAACTAGCCATCTGTCCAGTGATACACTCTATACAGTCGTACTTCGCCACAGCCAAGTCTACATTTGTTTCTTTTCTGTCTGTTCTGTGAGAGTAGCTTCCTGACATAACACGAGCGGGCGGGTGGGGGGAGGGATGGAGAAGTCTGGTGATACTGTTAACAGGCATAGCTGGTATTCCAAATTATTTTGGATTACACACAATGGGATTAAACCATACACTCTGATTACCCACACCTTGCCACTAGTAACCCCCTTTGAATTTTTGTTTTCATCACGTCTTATGTGCACAGTTAGTAGTGAAGAAGTTTAATAAATTTTTAACCCAAATTCATTATGAGCCCAACTGTATTATTTTCCACTTATTTGTTATTTTAGTTCAACTGCACACAAGCATGAATGACTAAGTTATACACACAATTTATTGTGAAATCTAGTTCCCACTACAAAGTTCTGATTGCACTGTAGCAGTTAAGAATGTACCTCACACAGTTCAAATTTAATTTTGATTGCCAGAACTGATCGTAATTTGCAGAAAAATAGAGCAAGAAATCATTCTTGTGGCATTTTCAGGCTTTCAGTAAGTGATGACATCTCATATATTTAGAATTATGTCATGACTTTAACGCCCTGCCTCTCAAGATAGTTGAAGCAAATAAAATGTTGAGACATGACGGGCAAAGCATTGTGAAAATAATTAAAACTGGCTCTCTGGGTGTATAATTTTGTGTGTGTGTGTGTGTGTGTGTGTGTGTAATTATAAGCAGCAAGATCATAAACAGAAAAATTTGGAAGAAAAATTAAGTTATGCTACATCTGAAGCCCCAATTTATGCTCACAAAAATGTTTCAAGTTCATTCATCTGAAAAAGCATTCACTGTGTATTATAATGATACATCTGAGAGTTCACTGTCATAAGAAGCACAAGTTATTTACCAGGTTATTGTGGAATACTGTGGTTTTTTACATGTTGGAATATGACCAATGGTAACTTGTAACTCTAAGAATTCAACAGCTTTTCCTCATGTAATCTGTGGCAACAGAAATGGATTGAAATAGAAAGTCTGACTAAGACAACACAATAATATCTCGATTCAGCTTGTGAAAGTTTCGTTGCTTGTCAATGGATGTTTTGCGCATAGTTCAAGGGAACTATATTATTCAAATTTAACTGTTCTAGCAGACTCTGATGTGTTCTTCAGAATACAAGCTTCTATCTAAAGCAAATTTTAAAAAGTCAACTGCATTATTTGCATCATATTGAGATCTCCATATTTCATATTCTCTGTAATGAATACGTTTTGAAGTACCAGGTTCCAGTTAATAGTCTGAGTCAGAAAGAAGACAAGTTCAAACACCAATACCCCCTTTTTGAATTTTCATTTTCAAATTGTGTTTATTTATTCATTTATTTAAAGTTTTTGATAGTTCTGAGCACTTTTCGCTAGGTTTGAGCTTTGGGACCTGGAAAATATTTTTCATAATTTCTTTTTCAGATCAACACCTATTTTTCAGACACTTACAAGCTAATGAATAGAACTGAGGATCTGAGTTTAGGTTTCAGTGCTCAATCGACATATTAGAATTTCAGGCATGATTTAGGTTTGCTTTGGAAATCTGGCTGCTAGGTTTGGGGTTTTTTCAACCCTTGTGAGTACACTGTGGAGACATTCCACCCAAAATGTCTTTTAATGCTGAATGCCTCTATACATAGTTTGTTATCCATTAATTTAAACAAGATTATTCACACAAGTAGGACTACTCGTGGAAAAAGGATTGGAAGGTTTAGTCCATAGCTTTGAAAGCCTCAAAACCCAGGCTGAGAGGCCTGAGATGAATGAGTAATTATAACAGTAATTAACACTATTAACAACATACCAAGAACAAAACTGTGCATTATTAGCACTGCATAGTGAGAACAGAATGTGTTTGAAATGACACTCTTAGCACAGTTTTCTTTGGAAAAACTCTTGGTAATGTGAACTGAAGTGAACAAATATGATGTGGTCTTTTTGTTCCTTTTTATACTGTGAAATTTGCAACAACCGGAAAGTTTTCAAACTCCAATTTTCAAAGCTATTTCAAGTAACTGGATCCTCAAGATTTTAAGCATCTCACTGCTGATGGTGATAGCACAAACACCCAGCTAATATTCATATTAGCTTGTCCAGTTTGGCTGGACATTCTGAACTCAACATGACATTTATCCCTATTGAAAGGATGTCTCACAGGAATGAAGATGAAATTCTGAATGTTGAAATAGTTGTGTCATTTATTCCATATTCTCTGGATTACTTGGCTAATCAAGATGTCTGGTAACATCTTTATAAATAAGGATAAAAATGGCACCAACTAAAAAGTGTTGGACTCCTGGGATATGGATTGGAGGATGTTGAGGTTTGTTTTGTTTTTTAATGAATCCTAGGCTGTTGACAGCTAAGCTTGTTCAGTTTAATAATCTAATAAATATTTCTGAACAGTGCCATTGTGTCGTATGGTGATATCTGGCATTATAAGCTAAGGACTGGAGCAAAACAGAAAATAAAGAAACCCGCCTGTAGCAGAAATCACACTTTTTGTTTGCTGGGAAATTCAGATCAATTTTGCTTGCGTTTTCACTTTACAAATGCATATCAGTTTTATATTTTATTATGATTTTACTCATAGGATGCACCCTCCTTTGAGGCTTAAATGATAACATTCACTTTTGAGTCTTCTTAAATTTTATATAATTGTAGTTAGTATAGAATTACTACTATATGAAGCTTCCTCTACTATTGCATCATAACAACAACAATCCATCCACTCCAATGTATTTTTATTTTACATCAAACCACTTTGCTGGTACATTATTAGTAAGGCTTTTGAAGATGCAACAAAAGCCACATTGATGCACCAGTGATGCTTACTGATGAACTGGCACAGGGTACAGTAACAGGAATGCAACTTGGCAATGTATGCCACAAAGTCTGAAGTGCACACTACTGTATGTGCCAATTATAAGTCTGTAAGCAGCCTAATATATACAATCATATTCCTTAACGGAGATATGGGTATCCCAGCTGTTAGCACAATACTGCATCAACGCACGTTTTGGGTAATGCAATTAATTGCACTGACAGCCCAATTTTCAAACTTCACTCTGCCCTGTTTGGTGCTAATTTATTAATGAAAAGAGTATAATGACAAGTTTATTAATGGCAGGAAGAACTGACGTTAAATAGACTCTTATACAAGCATTCAAACCTCTCTCTGGGAACCAATAATCCCCAAAAATCAGATCATGGGTCTCTATTCTGAGGGACAAGTGAATAATTTTCCTTCCAGTTCCTAAATCTACTCGTCAAACTCCTCTTCCCCTCCGATGAGTTTCAATTTGGGAAGCAAATGCAATAAAGAGATGGAACTGCTAAAATTTAGTGTAGTAATTTATTTTCTGTATAGCACTGAGAATGGGCTAGATATGTTAATCAACTTGCAAAAAACCATGGCCTGTGCCCCCAAACCGTTTACAATTTAGGCAAGAATTTATCACGTAAACAAATCTGTGTACATTTTGAGAAAGACTGCGGTGTTTTACTTTGTGAGAAAAAGAAAAATGAACAAGGCTGCATTATTTGATATCACTGCAAATTGTTCATATTGATTATAGCTAGTGAACAGTATTTGCCAAAATTACTGTGTCTTCATTATGTGACGGATTATAGGTGAGATCATATTTGCATACATTATGTAGTGGTGACTGCACTAGGGAGTGGTCACTTGATGTTCTTCTGGTTCCATTGTTAACATTCTTTCTAAGCGTTGATAACTTTTTGATTTCTGACTCTTTGAAGGTGTGACATCTCTTGGAAAGCCATTTGTTTGTTTCACAAACTTGAAGTGCTCAAAATTGCTTTGAAGAGCTTAAATAACAATTTCAAACTGGGGAGGCAACATAATACTGAGGATTATGCCTGTAAGAAAGATATCTTAAGAATTAGTTAGCAACAACCTATTTTCTCATCTTTTAGAATTAAGACTGATTTCTCCCATAAAAGCCTGCCTATGCTGAAAATTAAAATGGCAAAGAATAATCGATTATGGCCAATTCTAAACATAGAGCAGATTCTCCATCCCAACAATTATATTGATTTGGGGATAGTTTAGAATCAAGCCATTACAGACAGATAGGTAATAGCTAATTCAACGTTTCATAAGCTCTGATAACAACGAGGAAGAGAAATATGTTGCTAAAAACTATCTCAGAGCCTACAGTTTTTAGGATATTATAGTACAAATATCATGTAATTTGCTAGTTAACAAACTTTGTTGAAAGTAATAGCACAATTTAGTGTCAGCGGATGTCGGATGCATCATCCTTGGATAAAGAAAACATATGCCATCACAAAGAATATTATTCTTTGTGTAAAATTGGATCATGCTTATGGTAGCTAGTGATGACTTTAAAAAAATCACAATAATCCTTTCAATCTGGCAGAGAAGGAAAATGTTATTGTGGGATGTCATTACCTTTTCTAACAAATGCTATTAATTCAAAAGAAAGGTCCTGTCTTTCTAACTGTATTCTTCACAAAACAAGTTTCTAGCTAGGAGATCCTTCAGATACCTAATGTGAGCTCAACACAAGAGATAAACAATATTAGGTCAATCGCTGCATGTTTATTATACATCATGGGTTCAAAACTTGATAGACAGAGAATAAGTATCTAAAATTACTATCCTAGAGAAAGAACCATGGAAACTGGCCTTAGGTCTTTTAGACTCTGATCCTGCTTCTACTCAAGTTGATGGCAAGACTCCCAGTGGTTTCAGAGTGAGCAGGATAAGGCAAGAAACCCTCATTCAATCTCCACACTTGAATTGTTAGGAGTTTGGTTATTATTATAGGCTCCCCATGTACTGTCCTTTTGTGTTGCCTGTCCTCATAATTCAAAAGGCTCTGTGTTGATTCATCTCCAGTTTAATTTGCCTGCACTAGGCATATGCTCAGTTTAACCAGACAGTATTCCACTGTTTACTGTCATCTACCTAAGCAAAACCTTTTCTGGTAGGCTGGATGGGGCCTTCTCTGCTGTAATTCACTGCGTATAGTTACTGCACTGGGCTATTCTTACCTTCTCTTCAGATGCTAAGGGGTTTGGGGGTTTTTTGCTTTTCTTTTGTTTTCCGCAAAAGAGTTACACATCCTCAGAAGTGTTAATGCTTTTAGTTTGGAAGAATTCATTTTCCAACAACAGGAAAGCCTTTGCACCCGTTTGTTTAGTTACGCAGTACACTAGAAAATGTGTCATTGCTCAGATATAGTAACTATGTTAGCAATAGTTAAATTATTCTATGCCTAGATACTTAACCCTATGTAATATCTGATTTTACAAAAAAATTAAAGGCGCACATAAACATAGTTCGTATGTTTGCAGCTCAAAATCAGGCTTCATTGTTGAATCTCGTTTAAAAACTATTAGTATTCTGATTATTGTCCTTCGGCTATTTCACTAAAAACATTCAAAGGATGCACTTTATCAAAGGTCGGGAAAACATTAAAGACTGTAGTATTTTTGTGCTGCAGCTTTAAAAGAACAAACCTTGGCATGATTCTGGTTCTCCAACTGGGACCTTCCCCATAAGCTAATGTTGTGAGCAAACATGTCAAAGTCACTTACAACCCCCCTCCCACCTTTTTATTTTATATTTTATTTTACACATCTTCTTTCTGTCTAGATCAATTGTGAGATACCTCTAAATATTCTTCTCTCCAAACCTGTTACCCATTCTCTACTCCACATTACACATATATGAACAGGTTTCTGGCTGTACATACCGTACATTGCATGTGCTCTGGATGTAATTGAACCTCATCTGTTTCACACAGCAACAAATATGGCAATTGCTATGCTCCTCAGGAGCATCAGCACAGAAGTCCTCTTTTGTAGTTTAATTAGCAGTAATCCTCACCTGGGGGAGGTGAGACATTTCACTTCTCTGGATATAACACGTTGGCCAGGGTAAGGAGGAGACCAAAAAGCAAAAAATCCCTACATTTAATCAGAACTGCAGCATGAAAAGAGACAAACACACACAGAGACACAAAAGAAATCACAAAGTCAACTCACAGAATCTCCAAGTCACGCAGGGCTCTGAAGGCTCCATCTTCAATGCAGCTGATCTGGTTGTTGTCCAGTTGCCTGCAGGAAGGAAGGGAAAGTATGAAGGCTTGCTGGGTAACTAAGCTGCCTTAAAACACCGGATTCCAGTCTTTCCTATCACTGAGGTGTCCCTCCACCCCCTTGCAGTCTTTGCTCGTCCCCCAAGAGGAGGCTTGCTCATAGCCTGCCACGCTGCTCTGTCTCTTCTCACTGACTGTCTGAAAGAACTGCACAGAACAGCACACTGAAGCCTGTCAGGTCTCAGTAAATATTAATTGCGCTTTTTTTCTCTCTCTTTTTTTTAAGGCAGAAGGGAGTAATTTCATTACATTAGGGCATCCAATCCATTATGAGCTTTTACCGTCATGTCACTGAAACAATTTCATTAAGCTAAAGGCCTGTAAATCATTGGAGGTCACTGCACTGCCCTCTGCGACCTCCCAGAATGCCTTTTTTTCTTTACTGGAAGTTGCAGTCCTCTGTCCTGAAAGTACTAAATCTCAAGGCTTTATCTGCCCAAGAGCTGCAAGAGTGCACAGGGAATATACCAATTCCAAATTAGACTCAACTAATCTAATTTTATAGTTTTTATATTATTCTAAGCACTAAATGTCTGTGGTGTTCGAGGCTTCTCTCTATTGTTACTGGTCCCATCTGGTAGGCCAGTCTATTGAAACGTTTTTGACTAACTACAGATTCTGCCTAACTGTATCAGTGAGAGAAATTCATTGATAGAAAATATTCAAGAAATAGTGTGTGCGCGCACACACACACACACAAACACACACAATTGCAGACTTAATAATGTTGTACTTTGCTATGAAAAAAGTGTAATTTAATATACCTAATATTGATTTTTCAAATTTATTTTACCCAGATATGCATGTTGAAATTCATTTTACAGTCTTTGGGAACATATGAGTACATAAGCATACGTGTGAATTTCAACTAGAAAATTATTTTTTTTATGCTCCCAGCGCTTGAATTAAAATGTACAATTTAAGGATTTAAGTCCCTATGTATCTGATAATTTACGTTACACGCTGTAACAAAATCTGTATTATATGCCATGCATACATTTGAATACAGTACAGACATTGCAAAAGATGCGACTACATGCCCCTTGTTCTGTGTGGTCCTTGCCTAGACTGCGAGGCTGATGGGACTGTCTGTTCTGCATGTCTGTATACGCACAACGGTGCTATGATCTTTTTGGGGTTTACAGGTGCAACTGCATATTAAACAAAATTATTACAACCATCATATACACAGTGTACATATACACACTTGCACCCAAACAGATATGATAATGTGGTGTGGTAGAAAAATCATCATCCTCTGTGCTCTGCACTGTATAGACATTTAAGAAACCATGCATTGCCCCAGCAACCTTCTAGTGAAAGCAGAAATATACCATTAACTGGACATAATAATAACTATAATAAAATAAAAAAAGATAGCATCTTTTTAGGTAGAAAGTGTGTGTTAATTTAAAGTTCTAAATGATGGTAGCATTCATTTTAAACTTCTTCATGACTCGCCACATAGGTTCAAATTGAGCCTATTGATATAAATTATGCTAAGTATGTATATATCTAAAGCCCAACTGACATTTACCCAAGCTGATGTGGTCCTATCTTAATGGACCAGGCTCTGTAAACTCCAAGCTTTTTATGATTTAAAGTGTATGATAAATCATACTGATTATAAGGGTTATCAAACCGCTTACAAGCATAAACCCAGTTTAAGTTTGTCATAGCGCTCATATTTTAACAAAACATCCAGAATTCGGCAAATCTTTGAGCAGAATCCCTTATGCTGAAACAAAGATGTAAAATCATCTAAAGGGTTCACATGCACGCACGCACGCACACACACACACACACACACACACACACTCTTCTGCATCTTTTATGGGCAGAAGGAAAGAGTTGCTGAGGGGCTAGTTTTTGGATTTTAATTTACTGGCAATTTTTGAAATGTTAACATTTGTCACTTCACTGGAACAGTGTCTAAGTGATAACTTAGCTGTCAGGATTGCTGTAACAAGCATTAAAAATTGAGTAAAACACATGATATCTGTTGTGTGTGTGTATTTAAGAACTTCATATTGCAACTTGCTTCCTCCTGTACATTACAGTATTCATCTAATTCACAGGTGCTTTGCATGTGAGGTTAAAGAAAAAGCATGTTGAAGAAAAAGCAAGAGCCAGGGATTAGGTGAACAGGAGTACCACCTATTTCTTTCTTTTCAAACTCATTAGACTGTGTTGTCTAGTTTTAATTGAGGTACAGTATGCTATCTAATTTACTGCCAAATATGCTAAGATCTGAGTAAATAAGCCCTGAGTGATTAATATATCTGTTCAACATCAGAAAGCCTTCTGTTAGTCATATACAAATACTTAAACAGCGCAAGTTTCTTTCTTTTTTTTTTTTTTAAGAATGCTGTTCTGTTCCTTGGATTTTATGGTAAAATGTATTTAATAAATCATACATCGCTCTCTATGGGCCCAATCCTGACAACACTAACTACCAAGCTTAATGCCTGAGGGGTCTATTAATCAACAGGCCCATTCACAGCAGTAAGATAAGCACTACATGCTTTGTAGAACTAGTATATTCATAGGCTCGGGCCCCAAATTATTAAGCTTTCTAGATGGCTCTTATTTTGCATTAGTTCCACCCTGCCCTTAGGACTAAATTTCAGCTTCCTAACAAACAAGCTATAGGAGCATAGTATCTGAAAGACAGCCAGGTTAAGCGTTTAGAGAACGCAACAGGGCGCCAGTGTCACTTGAGTTTTAGTCTCAGTGTTGTAAATGATTAAGGCCCCAATCCTGCAAACACTTATGCATGTACTTAATTTTAAGCATGTGAATTACCCCTCTGAAGATAATGGTATTAATCATCATCTTAAATTTAATCATGTGCTTGTTTGCAAGATTGGGAAACAAATCATGTGCTGTGATACTCAAAATGGACAACTTGTGCTTTGAAGAAAAAAACCAGGATCTGAGAAAATCAAAAGAATACACAGAAAAGCTGAAGAGTCAGAGAAGAAAATAGAGGACGCGGGACTGCATTTCCTTGAGTTACACAATGTACCACAACTGTCTCCTCTTATCACTTAGCTCTGAATGTAATGTTCAAACATGCACATAAAAGAACTACATATTCATTTGTCAGCTATTACTATCTTTCAGGTAAGTTTCAAAAATGCATCCATTTTATGTGACAGTTGTGTGTGTCAGCTTTCAGACATTTGTTGAAGAGATTTTTCTCATTGCTATCACCAAAATAAAGTAACTAAGGGAGGCTGCATCTCTGATGGCTAGAGCAGAGTACAGGAGGGCATCAGCCCTGGATTCTGGTATTCTTCTGCCGTTCATATGATGTATGATCTTTGGAAAGTCGCTCTTTACCTCACTTTCTCCCCACCTCTGAAATGAATTCAACACTGAGCACATAGGGATGTTCTGAGGCTTATCCAACACTTGAAAAGTGGTTGGATTTCCTCTTATGAAAGGCATTATAAAATGTGCCCACTGCAACCTTTATGAAAGTGGGTCATTATATAGCTGGCTGGAAGAAAAGGGGGGTTGCCTCTGTAGAGTTCCCTTATAGCAAGTGGGGAGAAATGGAAAAGTTCATAAGAATGGATGGGAAGGACAGGAAACCGATGGGGATGGGTTAGGACCAGGTCACTGAATTGTCCTTCCTGTTGACTAGAAGAGTAGTGGGCATTTATGTCCCAAGCAACCTCTTTACCAGGACTGGGCTACCCACCTGTGTACTTGGCATTTGGGTTCCCTTTTGACTCTCTGTGGGAATTATGCTAATTGCCCTATTCTTTTCAGGGCTGAGAAGGAATTTTCCCATTCCCCCCGCCCCTGAATTGGCTGAAGCCAGGTGGTTTTTTTCACCTTCCCCACAGCTGTTCTGTGACCTTGTGGGGTGGAGTAAGGGGATTAGGTTATACCATCGCAATTTACTACACAAAACTTGTGGTGGATATCCAGTGCACGTAATTGGTATAGAAGGGGTAGTTACTGGACAAAATGAATTGGGAAAGGATTTGGAGGAAAGCATTCCTTAAGGAAGTTAAGTAAAGGGTGGGGGAGCTCCTACATCTCATCAGCAGGGAGCCAACTCCCTCCTTTTCCTGTTCCCCTTGAAGGGGCTAAGGAAGAGGGTTTGGGCTCCTAGTTCTTGTCAGTGAGAAGGTGACCCCTCCTTCCTGAGCTGTACAATATGTTGCCCAGTACCCCTACATGTTATAAATGAATAAAGTTGCAGCCTAATTAACCCACATCCATGGCCTCATGTCTTTCTTCTGCACAGATGGACAGATACAATGTATTCTTATGATTAATAATAAAGAATATATTTGGATAAAATTAACAACTTGAACTACGAAAGAAAATAACAGAGGAAACAAACTGCATCTTTCCGCTCAGGCAGTTGCTCCTGGGGTATTACTGGAGCCTCTGAACAGCAGGCAGACTTACAATATGCATCATGTAGACAGTGATAACTAGAAACAAAGGCGGGGTGCGGGGGAGGAGATTGAGAAAGGAGTGCCAGATTTAATTCTGAACCTCCAGGCTTTTGTCAGGTTAAGATGGATCTCTAACATTAACAGGAATTAAAGTGTTTGCTTAATTTTAAATGGTAAACCCCTCATGAATAATTTCATACATTAGACACTGGACTTGGGTCCATGGCTTTTGTCAGAAGTGTCTCTTGCTTTGACGTCAGCAAGCATGGGAAACTCTGCAACATATGTGTGATTAAATAGCTGTTCTGATTTCACCCAAGAGGCTCCAGGGAACTGAAACTTCTGACAGGCAATTAGCTACTAGACAATAACAGCAGCTACAGAGATATAACAAAAGAATTCAGAAAAAAAGAGTAAAATTGAATATCAAGGAAAAGATGTATTAGCTACTTAAGATAAAGGTAACGTTTGAGACAAGAAAACTTGAAGCTTGTACATTGTTGACTGAAGAAATGAAATATTCCTTTTTAAAATAATTCTGCTCATGCAGACATAAAAAAAAATCATATAACTATAGGGCAAGAAGGGGACAACTAGTCTATCCCTCTGCATTGAGGCAGGATTAACTATACCTAATATAAAACATGCATATTATATGTATAATAATATGGTGTTATATACAGTATAATTTCATGTCATCTGTTTACTACTCAGTGTTTTCAATGAGAAGCATAGAAAATATAAATTATAATTGACCAAGAAATTATGTGACTGACAGATAATTATTGGTCTTTAAAACTGGCATTTTATAATGGGAAAATTAAGAAAAAAAATCTTTTGTTAAAATTGAGAAACAATGCTGCACTATTAAATCCTTATATTTCAACTGTTATTTAGCAAAGAGATGAAGCTAAGTTTTGGTACCAAATTCCCTTGATTTTGCAACACTTTGGCTCATGTATTTGGATTTGCATATTATCTACCCTAAGGTGAGAGTTAAATTTCAAATTTCATTATAAGAAAGAATATGATTTCAAAATGCTGATTTTCTTTTGCCATTAAAAATCCTTTAATATTCAAAAATCTAAACTGATCATTTTGGTAATTATTCTGCAAATAATACTGTTCCTTTTTTCTCTATAATCAGATACCAAATGCAACAGAATTCACTACCTTTGTGCAACTAACAAGCCTTGTACAGAAAGAAAAAGACAAGCACTGAATATGTTGAAATAACAAGCTAAATTTTCACTTTGTTTTGCTATATTTTGTTTATTTATAGTACAGAAAGATATTTTTAAATGTACAAACATTAGTCAGGACATTGTAGAATTCAAATGATCTAGTCAAAGAACAGACAGAACACTAGTTTAATTAATGTATTCACTTTGTATGCCCGGTCTGGAGCCTAGTTAAAAATTTAAACATGAATCTGTTTAAACAAGGACTATTATGCATACTTTGCAGTTATTCTCATTTAATACATTTTATTTCCTGTATTTTATATTACTATTTAGCATACATGTTTCCTAAGTTGAATAATAGTTTTACATTCTAATAGTTGTTCATTTAAGAGAACTCCACGCTAATACAAATCCACATGGCAGATTAATATCTCAGAAACATGTCATGTGTTAGCTAATGAAAAAATATTTCACACATCAGTGGGAAATGTCAACAACAAATTAATTTTCACATTAAAATATTTTACTGTGTTTTAGACTGAGATTCTTTATGCACATTTAGTAGGAAGGTGCTTTGACTGAACCCTTTTTTAAAAGAATACTACCAAGGAATTTAGGCCCAAAATTAAAATTAATAAATCACCTCTCCAAAATACTAATTTTGAAAGATGTGTTCAGAGCAACTTTTTCTTTAAACTCTAGGGGAAACGACTGTTTGGATTTATTTCCCCGGTAGCGTATACACTCCAATAGCGCAGCACTTAGCTCATAAGAACCAGAAACAAAGTAGTCTATATTTGCTGTCCAAATCTAGAGTCTGATCCTGCAGATGCTTAAGCACATGAATAATTTGAAGAAAATTGGCCCAATAAGCGTAAGTAAAATTTCTCACATGCCTAAGCACTGAAGCATTGGGCGTTTAGAGGGGTTTCATAAATAAAGAAACTTCCCAGAGACAGTTTCTATAATCAACAAATATATTATCAAAGAAGAGGGAAATTTAAAAACATTGTTTTTAGTCAATTTTCATTTTTCACACTTAATTTTACTAATTTTGAAGATTGCAAACAATTACAATCTCTGACAAGAATATATTTAAAATATGTAGATTAAATAAACTGTTAACATTAAAATGCAGGTTGAATGGGGTAAAAATGCTAGAGCAGTCTATATGGGGGAAAGAGCAAAAGTGATCAATTTGTAATCCACTTCTGACATTTTGAGCCTTACTCCGGAATTGCATCTTTTTATGACAATATGGTTTTGGAGACAGCAACAGCCAAATCACTATGCAGAAATAGCTCATTTGCACAGCATAACTGGTCAGGTCAGATCAATTCTCAGTCCCAGTCTGTGTTACCAAGGTTGTTAAGTAACAAATAAGGTGGTTGGTGTTTTTTAAATAATTATTCTGCAGACTCTGAAGTTTAAAGTTACCAATATTTGCTCTCTCTGTAAATAAAATTACTTGGCTTTGTTATTTTGGGGGCAAGCAGCATTTTATATAAACATCACATCAATTTAAAGCAATACTTAAATAACAATTAAAAAATTAAAACCTTCCTCCCCTCCCCCCAAATCCAACATCCCCTTTCAATTTCATGGTATTTACAACATCCTTATTTTACTGTCCCTGGTTACTGACATAACAAATAGTGCATACCAAACACACAAATGGCTGTCTCCATAGCAATTGGGGCAGGTTTTGTGGTTTCCCTAGTTATACCTGACTGATAAGCATCTGTTGTTCTTCATTGCCATAGGCCCAACAGGAAGAGGAGGAAAGAAATCAGGAAGATAAAATTGGCGATTGTTAGATCATTTGAAAAGGTATCTGTTATTGACCGAAAGGATTTATACTTATTTCGGCTCCAATTCTGTCTATTACTTTCAGCAGATGCAAACTAAATATCTTTGTGTAGAAGAAAACTCTATTGCCAAGCTGGATCAAAGAGGGCATTACCTTGAAGGCAAGACGTTGCCAATCTTTCACTGTATTGATACAATTTTACAATCACTTTCACACTTTTATTTTTGAGCTAAAATCACAAGGGCTCTAAGGTTCCATTCACAAAACAGGAGGAGGAAGAGATGGTGGTTTTAGACCCAATAGTACAGTTATGTGGGTACTCACCTGGAATGTGGAAGAGAGATCAAGGTTAAAATCCCTGCTTTGCAGCAGGGATTTTAACCTAGGTCTTCCCCACTCTAAGGAGAGTGCCCTGACAACCAATCCATAGGTTATTTTGGGGTGGATCTCTCAATCTCTCCTGCTGAAGCCACCTCACTTTGTATACGTAATGATTGAACTTGGGTCTCCCATATGAGTGCCCTAACCACTATAGCTATAGAATCATTCTGTCACTCTCTCTCTCTGGCCCAATGACAATTCAAGTATTTTATACAAAGTAGAATGGCTTCAACAAGAGAGTCTGAGAGACAGACAGCTCAGAATAGCCAAGTGATTAAAGGCATTAGTTTAGGAGTGGGAAGAATTGAGTTCAAGTACTACCGCTAGGGAAGGGATTCAAACCCGAATTTCCTACATCCCAGATACGTTCCCCTAAACACTGGACTATTGACTATAAAGGGATTGCTTTGTCTTCCTCTTCCCGTTTTGTGAATCTAGCCCTTAATTTCCTTAGCATTTATTAAAAGAGGTTAACAATGCCCAGAAACTAAACATTTCATGTAAAAAAAAAATGCTGTTCGACCCAAAATCCATCTGTCAACTTTTTGATTCACCAAAAATTCTGAAAAATGTAGCTTCTGGTTCTTGTTGAACCAAACTCGTCCCCCCAGCACTTCCAGAGAACCAAAAAGTCAGTTCTTTGCCCATCTGTAGCCATGATATAGCAAAGCAGGATTATTTAACAAGGGTGCTTGGCAGAAATTATATTAGTTCCATGTTTCATTGTTTGCTTTATTGTTGATGTTTATATATATATAAACCATGTCTGAGGGAATACTAGGGTTTCTAATCCTCTAAGAAGGCATATATTCTCTGGAGGACTTGAAGGGAGATAGGATGGAGTGGTGATGATGAAGATGGGACACATGACAGACCTTAATCACTAAGATAGTCTGTGAACTCCTCAGGGGTCAGTCACCCACACTCACTCATCTAAAAAATCAAGAGGAAGATGGAGAAGGTGGCAATCTTACTGCTGAATCTCCGGGCATTTGTCCACTCAAGTCACACCAGTTCCATTTCTTTAATATTTTTGTATATTCTCTTCTATCACCTTGTAGTCCATATCCATTTAATTTTTATGGATGACTTGAGAACAAACCAAATGAGCCAAAGACTAATGAAAAGATTAAAAATGAGGGATACATAATACCAAAGTAACGGTTGTTCTGAGTAAGTCCATACATTATAGCACTAAAATCACCTGGACATTTAGATTTTACTTTAAAGGGGAAAAAAAGGAGAAAAGTTTGTGGATTGTTTTTAAATTAGAAACCGAAGATTCATGCTACACTGAAAATATACTGAAGAATATCCAAGATGGGGACAACTAGTGTATTGACTCTATTGTCTTGATAACATGCCACTGAATTACTAAACTGGACCTTTGTATAATAAGCCCACTAGACAGTTTGTTGACTTGTGAACTGGGATCAGTAGCCAACAAAAGTATTCCAGTAAGTGATTCTGGTTTATCAATACTATTTTTTTTTCTTAAATCCCAGTAGGGTAACCAGATGTCCCAATTTTATAGGAACAGTCCCAATTTTGGGGTCTTTCTCTTATATAGTCTCCTATTACCCCCCACCCCGTCCCGATCTTTCATACTTGCTGTCTGGTCACCCTAAGTCCCAGCAGTGTCAAGAAGGAGGGAGGGAGTTTAAATATCTTAGTGCATTCCTTTTTATTCACAGTTTCTCTATAGATTTCAAGCTTTAGCCTTAAATAATGCTATTATGACTAGGAATAGCCAGGGTTTCCCCAACACGGATCATTCTTAGCGTAGGCCTAGTCCTCATAGGCTTTCCTAAGGAGCTGTACAGGGCAATTACAGAAAACTTGTGGGGGCTACTGTTCAGATGATCAGGTGCTGTATATGACTGCAGCCAGCTCAGAACACCAACAGAATGCAGCTATCTGTTAATATGCTGACATGGCAAAAGTGACTCTGCCTTGAGGCACTGAGGTTAGATTATTCTAATGAGCTTTATCACGGGTCACTGAAAATTTAAATAGTGCACAATAAGTCTCCTTGATTGCTCTAAGGGAGTGAGTATGGGGATTTAAAGTATTCTGTTTTACTATTGCTTTATTCTCTTCTCTGTCTGTTTGTTTCAGTATGAAGAGAGTTGAATAATTGGATTTGCATATTTAAATGACCTGGGTCCCAGATACAAAATCCCTCACCAAAGGCTCTTAAGCAAAGTAAGCAGTCAGGGGACAAGAGAGAAGATCCTCTCGTGGAACAGTAACTAGTTAAAAGACAGAAAACAAAGGATAAAAATAAATATCAGTTTTCAAAATAGAGATATGTAGATAGTGAGGGGGGAGGGTTCTGTACTAGAACCAGTGCTGTTTGACAGATTCATAAATGATCTTGAAAAAAGGGGTAAAGAGTCAAGTGGCAAAATTTGCAAATGATACAAAATTACTCAAGTGATCTCACAAAACCGGGTGAGTGGGCAAAATAATGTCAGATGAAATTCAATGTTGATAAATGCAAAGTAATGCACATTGGAAAACATAATCCCAACTATACATACAAAATGATGGGGCCCAAATGAGGTGTTACCACTCAAGAAAGACACCTTGGAGTCATTATGGATAGTTCTCTAAAAACATCCACTCAATATGCAGCAGTAGTAAAAAAAAAACAAAAAACAAAAAACAAAAACCCTAACAGAATGTTAGGATCCATTAGGAAAGGAATAGATAATAAGACAGAAAATATCATAATGCCTCTATATAAATGCATGGTATGCCCACATCTTGAATGCTGCATGCAGATCTGGTAACCCCATCTCAAAAAAGATATAATAGAAATGGAAAAGTTACAGAGAAGGGCAACAAAAATATTACAGGTATGGAACAGCTTCAGTATGCGGAGAGATTAAAAAGACTGGGACTTTTCAGCATGGAAAGGAGATGACTAAGAGGGGATATGATAGAGGGCTATAAAATCTTGACTGATGTGGAAAAAGTGAATAAGGAAAGTTATTTACTTCTTCACATAACACAAGCAGGGGTCATCCAATGAAATTAACAGTCAGGAGGTTTAAAACAAACCAAAGGAAGTAATCCACACAACACATAGTCAACCTGGGGAACTCTTTGTCCAGGGATGCTGTAAAGGCCAAAACTATAACAGGGTTCAAAAAAAAATTAGCCAGGATGGTCAGGGATTCATTTGCAAGCTCTGAGTGTTCCTAGCCTAGCTCGGAGTGGACAACAGGGGATAGATCGCTCCATGATTGCCTTTTTGCTCATTTCATTGGAAGCACTGAAATTAGCCACTATTGGAAGACAGGATACTGGACTAGGTGGATCATTAGTAATGGCTAGGAAGGCAGCAATGTGTGATTGGCTAAAACTTGCACACTCACTGTTATTTTTGTCTTCTCCACACATGCGCCAGCCCAACACTCTTGTTTACCTCATGAACTTGTCTTTTAGAGTGTTAGCAATTTGGGGCATTTTATGCATGTCTGTATCGTGCATAACTCAATAGAGCCCTAACTTGGTTGGTCTTTGGGTACTTCCACAATATAAATGGGAAGCAACAATGTTGTTCAGAAATGCCCAATGTCTAGCAATCATGGCAAATGGCTTGATTTATACAATACTGTTAGAAGCCCACCCATTCTGAGAAGATGTGAAATTTGATGACATTCCACTACAACTGAAGACAACTGGCTACCCAGCTGAAGACCTCATTTCACTTTTCTAAATGAGCAAGCAATCTGTTGGTCACTGCTCAATGTATAGTACTATTGAGTGTGCAATACTTGCAAGATTTACCTAAGATATTATTGCAATACCTATACCTGTATCTAGCAAGCCGAGCTGTAAAAAGGTGTGGAATGTTTAGTGAACAGGAGGTATTAGATAAAAACAAATTGCATTTTATTGTCTCTTCGCTTTCTTTTTTAGGACGAAAAATGAATATTTTTTAAAAAAAGTAGTAAAGCAAGAGAATACCCAGAAAGGGGAAAAAAGACAATTAAATAATTGTTCATTTGGTAAATATGAACTTTTTTGTAACAAGTGAGAAGTAATTCTGCTGTTGGTGGTTATCTTTGGGTCCCATTGAATTTAACTGGCTTTATAAGTGTTGTATAAAACCTAGACATTCAATGGATGCTTTAGAAATGTACACTGAAAATTAAGTTAAATTATACAAAGATTGATATCAAAGACTAAACACTTCTTTAGTATTCAGTGAACATTCATTTCATTTGTGTAACATTCACTAAATAAGCTACCACACAGGTTTAGTTTTACAAACTTTTTGTAACCAATATTTTTACTTGATAATAATCTGTCTCTCTCTGATATGTCAAGATAACAAAAATTCAGTACCTGTACTGTGAACAGATCACTGACCTTGTGAGCAGCACTCCATTGAATCTTGCTACCACAAGCACGTCTGTGTGGTAAAAGTGTGCACAACATTTGTGACGAATCTGGCACATATTTCTTCTCTCCCCCTAAATTAAATTGTGTGACCATTTCACTTAATTCAAAATATCAAATGGCATATCTGTATTCTAGGTGCTTAGCTGACCTTTTTCACCATAGTATTTGAGTCTGTCACAATCTTTCATATATTTATCAGTCCAACTTGCAGATACCCAGCTGATAGCAGGGTGAGGCTAAGACCTCAGGAATTCAACACACCTCTTCCATCTCCAGAATATCTATATATTTTGTTTAAATTAAAAACAAATTCTTATGTCAAGTGTTAGCCCAGAGTGAAGGAAACTAGAGATTTTGCAATGGAAAAGCAGAAAAGCTAAGGGCGATAATACGATGGATCAGTACTGACAAGGTAAGCATCACTACACAGTGCAATTATAAAGACAAAAGGAGAAAATTGTACTCATCGTATTACAGTATTAAGATTTTTACAGAATCAACATATCTCTATTTAAAAGTAATAATATCAGGAAGCAGTACTGGTACCTGATATCATCATGTAAGCCTAGTTCTTGTGTAGGATTTAAAGCAGTCAAACAGATACTAATACACTTCGTTCAGCTTTCCTTCTGGATCGCTATTCCTTTGAGAGATTAGCTGATACACAAAGATCTGAAACATAGTTTAGAAATCTAAATACAAAGGGGCAACCATAATCTCAAAGATTGCATACGTTACCAAAAACAAATCATGTGTCAGTTCCAGGTGGACTTATTCCCTATGTTTTGCAGAAGGACACACTTCTAATATGACAGTTAGCAAATCTCAGTTTATCTTTAGGGGAAGCATTTCTAATTAGGGGGATGGTGAAAGAATTACCCCTTACAGAAGGTGATTAATGTTTTAAAAAAAGCAAACAAACCTACTCTCTCCAAATATAAAATAATTTTACTCCTGAATGACAAATAAGGATTTAGACAGATGAGGTCTATTTATGTGAGACTTGTGGCTAAATTATTTTTAACTTAAATTGACACTTTTTAAACAGGAAATATTGAAGATATAGGCTTCTTTCCATAATAGAAATTAATATTTTTCAGTGGAGTTTGTGGCTGTTTTATTTTGTTAATAAAGTAATTTTAAAAAGTAAAGCCCTCAGGCCCTCTTAGGCAACTTTATCTGACAAACATAAACAGCCTTATATCTTACCTGATAATCCATATTCATTATTAACCATTAACTAATTATTCAAAGAGCTTCATTAAACTGGAATTATCGGCTAAGAAGTTGAAATGTAGTACATACAGTCAAACTCAATCTGCAAAGTAAGACTTTCAACCATTCTTTCTTGCTTCCAAATTCTTTTATAAAGATTTTTTTCATCAATATCCTTTAAAGAGACAACTGCTTTTCCCTCCACCAACCAAGTAGTCAATAAGAAGTCCAGCACAAACATTTGTTTGAGTGTACTACCTGCTATTCCCTAACACAGGAGTGGGCAAACATTTTGGCCCGAGGGACACATCAGGGTTCAAAATTGTATGGAGGGCTGGGTAGGGAAGGCTGTGCCTCCCCAAACAGCCTGGCCTCACCTCCATCTGACCCTCTCCCACGTCCTGCCCCCTGACTGCCCCCCTCAGAATCCTCAACCCATCCACCCCCAATCCTTGTCCCCTGACTACTCCCTCCAGAGACCCCCGCCCCTAACCACCCTCACGAAGACCCCAACCCCTATTTAAGCCCCCCTGCTCCCTGTGTCCCTGCTCCCCACCCCCTGGGACTCCCACGCCCTATCCAACCCTCCATTCCCCGTCCCAACCGCCCCCCTGAGACTTTCTGACCCCTATCCAACCTCCTCGCCCCTGGCCCCAGCCCTCTTACCACATTGCCCAGGCAGGCTGCCGCGATGATCCGAATGAGTGCGAAGCATGTCTGGCCCAGAGCCAGATACGCTGTCACGCAGCACTGCCCCCCAGAGTGCTGCTCGCATGGCATGCTGAGGTGGGGGGGTGGGGGCAGAAAGGGGGGAGGAGATAGACTCCTCAGCCAGGAGCTTGGGGGGGCCAGACAAAATTAGCTCGTCAGTCAGTTGTGGCCCGTGGGGCCGTAGTTTGCGCACCCCTGCCCTAACAGGTTCAAGTAGCAGTTTGGGTCAGATCGGCCCTGTCAGTAATTTTATCTGACTATTATAATCCAACTTCAAAATGTCTGAAAGGAGAAAGCATTTTATCAAATATACAGGGACAAGATCTGTCCTCAAATTGTCTTTTAATCTTTTTTATCTTAGTTTTGCTGCTAAAACAACTACCTTTCGTAAGTATGTAAAGATGATACCTGGGCAATCTTGGCTTGATAGTACATTTCTCCAGCCCTTATCATCTTCACCAATCTAGTTCAGATTGCCCCTTACCTAAATTATTGACAACAGGATCTTGCTGCTTAACCCCTTCAGTGTCTGAAGGTTAACACCTAATTAAACTCTGTGGTTACACAAGAGAAAACATAAGCAACACCCTTAAAAAAGCAATGTGAGTTAGTCGTAGCAAGCAAAAGGCTTAGAAAGTAGTCTATTCAACTATATTTTAAACCACTTTGGCTCATTGTATCATTTTGGGCAAATCACTTGGCCTCCCTGCAACCATCATCCCAACTGTAAGGAAGGTTTTAAAAGCAATACCTAACTGAAAACCCATGCTGCATCTAAGCTATGCTTTGCTGTGTAAATATATTACATACAAAATAAAGCAGTCAAAGGTTGACACAAGTGCAAAATCTTGGGTGGCATGATCAAGGGGTCATGCAACAGAGAGACAAGAATTCATCCTTATTTCAAAAACTAGTTGCCACATCAGTCAGAAACAACAGTTTCTTATTCCTATTCCAACAAGATAACAGATGTTCAATATATTAGTTTAAAAATATTGTGAAGTTATGCTGGTGAATGGCCGGGTTCTGGGGAATTGTTTCTCAGACATCTGGGATTATGACCGAGATGGTTTATACAAACTTCACATTTGTATTGGAATGTTTTTATGTGCAATGTGTTAGACTCATCTTGTGCATTGTCCATTATTTTCACTATCTACTTAAATGGAAATTAAACAAAGGCATTGAGATAAAATGCATTTATTAAATACACTACAATATTATTATATTATGATCCTTTAATATTTTCAGCTTTGGCTGGCTGGCTATTTAGAGCAAAAATTGCACAGGTATGTTATCTAAGTCATTTTAAGAAGATTAGTGTGCTAAAAAATAAAAATGAAAATGAAAAAAACAACAAAAACACTTCAATTTGTCCACTAGGATACTAAATTAAAAAAAAAGATTCTCTTTAATGAGTATTACATTTTGCAAACCTTGAACTCAAAATTATCATTGGATTATTGTACTAATGTTTGCGATTTTGGAAAACAAACTTAAAATGACACTCTCTTAGATTAAAAAAAATACATCACAAAATACTGTGTCAAGGATCACATTCACAGAGGGACCAAATTCTCTATGTTACCCATGTGCATCCCTAATGACGTTAATGGAAGGGGCAATGAGAAAAACAAAATTTGGTCCCACAGGCTCTTACTAGGGAAAAGGTGAGGAACATTTTGTTGTGGAAATAAACTGCGTAAAATTAATTTCTTTCTACTGATCTCAGAAGGGCACATTCAAGTGTCCCCTCTGAAGGCTGCTATACCACATTTTTGCACCATGTTCTATTCTAGTCTAACACTGAAGAGTTTTTATCCTCTGTGTCCCAGCTATTTCACAGCAAATAGCTCCCAGATTTCCACCTATCTGCCCTACCTCTCAGTATTTCTGTTAACCATGATATCTATAGGATTTGTGCTGTGGTTGACTTAGATTTTGTCGCTCCATTTAAATTTAACTATAGACAGACCATTCCTGGCACAGGCACAATACTTACTCTTATAAGAACTTTAGTGTCCCTGCACAGCCTATGGGACTTAAGTGCTTTGATATCAGAAGCAATCTGTTACTGCTCCTCCCACATTGCTGTACAATAGCTTTTAAAAGCAAATGTACAGTGTCCCCTGTTGTATTAATATAGTATAATGTACATACAAGAACAATAAATAATGAAAAGTTAATAATAAGGATTAAGGCATTTAAGTTTCATACTTTCTTTTCTTATGAAAATAGTTTCATTCCTAGGAATAGCGACCTTGCCTTGAATGGCGTATGAAAATGGCTCAGTTTTCCTATGGTCACCTCATATCCCACAGAATTGTCTGCTTACAGGATGCAAATCCATGCAATAGTAGAATTATAGATTTGAAATCAAGAACATATATTTGCATTTCTGTGTACAGATATGGGTAAGAAACTATATCAACTTTATATATGGTTCTCTCTTTGCAGATAGGCTTAGGTTTCCAAGTGGCCTAGAAGTTATGGCATAACCTTTGCCTTTTGGGCACCAATCTATGGTTTTATGGATAAAGCATAGGAACAGGAGTCAGAAGAGAAAGAGTCTTTCTAGTCCTGGCTCTGACATAGGATCTCTTTCTAATATTGAGCAAGTTATTTACCATCTTGGTAAAGTGTGAATATCACTGTTCAGTGTTTCAAAACTATTGTCAGGTTAAATCCATTAATGTTGTTAAAGCACTTTCAGATTTTCAGATAAATTATTTTTAAATTATCATATTGCCCTGAAAAAGGCTGTCTTCCAATATATTATTTTACGGTCCAGAAAGTCTCTTAAAAAGCGGTAGAAAAGCATGAATGATGCTATTTGCAAAATTCAATTTCAAAAGTTAATACCACTGAAACAGTGCAACAACTTGGCTGCTCAGAAACCACAGTATCAATATCTAGATATTACATTCCCACTTCAAAACTTTGATTAAGTAATACCTGAGTACTCCTTTATAGTTCCTTTGGGATATAAGCATGATATCTATATAAAGATAGGAAAACTGGGGCAGTGAAGGAAGTCACAGAGCAAATCAGAATCAGTCAGTATTAAAACTAAGGAGTTCATCCTATCCTCTAAAGTCTAACCAATAAATTGCAGCTCTCTGAGCTTAAAAAAACCAACAGACTTATTAAGGCTTGTCTATATTTACTGGGGGATTGACGAGCGGTGACTGATGCATCAGAGATCGATTTAGTGGGTCTAGTGAAGACCCTCTAAATTGACTGCAGATCATAGAATTGTAGTATCATAAAATATCAGGGTTGGAAGGGACCTCAGGACATCATCTAATCCAACCCCCTGGTCAAAGCAGGACCAATCCCCAACTAAGATCACTCTCATTGACTCCTGTAGTCCACTGGATCAAGAAGAGTAGTCGAAGTCGACGGAAGACCATCTCCCTCTGACATCACGTAACTGAAATTGAGTAGCTTAGATTGAATTTCCCCTGAAGTGTAGACAAGGCCTTGGTTTTCTTACCTGAGTCAGACATGGGTTTGGCTTTTTTTTTTTTTTTTTTTTTTGACTAATCACTGCATTATAGTACTGAGGTGAAGCAGAGAAAAATAAACAAACAGGCCTATCACTTAACTTGGTTCAAGTGGATAGGTCAAACACAGACATTCTTATTCTGACACGGCTGGTGAGCAATATTTATAACCCCATTATTTGTGGGGACTGTGCTGAAATTATGTTGATACAGTGTTTTGGCTAAGAGAGGTTCCACTGACCCTGCTATGCCCAGCACAGCACCAGAATAATTCTGTGCAAAGGGTTTGCATTAAACGTAATGAAGCAAACGACAAAATCAATAAACCAGGAACAGTGTGGCTATCATAAAAATGATGTAAATTCACAGTTCAGGGTGGTTATCAAGCTATTTAGAATTGTAATTAAAACCAGCTCCATTTTTTTCCCAGGATAAAAGCCCCTTTGACAGCCACAAATGAATGCTACAGGAAATTTTCAACAAATATATTCAAAATTAATGTGTGGCACAGAGATGGCATAAATTATCCAAGGATAACCTGTAAATGTCGACTTCTGATCAAGTTTAAGAGTACAAAACACAGGGAGTTTGATTTTACGTAAGATTTTTCAAGAGACTCTGTCTTCCATTTTAATCAAGATTTATATTAAAAGGGAACTATGGATGCAATGTATCCCATTTTAAATGAATTGTACTTCTAAAGTTACTCTCTGTTAAAGAGACTTTTTCAAGACTATTAAAAGTGCAACGAGAGGACCAAATTTGCCATTCATTACACTCCACCCAAACTGATGCTGTGTTTAGCCAATCCTAACAAGCAAGGTAGTATTTTATACCATATCTATATTTTAGTTAAACAAAGGAAACACTGAGCAGATGCATGATCCTTGCCAAAATTAGTAGCTCCATTGACTTTAACATTTCTTTGACATACACCAGATGTACACCAGATTCAAGCTTAGAAGGCAAGAGATGAGCAGGTGTAAACAGATGTGTTGACTACTTATTTAAGTGAGTTAACCTCACCAACTACTAGGGTTGCCAACCTTCCAGGATTGTCCTGGAGTCTCCAGGTACTAAAGATCAATCTTTAATTAAAGATTATGTCATTTGATGGAACCATGAGGAATATGTCCAACCAAAGTTGGGAATCCTGTGCAACACCTGAACACTACCCTAAACCTGCTTCTCGCATGCATAATGCATGAGTTACTCAGGACTTCAAGTTGGAGGGAGTGCATAAATAACCTGCAAATACTGATAGCATAATCCTATACTAGATATACTTCCTACCAATCAGCAACTCTCAGCATTTTTAGCTGCAAAGTACCCCACATTTCAAGTGTCTCTCAATGTCAAACTGGGGATGTGCAGCATGTGGTCTCATTTAAAAATTCATACCAAAGTGACATTTTGTAAAGTTCAGTAAATCCTTAATATAAAGGATTCTCATATCTAGTTTTTAATTGTTATTTCCAGTTCAATAAATTGGATAAATTCAATATAAATACAAAAATAACATTTAAATTTGAGATTCTCTCATTCAAATATAAACCTTTTACGATGCCCTCTGCTGACATAAACTCATCATATCACAATGGTGCAGATGCACTGCTTGTGAAGGGTACGGGAATGTCCATGACATTCTTCAACACACCCATTGCTGGAAAGCTCAGTAGGCTGCATTAATGATACCTACAGAAAAAGCCATTCTCATGCTCTCTTAACCAGGCAAGACAAGAGTAAATTGTGCTAAATGAAGAGAGTAGATCACAGAAGGATAAATTTTAAGGTAGAAGAAGAGAACAACTTCCGGGTCCCCCCATCCCTAACTGCCCCCCCACCTCAGAAACCCACCCCCTATCCAATCTCTACTGCTCCCTGTCCCCTGACTGCCCCTCAGGACCTCTCTGCCCCTTATCCAACCCCCTTGCTCCCTGTCACTTTACTATGTGTAATGAGCAGGGAGCAGGAGGTCTCGGGAGGAAATGTACCTGGACTGTAACCTGACCCCCTGCCCTGGGGTCGGGAGGAGGGAAGGCTTTCTGCCTGAGTGTGGATGGGAACAAAAGCTGGGGGAGTGGACGGTGGGGGGGGGGGGGGAAGAAAGAGAGGCAGCAATTTCAGTTGAGGGGGTTAGAAGCTGGCTGGGGAAGAGGAGGGAGCCCGGATTCGGGGTCTTACCTCCCTGCACCCCAGAAGGGCTTGACTAAGGGGTCCTGTTTGTACTGACGAGCTCTGAGTTAGATTGTGTTCCTATCATCTCAAATAAACCTTCTAATCTACTGGCTGGCTGAGAGTCACCGTGAATCCCAGGAAGTGGAGGTGCGGGAACGGGACTCCCCCACACCCCGTGACACTATGCCACTCAGAGCACCAGGACTGGCAGCTGTAAGTAGTACACCGTAAGTAGCTGACCAGCAGGAGCTCACAGCCCCGCCACCCAGAGCACTGGCAGCATAGCGAGCTGAGGCTGCAGGGGAGGGTCCAGTGGCTAGCCTCCCCAGCACGGAGCTCAAGGGCCGGGCAGGGCAGTCCTGTGGGCCGGATGTGGCCTGTGGGCCATAGTTTTCCCACCTCTGCATTAGAGGTATAAAATAAAAACCATAACAATTTAATCAAATTATAAATAAGCCTTGTTTCAGTGGCACAGGGCTTAGATTTCACAAAAATCTAACAATAATCAAATATCTGTAATTCTCCAGTGAATCTAAATATTAAAGATTATTTTTAAAACATGAAAAGGCCATTTTTTAAGGCTGAGATATAGGCTGAACTAATATATATTGTTATTTTATTTGTTTGTATTTTGCAGATTGAATATCTTTAAATAGACAAAGAAGATATTTCAGTGTTCTCTAGTTGACATTTCATGCAGCAGGGGAATGAAGACCAGCTCTGCAGTACGGAAATTCATTTTTCAAGGGTTGCAGTTTTGTTTTCTAATGATTTATAGCTGAAAAATCCCTCATGGCTGGTCAAGCCCACTGCTATGGACGGTCATAGAATACAAATACTTCCTCTAATGCAAATGGATATTAGGAGCCACATTAATTAATATGGATATGCTTATGTAAATTTCAGTGGTATCATTCAGCTACACACAGATAATCACAGGAAAAGGTTCATATCAGGGATGGATGTACTTGAAAGGTTTAATATTTTTCACAAGTGCTAGTCATCTGACATTCTATTTAGCAGGAGGAACATGGAAGACAAGATCACAAAAAGCGGAATGTGTGTAATAAAGGAAAGCAGCGATAGGCTAAGCAAGCAACAAAAGAAGGCATGGATAAAAAAGGATGGTGTCACAGTTCCAAACTTCCTGTAGGCTACTTGAAATTCTGCCATGTCCCACATATATTCCCTATATCCTTAATAGTCCCCAAGTTGTTCACATTCCTTACAGCTCTTCCTGATGCTCTAAAAAAAATTTCTTTAAAAAATATTCCCTTTAAAATATGGCCAGGTGCAGTATTTGCATTTTAAGACCAACCTCTTCAGCTCCTTAGGGGTACTGTCATGTACAAAAGTAGCTGATAGGTGTTTGTCCAACCTGATTTTAAAAACCTCCCATGATGGCGATTCTACAATCTCCCTTGGAAGCCTGTTCCAGAGTTTAACTACCCTTATAGTTAGACAATTTTTCCTAATACCTAGCCTAAATTTCCCTTGCTGCAGATTAAGCCTATTACTTCTGGTTTTACCTTCAATGGGTATGGAAAACAGTTGATCCCCATTTTGTTCATAATAGCCCTTAAGATATCTGAAATCTTATCATTCCTTGCCCCCTCTCTCCCCATGCAGTCTTTTTTTCTCAAGACTAAGCATGCCCAGTTTTTCAACCTTTCCTCATATGTCAGGATTTCTTAACCAGTCCTCAATTTTGTTGCTTGTCTCTGGACTCTCTCCAATTTGTCCACGTGTCCTAAAGAATTGGACACAATACTTCAGCTCAGGCCTCACCAAGGCCAAATAACGCAGGACGATTACCTCCCATGTCTTATATACAACACTCCTGATAATACACCATAGAGTAATATTAGCCTTGTGTGCAATTGTTTCACATTGTTGACTCATATTCAATTTGTGATTTGCTATAATCCCCTAGAGCCTTTTCAACAGTACTAGCACAGAAGGGAGAATAACTGAGTCTTGATTTTTCCTTCCTAAGTGAAGTATTTTATTGATTTTCTTCTTGCTGATATAAGACCAATTTTCATCCTGTCCTCCAAAGTGCTTGCAACCCCTCCCAGCCTAATGTCAGCCACAAATGCAATAAGCCTATTCTCCATTCTATTATACAAGTCATTAATAAAAATATTCATAGAATATCAGGGTTGGAAGGGACCACAGGAGATCATCTAGTCCAACTCCCTGCTCAAAGCAGGACCAATCCCCAATTAAATCATCCATCAGATTTTTGCCCTATATCCCTAAATGGCCCCCTCAAGGATTAAACTCACAACCCTGGGTTTCACACCGGACCAAGGACTGACTGCTGTGCAACCCCACTAGATTAAACTGGGAGAGTCTGACAGCAGACATTTATAACTACTCTTTGAATATGAGTTCTTAATCAGTTGTGTACCCTCTTTATAGCAATTTCATCTAGACCATGTTTCCCTAATTTGCTTACGAGAATGTTGTGTGTGCTATGTCAAAAGCCTTATTAAAGTCAAGATATATCACACCTAGTGCTCTCCCCCTCTCCATTAGGCCTGTAACCCTGTTAAAGAATGAAAATAGGTTGGTTTGGCAAGATTTATTCTTGACAAATCCATAATGGCTATTGCTTATAACCCTGTTATCCTTCCAGAGCTCACAAATTGATTGTTTAACAGAGTGCTCCGGGATCTTTCCAGGTAGTGAAGTTAGGCTGGCAGGTTTATAATTTCCCAGGTCCACTTTGTTCCCCATTGTAAAGATAGGTTCTATGTTTGTCCTTCCCTGTCCTCCAGCAGTCCTCTAAATTAAAACAATTACTAATAGTTCCAAGATTGCTTGAGTACCCTAGGATGAATTTTATCAGGCTCTGCTGACTTGACTGCATCTAGCTCATTAAACATTTTTTAGCCTGTTCCTTCCTTATTTTGGCTTGCGTTCTTTCTCCCATGTTGTCAAATATTAATTTTGTTGAGTCACCATTGAGCTCTTTAATGAAGACTGAAGCGAAACAGGCATTAAACACCCCAGGCTCTTTGATGTCATTAGTTATTAACTCTCTTTCCTCACTCAGTAGAGGACCTACACTTCCCTTCATCTTTCTCTTCCTCCTAATGTATTTATAGAACCTTGTCTTATTACCTCTTATGTCCCTCACCAGATTTGACTCATATTCTGTTTTAGCCGTTCTGATTTTGTCCCTACATGCTCACGCTGTTCTTTTGTACTCCTCCTTAGAAATCTGTCCATGTTTCCACTTTTTGTAGGATTTCTTTTTGATTTCCAGGTCATTAAAGAGTTCCTTATGGAACAATATTGGCCTCTTACTATTCTTCCTCTCTTCTTTACATTGGAATACTCGGCAGTTGTGCATTTATATTGTCTCCTTGAGAAACTGCCAGCTCTCCTGAACATCCTTTTCTTTCTGTTTTCTTCCCATGGGCCTTAGTTATCAGTTCTATGGTTTTGTTAAAATCTGCTCCTTTTTTTTTTTTTAACTCCTAGTCTAAAATGGCTGCCTGCCTGGTTAATTTATCCACTTTCTGAAACAAAAAATTGTCCCAATACATTCCAGTAATCTATTGGAAATTTTGGTCAGATTTGGAAACCTTCAGGTCATGCCACAAAGCATTTTTCTCAGACAGTGAGAAGTGCCACATGCCAAGATACTTCTAAGTAATGCAGCCTTCATCAATTTCCAAGGCTAGAATTTAGCACGCAGTCACAAGTTAGTCGGTATCATTGTGGTTTACAGACAGTATTTTAAATTTAGAATCTCATCGATAAAAAAAAACAGGAATCAATAATGCACTAATATCTCAGGTGCTATTTTCTGAGCGGGTAATTGGGTAGGATAGGTGTTTAAGGGTATGGGAAGGTGATAAATACGTGTTGCTGGCACTGCCAGTTGTCTTCTATGTGGAACAGAACGTCAGAGTTTAAGTTATTTCTCAAGCTTGCAAGTGTACACATTATAGTGTCACAGTAAAATGGAAAAAGGTTTATCCAGATAATCCGACCTCGATTCCCTGGTGGCAAACACAACACACTAAATTCTCAGTGCAATCGCTCTTTATAACACTTTAATTCAACATGAGAAGAAAGAAAATTTTCTATATCTGTACCTAGTACCAATACTTAACCTCTCTCTTTAATTGCTTTGTGCAATATGAGAATAAAACATCTTAAATGCACACTGCCTTGTACAGGGAATATGCACATGCATGTCAATCTTTTTAATGATGCAATTGTGAAATATGTGGGTTTTGCATTTATAATTGGGGTGAAGTAGATGGGGAAAGTTAAACAACATATTCATTAAATTAACAAGAGTTAAGTTGATAACACATTATTTTAATAGTACGATAATGCTGCATTACCATGGAATTTCTCTGAAAGTGAATGCAACAGCCACAGGGATACCTCCTGAATAAGTTATGGTCAATATCACAATTAAGAGCAATTACAGGAGCTAGAAAGATTTAATCCACTGAAATACTTGGAAAGCAGTTGTGAATTTAGGGATATGAAGAAAAGAAAACTTTTAAAAGGTTTTTAGTTATAAATAATATGGCCCATTCATCCCTTAAAGGATACACGAGACTTGTCTCCAGAATACATTTCTCATATAAATGGTTATACCTTATCTCTGAATGGTTTGGCACCTCTCAAGAAATATTAATGTTCAGGATCAAAGCAATGTGGAATCCATTCCACAATACAAATTTATTTGCCTTTTAAACTACCAGATTTAAAATATTATGTGACTCACATAGACAACAGAGACAAATGCTTGTTGGCCAGCCTCTGTGTACACAAATACAAAAATATAAACATGCAGGGCCCAACTTCCTTCTCATTTAAGTGGTTTAATATTGGTGTAATAATTGACTTTACTATTTACTCCAGATTGTACACCATCTTAAAACAGTGGACAATCAGAGTACTGATAAAATTTCTCTTCCCCACATAATTTTGTGCAAACTCCAGTATTAATGTAATGTTAAACTGGCAAATTCAGCCGTACAGGAGTGAAGTGTTTAGCTCCCTTGAAAATCCCAACCTAAGGTTGTTAAGGTTTCTAATGCAACATTAATTCAGATATGCTGTACATTGTAAGCAGAGCTCAGCAAATAATTTATGATCACTTACCTACTTTTGGCTTGTGAAATACCTGCAAGCATATTGTCTTTTCCTCAGATTTATTCATTATTTTAGTTAATTCAACTATTTATTTATTTACTTATTTCTCTCCCTCACTCTGTCTGTGAATGGATCATAAATATTGTAAGTAGAAACTATGTTGCTTAATTGTGATGGGTAAGAAATGACACACATCGTTAGTCCTGGTCTCTGCTTGTATAAGTACACAAGCAACTGTTAATGTAATTGAAAAATTCAGCTTTTGTGAAAACTTGAACATGCAACTTGGAAATTCATTTTTTTGAAAAAAGCTAATCTGATAACTGTTAACAGAAACGAAATATAAAAGAGGTATGAGCATAGACCAAGAGAACTCATTTAATAAGTAGAATTAATACTCACAGAACTGCTTTTGCATGTTATAACATTCTGTTTATTTTCTATGTATTTAACAGCAAAATAAATGTGCATTGGTTTACAATGGTAGACCATGCTATGTAAGTGCATTTGCAAGTGACCATGTAAGCACTGGCAGTGACACTCAAACAGTGTTGTGAAAACAGCTGGGTTTATTAGTCAACTAGAACACAGCATAGGAAGTGCCTACGGGAGCATAAAGAAATGAAGGTTCAAGCACAGAACATTCTGATTAGCCCAGAGCCCAGCCAAGCCATAGTAAATCCCATTATCCAGGCTCTGCCTCTCTCTCTCTGATCTTGGTCACTTCCCAGGTGAGAACCCTACTCTTTCCAGCAGCCAATTCTTATCCCCCTACTCCTACCTCACACCTTCCCAGTCCTTTGTTTCTGAGCTGGGATCTTTGCTCAGCTTCCTTGCTAAGAGGTGGGGGAATCCATCTCCCTCTGGGTCCCTGGTTACTAGGTGTTACTGTCCTGGTGACTGGCTTTGCCATTGTCTTCTCAGATTCTCCAAATAATATGCGGGGTTTGCCAATAATTTTCAATAATTCATTCAGACATAAGCTGCTAGGCATCATTCACACCTACGTTTCTTTGCCTCACCCTGAGAGTAAACAGTGCTCCTTCCCCTAACCCTTGGCAACCATGCAAAATATAGAGGAGAGAGAGGCACATATAGGATTCGTAAAACTATTTCAGAAAATTCACACTTTGTCACAGCCTCATGATGGGCTGCTGGGAAAAAGAGCTTGCAGGATCAGTTATATGAAGTAGTACTGTATATGCTGTTAAGAAATATTGCAAAATGAATGAAATTAGCCCATGTCTTCATAAGAGAGGGTTTCTTTTATAAACTGTCTTCAGAGAACAAGAAAAGGAAGAAGGGATGTTGTTAAAACAGAAGCTTTGCTTCTTAATTTACATTTGAAATGCTTTAACTATTCTTCCTTCTTTTCTGTATCTTTAATAAAAAGGTTAAAGTGATGTTTAATGGTGTATTTGCCATTGTACCAAGCAGGTTGACATCTATGTATATCACACCTTGGTTTAACACTATTTAATATTGGACAGTGACTGGGTTATATTAGTATAGATTCCATCTTAATTAAGCCCACATTTTTGTTATTGTGACAGTTTATTAACTTTTATGTACTTTTTACAGTTGTGCCTACAACTGGAGTAAATTTGTAGGACTGATTACTACAATATAATCCTTTCTCTAATTAACTAATTTTGTTTAGGATTGGCCATTTGTTTATAAAATTACAATTATAAAAAATACCTTTATTTTAGTTTAAGCACATAGCACAAAGGAAAAGAAAAAACATATCTGATTATATTTTAATTTGTAATTTTTTTATTTTAAAATTGGAATTTATAAATTTGACTTGATTAAATACCACACTTATGTTGAAAAATTATATCTTATATTTAATAGTTAAAACTGTTAAAAACAGTTTTTAAAAGTTAATAAAGCTTAAGAATTTACAATAGACTTTATTTTTAGCTAAAATAAAGCTTAACATTTCTGAAGCTATGTTTGTAAGATGGTAGGAATAAACTAGTCTTTTCTTTGGCTGTATGTTTAGCATGGATAAGGATTTGGGGGGCGGGGCTTATACAACTAAAGCTTTATATTTACATTTGTGATAACTGGGCCTACACATTTATCCTAACTGTAAGCTCAATTGTAAAAAGTAGGTAAAAGTTTACAAACAGTCACAATAACCTATAGTAACAAATGTTAATAAAAAGTATAACTCCCTTCCCCAAAAATCAAATTAGTCCAAACAAAGGAGCCTACTTATATAACCCAAAAACTGTGTTAAAATCATGCTTAATAAACAACCAAAAATAAGTGAACTAAAATTAATATATCAAAAACTATGCTAAGTAATGAACAAAATAACACAAAATGGTTTATTCTACCTGTGACATCCTGCCACCCCAATATTCACCACTGTCATGTTATTAAGCTATTTATGTGTACAACGGTAAAAAGGCCAAACAACGTTAATGGCTTATTGAGGAAATGCAGAGCACAATAATGACAATAATAAGTAAATAAAAAGTTTTCGTGGTCTGTTCAAAAGCATCTGGTGGTACCAATTTGGACCGCAGACTGCCTATTGACTATCCCTTCCTTTGACTGATGTGGATGGACAGATATGTCTTAAGAGTAGAAAATTATTCAATGTCCTTAGAAATTAAGAGAGTCTTATTACAGGTGTCCCAAATGAAGCACAAAATATCCATAAAATGGAGTAATGGAGACTATTTCTGTACTCAACACTAAGCTAACATCATTCAGTTCACTTGAACACTCGCACAATCACATAGAAGGGGGACTGTTTACTGCATGTACTTCAATTCAAATTACATTTCTATTTCATATGTACAGATTAAAAAAAACACTTGGTAATACCTAACCATCTACTATGCTATGACTGCTGCTTATTACACAGAGCTTAATAGTCTCAGTGTTACCCTATACTCCCCCTCTCTGTTTGTTATATCCACCTATTATTTCTCTGGGGCAGGCTCAGTGTTTACATTATATGTGCACACAGTCCTTAGCACAATTGGGCCACTATCCCATGCACTGCTATAGGCTGGAGACCGACTAATTAAGCAGCAGTTCTACAGAAAAGGACCTAGGGATTACAGTGGACGAGAAGCTGGATACGAGTCAGCAGTGTGCCCTCATTGCCAAGAAGGTCAACAACATATTGGGCTGTTTTAGTAGGAGCATTGCCAGCAGATCAAGGGAAGTGATTATTCCCCTCTATCTGGCACTGGTGAGGCCACGTCCGGAGTATTGTGTCCAGTTTTGGTCTCCCCACTACAGAAAGGAAGTGGACAAATTGGAGGGAGTCCAGTGGAGGCAACAAAAATGATCATGGGGCTAGCACACATGACTTATGAGGAGAGGATGAGGGAACTGGGCTTGTTTAGTCTGCAGAAGAGAAGAATGAGGGGGCATTTGATAGCAGCCTTCAACTACCTGAAGGAGGGTTTCAAAGAGCATGGAGCTTGGCTGTTCTCACTGCTGGCAGAAAACAGAACAAGGAGCAATGGTCTCAAGTTGCAGTGGGGGAGGTCTAGGTTGGATATTAGGAAACACTATTTCACTAGGAGAGTGGTGAAACACTGGGATGGGTAACCCAGGGAGGTTGTGGAATCTCCATCCATACAGGTTTTTAAGGCCTGGCTTATCAAAGCCTTGGCTGTGATGATTTAGTTGGGGTTTGTCCTGCTTTGAGTAGGGGATAGGACTAGATGACCTCCTCAGGCCTCTTCCAATCCTAATATTCTATGATTCCAGTCTATCACTTGCAGGGCCTATGTGTGGCTACTGCCATAGCCACCCTTCTGGCCAACACATCTGTGTTTGAACCAGGCACCTCCAGAGCTAAAAACATGAGCTACATCCTCTTGTGCTAAAGAGTCAAGGCTCCGTAACTGGGGATTGTAATAACTCATGTCCTCACAGCACAGAGGAAACCTGTAATACACACTCACCAGAAGGTTACACTACCATAAAGCTAATACTCCTATAACATGACATGTTATGTATGCTACACAGTTTTACAATGAATTTTGGAAACTTTTGCCACGCTTTCTGAGTCTAGAAAACAGCTTTCTACAGGGGGTGGAGACAAGGAACTGAACTCCCGCCTCACTGACAATGTGCTGGCTATAACCATGCTTGTTTCAAGATGGTCCTATCTTGCCTCTAACAGTGGAGTGGAGTTTTTGTGATACTAGTATAAGGTAATGCGGCACAGATGGCCTCTAGATAAGGTTCAGCCATGGGATTGTAGAATAGGAAATCTTTACCTAACCATAATCTTTGTTGTATGTTTAGAGAAAGTCAAGGGCCAAACTAATTTTAGGTAATTGTATTATCACAAATAAACAGATTTTACCCTTAAATGGTTTTTATTAGAACCATAGGACAGGGATGCAAATGGCAGAAAGGAAATAAACCTGTTC
This sequence comes from Dermatemys mawii, assembly GCA_007922305.1. Taxonomy (NCBI): domain Eukaryota; kingdom Metazoa; phylum Chordata; order Testudines; family Dermatemydidae; genus Dermatemys; species Dermatemys mawii. Next base: position 6,250,060 of record ML677355.1, on the reverse strand, counting down.
ATCAATTTAATTTCTTCTGCCTAGCAAAAGTCATACCATTTTCTCACTTTCTTTACTCTGAAATTTGTGCTGGATTTGTGTAGCTCTGACCTATGCTCTGTTAATATAATTACACTGCACTCTTTGAATGAAGCTGTGGAATGAAGAACAAAAAAACAACTTCAGCTAACATCGTGATGCTGTTCCCTTTCAACTTCTCACTGATCTACTCTGTTGTTTCCTTTGACTGATTCACTTTAGCACAGTCTGTAATTTAACTAAACTTTGCAGGGTAAAATTGTTGACATAGTAAGGTCTCCAAATTTAAGAATATAATCTGCACATCTGTCTTTGGTCAGAACTCCTACTGATGGATGGAATTGTTTGTATGGACTGAGGGGAGCAGATATGTTCTTTGACCGTAACTTCTTTCTAGGTGCACGGACCATTTTCCTATGTGCGCTGCATAGAACTGAGCCCACATCTGACGTTCAAATAAATAATAGCAGTAGCATAGAGAACATAAGAATGTAACAACTTAAGAAAGGCCATACTGCTCCATCTAGCCCAATATTCTGTCTTCCAACAGCGGCCAGTGCCACATACTTTAGAGGGAATGAGCAGAACAGGGCAATTTATCAAATGGTCCATCGTCTGTAGTCCAGTCCCAGATTCTGGCAGTCAGAGGTTTAGGGACACTCATAGCATGGGGTTGCATCCCTGACCATCTTGGATAATAGCCACTAATGGACCTATCGTCCATGAACTTACCCAGTTCTTCGTTGAACCCCGTTATATTTTTGGCCTTCACAATCCCTTGCCAAAAAGTTCCACAGGTTCATTGTGAAGTGTGTGAAGAAGTACTTCCAGACGTTTGTTTCAGACCTACTATTAATTTCATTGGGTGATTCCTGATTCTTGTGAAGGGATGAATAAAACTTCCTTATTCACTTTCTCCATAACATTCATGATATTATAGACCTCTACAATATCCCCACTTAGTCTTCTCTTTTCTAAACAACAATCCCGGTCTTTTTAATCTGTCCTCACATTGAAGCCGTTCCATAGCTACTCATTTTAATTGCCCTTTTCCAATTCTAATATTTTTTTAGACAGAGTGACCAGACTTGTATGCAGTATTCAAGGTGTGCACAAACCATGGATTTAAATAGTGGCATTATGATATACTCTGTCTTATAACCTATACCTTTCCTGATAGTTCGTAACATTCTGTTAGCTTTTTTGCATGCTGCTGCACGTTGAGCAGATGTTTTCAGAGAACTGTCCACAACAACAGCAAGATCTTTTTCTTGTGTGATAGGGTAATAGCTAATTTAGACCCATCATGTTGAATACACTTCACAACAAATACCATATAAAGCATCACTTACAAGTTCTTCACATCAGTAATTCCTCGAAAGGCCTTCCTTGGGATTCCTTGAATTTGGTTTTCACTTAGATCTCTAAACAAGGGAAGGGAAAAAATGCATCATATTAACAAAGAGAATACATTTCCCTAAACTGCAATGAGATAATAGAATATAACCAGTTTTGCAACTCCAGACTTCTTAGGCTTTGGCAAAGAAATCCTATTATTTCCTTTAAAAAAAAAAAAGAGGTGGTATTTGTTAAAAATGGCTACACAAGTAACAGAACTTCCACCACATCTTTGTGTTTTTTATGGGCTGTCATATCGATCAGTCAGTGTTAATCACTACCTCAATATTTGCAGCACAAAAGTGCACCTCAGCTTTGTACTCTTTTCATTTTGGTGCAACTGCGGCTTTTTCCCATTTCTCCTGTGACATGGTATTAATCTGCTTGTTTAAAAAAGAAATAAAATTGATACATTATCTTAATAACATTTTAAAATGCTGGGCTTTCATTGATAGCTTAACTAGCATCTGGATGAACAGAATCACAGAATCAAATAATTTACTCAAATTAAATGCAAAATAAAACAAATAAAAATTTGATTAGTTTTGCTCAGAAAGCATTGTGCTGCATGTAAGTTAGAAAAATTACATTTTTAACCTGCAGTACAACACTTTAAGATGTGTTCTTTGCAGATCACTCTCAAATTTCTTTGCCCTTAAAATCTTAAAATTTTAACTTACAAAAGTTTTGCCAGATTTGCACTAGAGGTGGCACAGGCAGTAATGCCAATACTTCAGGTTGCCAAACTTCTGGATGAGGAAAGGAAGGGGAGGGAGTAGATGGGGAAAGGGCAGAAGCAAAAGGACTGGAAGAAGACAGAATAATATAGGTATATCTACACAATCGCTGTGAGCATGTTTCATGGCCGGGATTGACAGATATGCTCTAGTGTTAGTGCACTAAAAATAGCAATGTGGATACTCTGGTTCAGGCTGGAGCTTGAGTTCTGAAGCCTCCAAAAAGGGGTGAACTTCAGAGCCAAAGCTCCAACCCAAGCTTGGACATCAAAACATCTGCTAACTTTTAACATGCTAGCCTGAGCCCCGCTCACATGAGTCTGTTGACCAGGGCTGTGATACTCACTCCCAGTAGTTGTGTAGACATACTTCATAAAAACCCATATTTGTTTGCTTATTATTTTGCCAAACTATATTAGTTTGTGTTGAAATTGTTCATGCCTGCCTAAGGCTGAAATTCTGAGGGATGTTTTAGTTGAAATTGTTCAACCATTTACAGGAACAAGATTAGGTGAAAATATATATATATATTTTGCACATGATTAAAAATTCTTACAACTGTTTTGTTGAGAAAGTCCAGAGCCTCTAGGGTTAGGAGCAACAAGCTGGAAATACAGAAGGAGTCCTCTAGTCTGAGATTTGGATGTCCAGAAAAATTCACCCAAATGTGGCCACGCCATGAACGCCTCTGAAAACTAACATTCACACATTCTCAGGAGAGGTTTGTTAAGAGTCTGGCAGCTACATTCTCTGAAGGTTCAATCTGCATAATGAATGCACTATCTCCAGACTATGACTGAGGTTGGCTCATCCTGGGAGCATGGGGCTGAGTAAGATTTCCCTATGAGATTGCTCCTCCTAGCAATGGGCGCTGGAGGAGATTGTCTCTTTAGTACTCACAATGCTCCCCATGCTGGTACCCAATCAGCAAAGAGAAAGAGGCAACTTGATTCAAATGCAAAGAAACAAAGCAGGGCGGGGTGAGGTGAGGGTAGAGAATAGGATGAATAGGAACAGGGGCGGAGAGGGATGGATGAGGAAAGGAACAGGAGGGAGGAGATGGGGGGAAGGGCAGAAGTAAAAGGACTGGAAGAAGATAGGAGCAAAGGGAGGGAGGAACATGGCCAGGGCAGCATACTACAGACTGTATCAGTTTGTGTGATCATTACGTTGTGTTAAAACATTCATTATGATAAAAGGAATTTGCCCTGGCATGATACCAAACTCTGATTTTCAAATGATTACTAAAAGTTAAGTGGCAGCAAACATAATGCATGCCACCAGATATCTTCTTCTTTTAATAAATTGTGTATTGCTGTGAGATCTCAATCCAGTCTCCACCAAATTGGCTTTATTGAACGTCAGTCTTGTAATCAGAGCATTTCACAAAAGCCCATGCTGACGTTCCAGGTCAAGCCGTGTCACCAAAGGCTTTCTTCTGTTTGCCATCATGCAGTGAGAGTGAGAGAGAGAGAAAAAAAAAGGGGAGGGGGGCGCTATGTCCTTGACATTAGACTAATTCAATTTATACCAGTCATCTAGTCTACACCAAATTCTTGTAGTAGACAATTGTTCATTTAGACTCTCACAATCGAAAACATGTTGTATACAAGAAATTCTTTCTCAAGCTAGATCCAAACTCCTTCCCAATTTGTCTGCAATGGATCTATGTGGCAACTCTTCCTCCCCGTCTCCTTTCTTCTGCTGCTTGCCAATGACAAAAAAAATCAGTTGTTTGAGGATGGTCCTTCATCCCAGACAAACAAAATTGCAACCACTATAGATAGAAGATCAAAGCAAAGGATGTTTCAGACCCAAATGAACGTAAATCTTGTAGAAGACTGATTTCACAACACCTCCCCTAGAACAATTGGCTTTGGGGTATAAAAGACAAATGGGAGGGCTATTGCTGCTGGTAAAAGAGTGGCAAAGTATGATTAAGACGTGAAAAAAGAAATAAGGGTTGCAAGCAAGAGAAGGACACAGACCAAAATAAAAAGGGCTTGGAGTAGTGAAATTATGAGACCAAATCAAATACATCCAGAAAAAAAACAAACCCTTAATTCATACTTTAATACTTTATTCAAGATTTTTATTACACATTGCCTCAAATCACCTTCAAAAACAAAATCCTGGTTTCAAGCAATTCTTCTAACAATATTAGGGACTAACCAGGCTATTTATGCTATTACCTTCTGCTTTCTCCCCATGCCTAAGCTTTTTCTGCAGACAAGTAAAAACAGGAGACTGTGGGAAATTCATCCATTTTCTATGGCAATCTGCTTGTAAATTGTATTAATTTTATTTTCCATTGAGGCTCTCCTCTGGCTAACAATACTGCCTCTATAAATCTCTAGGATTGTGTATTGATTTCATAAATACCTCCAGTGATCTGACAAACTGACAGCTTTAATGGTGTTACTGATGCAGCATGGAGAAAAAGTTCAGTGCTGCATGCTTCATTTTATGTAACCGCCCTTTCACGATTATAAGCTTGCCTTTTTGAGATGGTTACTAATAGTGTGTTTATCTCTGCTCGATAGCAATATGCCAAATTATTGTTAAGCACCTTTTATAAGCAAGTAAACTACCACCAAATGCATCCAAAACACTTTACAAAATCTGTCTATAATGTATAGAAGCTGAGTTCTAGCCAATTGGTCTCAGTTTATTTTGATTCATTTTTGTCAGTCTCCACTGCTGTTTTGTTCCATAGTGAAGGAAGAAGCATCCAAAGCTCTCTTGTGAATATTAACCCTCCCATCCCCCCCCAAAAACTAACAAAAAAAGAATAACTCTTTCTTAACATAAACTATGGAAAAATAGATAAAATAAACTATTACAAAACAAAAGATGGATTATAATTTTGGAATAAAGATAGCAAATAAATTATCAATTGCAATGCAGTCCTGAATCCTTACACGGTAGTTTTTATTCACCTATCTCAGAGAGTGTAACAGAGGATATGACCCAGAGTCTCTAATTATAATTTATAACCAAGGACGTTAAGTGAAATGAATTTCATCCTTAGACCAAAAACCCCCCCAAAAACAAAAAAAACACCCCAAAACAACCCGCACTGTGTAGATAACAGATACACCCCATCAAATGTCACTCAATGTGATGGTTTATGAAATGCAAACTCTAAGACGTGCTATTGAGCCTCTGAAAGTCAGCTATTAAACACTGTATCCTCAATGGGCCATCTCAGAGAGAAAGCAGCAAGACCAAAAACCTTAAGTGTTTCTGCAGGTAATGGGGAAAAAAATTGTTAGGAGAATGAGGCGCATCCCTTAGATCAAGGGAGAAGCATCTGGTCTCGTACACCGGTCTTTGATAACCAGATTGTGTAGGAGACAAGGTCCTGGTCTGAGTGAGACAAGAATTCAGAGGGAACAAGGACACAGCCAGGGCTTGCTCTTGGGATATGTAAGATTATTTTTGGCCCTGTGCACACAATGCAGGAGTGCACACTAGTGACCTGTGAATTCTAAGTGTGTACCAAGGTGTCATGCACTAGCTGGCCTATGTAGGCCCTGCTGGTGCATACAAAATATTCATAAGTGTGCACCGATATAGTCCTGCTCAAACAGTATATTAACACACACTAGGGAACTTTTAATGCACACCAGCAGGGTCTACATGAACCGGCTAGTGCACGGCACATTGGTGCATACAAGAATTTACCCCCTCCTGGCAAGCACTCCCACACTGTGTAAACAAGACCTTGGTCTGCAACTAAACTATCTAAGTTAGTTTATGAGATGTATAAATTTAGATGTGTTAAGCAAATTGTTACTTTTTGTTTTACTCCACCTTCTCTGTTTTTAATAGATCTTGGTTTATTAGGAGATCTGCTGTTGCATGGGAAAATTTCACCAGTCGATCCTCAAGGACAGTGGTTCTCAACCAAGGGTACACGTACCCCTAGGGGTACATCAACTCATCTAGATATTTGCCTAGTTTTACAACAGGTTACGTAAAAAGCAGTAGCAAAGTCAGTACTAACTACAGATAATGACATGTTTATACTGCTCTATATACTATACACTGAAATGCGAGTACAATATTTATATTCCAATTGATTTATTTTATAATTATATGATAAAAATGAGAAAGTCAGCAATTTTTCAGTAATAGTGTGCTGACACTTTTGTATTTCTGTGTCTGATTTTGTAAGCAATTGAGTTGGGATGGAACTTGGGAGTACACGACAAATCAGATTCGTGCAAGGGATCTGGAAAGTTGGAAAGCTACTGCTCAAGGAAACAAATTCTGCAACTTTGAAGGAAAATTGAGGAAGAGTAAAAGAGTTACTGGAGCCAAATCTCTCCCTACCAATCAACATTAATCTTGTCATCAGGGTATGGGCAAAGTCATCTTTTCCTAGCAAAGGGCGTTGCTAAATGCTGAGTCAGACTGCCAGGGGAGAAACCATGAAACCAAGGAGCAACAAAGGTTGACACTAGGGTTAGGTAACTAACAGCTTTTATCAACATTAATTCTAACAACATGCTCTTGAGAAACTCACATATTCTCCTCATTTTGCAGATGGGAAAATAGAGGCACAATATAAAGCAGCTTGGCTAAGGTGCACAGTGATTCAAAGGCACAATAGCTATCTGAACAAATGCAGAAGTCTAGACTAGACTCAACACTTGGCATGTGTCAATATGTTTTTATTTTTTATTTTACTTGTAATTCATTAAAATGCTTTGGACACAGATTTACTCTATTTGCAAGCATAATGCTTCACCCAGCTTGAAACAGGAAGTGCAAGGGCTTTAATAAAAGGATTGGGGAAAACAAAAACAAAAAAACCCCACTAGCCTAACTAAATAGCTCTCTAGCCTTGACTGAAGTGCTGTTTTCTATGTTCCTGCTTTAACACTTCCTAGTGCATCCAAAGTGAGATTTCTAGTGCCTTCCACACCAACAGATATCAGATCTATTTTTTTTTTAATTTACTTGCCAACAATGGAAGAATAAAATAAATCAGTTAATTGAAACACTGGCTCTACACACACTCACACAACAAGATCCTAAACTTAAATTGAAGATCTAAAAAAATCTAACTAGCTGCTTAAAAAGTACAAAGTCACAAAGTTTACGAAGTCAAGTCACACTTCAGTTACGAAGTCATCGTAAAACAGAGGCATGCTGATGAAAATAACATACATTGACACGCTTAAGTTTTCTCTCTCCCTTTTGATATTTTAATTCTTTACATGCCAAAGAGTTACCTGCCAGTCTTTTGTTGTATGTACAGACCCTAACATTAAAAAGACGCATTTTAATAGAGAACTGACAGAAGAAGTTGGATTGATAAATACTGATTTAGTGCTGCTCTTTTATGATTAGTCTTTCTAAGATGGAATGAAGGCCACCACAGAATACAGTAATATTTAATAAAGGATCTGATTTGCCTCTTCTGCCTAGAGTGCATAGTTTAGATATGTACACACGAAGTGTAGGTCTACACTACAATTAGATACTCACGGCTGACCCGTGCTAGCTGACTCCTGCTCTTGGGGCTTGGGCTGCGGGGCTGTTTAATGGCTATGTAGTCTTGCAGGTTTAGGTTGCAATCTGGGACCCTCACATCTCACAGGGACATAGAGCTCAGCCTCAGCCTGAATGTCTACACTGCAGTTAAACAGCCCTGCAACCTCAGGCCCGCAAGCCCCAGTCAGTCTTCAGCTGTAGTGGAGACATACTTCAAGACTTAAAAAGTCATCAAGAGCACATGGCCCTCAGCCCAACATACATCTTTTGTGATCTGTTATTGAGTGTAAACTGAATCATGAAGTTCCAGTACATCTAGAAAAAAGGGAAAATCTGGGTTACTTGAGATGGTTCCTTAAAATATTTTTTTTAGTTTTATCCACAACCTAATTGTTCCATTGCAACAAGTCAGTAAAGCCAACATACAATGACACTTTTAAATTGCTGAAATAAAAACATGAGTCAAACCTAGACTGACTGGATGGTAGGCGAGTTTGATAGTGCAAATTAACTAATTCCTCCCATGGGTAATCCACTTGCTTTATTCATAAAGTTCACACAGATTACAGTGGTTGGCTGTATTTCTCAGTGCAAGTGATATCAGACGCTCGTTTTCATAAAGTATTTCTGGTTTTTGATACAAGTAAATGGAACAGATAAAACTCAGAATGACCCACCCCCTCCATACTCTATATTCTTTCCTGGGCTGCATTCTGCAAGTTGATAGGAAATTTGCTTTATAATCTCCTGTCTGTTACTGGCAGAAAGAGGGAGAGAAGAAGCTGCCACTATCACGTCCTCCTTGGCAGAATAAAGGTATAAGAGAAAATGACCATGGAAAAGTGAATCCAAGAAAAACAACACAAAGAAATAAATTTTTGACTATTTCTGGTTCAATATATTGAGTAGAGCTGGCTGGAATAATCGCAGGGTTTGTCTTGACATTTTGCTTTCTGTTTTCAATCGATATTTTTATTTCATGAAAATGTTCTCACCGGTTCCAATATTACATACTCTGATAATGAACAATAACTGCATAATTTGTAAATATCCTGACATCTTTGTAATTCAGGGAATCAATACAATGTACTGGTATTAAAGCTTCCCTGATAAATGGGGTGAAATTCATGGTTGTGTGTGAGAGAATTATAGTATTAGTAGATTCCAAAAGCAAGAATTAACTACATCCAGCTGTACGATTCTTATCTGGTTAGTCACTTCAGACATTTGTTTGCTTATTTGTGTGTTTGTTGTAAAAGCAAACTCTTTAGTTTTTGTGACCATTATCATTCCAGACTAGAGACAGGCTGATCTAGCTTGGGAAAGGTCAAATACTTCTACAACTTGCTCATGCAATTTGTATAATTTTGAAATACTATTATATTCTACAGCATGTTTCACATAAACATCATCCCAAAATGCCCTGAGGTATGTCTACACTGCAATTAGGCACCTGCAGCTGGCCTTTGCCAGCTGACTTGAGCTCGCAGGGGTTGGCCTGCGAGGCTGTTTCATTTCACTGTAGACTTCCAGGCTTGGGATGAAGCCTGGGATCTAGGACTGTGTAAGGTGGGAGGACCCCAGAGCTCAGGCTGCTGACCAAGCCCCAACATCCACACTGCACTGAAACAGCCTCTTAGCCCAAGCCTCATAAGCCTGAATCAGCTAGCCCGGGCCAGCCTGGGGTTTTCAATTGCCGTGTAAATGTACCCTCAGAAGTAAACGAAGTATTTATGGAGTTAAATAGTTATAGATGGGGAAAAATTACAAAGAATAATCAAAGGAGAAAAGGTATGATCTCAGAAAACACATAATAACAGAAGATGTGAATCGAGGTGGTCAAAAATACAGAAAGGCTCTTTCGGAAGGCAGAAGCTGCAGAGAAGGGAGTTCCTATACCCAGAGTATCCAGATTATGAGAGAATAGAAAGACCAAGGCTAGTCAAGTGAAGGGACTGCTGAGGGGGAAGGGAAGAGAGAATGGAAGAGAAGAAAAGAGAAGAGAAGGTAAAGGAAGAGAAGAAAATATAAGACACTGAGGAGGAAAAGAGAGACATTTGCCTGGTTACAACTGTAACAAGTGTTTCAAGAACAAAGACTGACCATTCTTTGCCTGCGGCCTCTACAACCTCAAGGAAATCTTGGCATCTCCTGAAGATTTTATTAGTCTGCAACAGACCAACGTACCTCAAATCCAGTCTAAATCAAAACCATAATCAACCCGGGCACCATCACAACAGTTCCAGTGTGCATTGCCACAGACTCCATTCTAAGTGGGGCAGTTTCTTGTTCATCAGTCAAATCCAACTTAGAGGCTAGAGCACTGCTGCTCTGACACCCTGCTGCCTGAACTGGCCTCCTTCTCTCTCCCCCACCCCCCACTGCAACAGAACCCTTTTAAGGAGTAAGAAGGGAAACAGAAGATTCCGGTCCTTTTTTGTGATGAGTCAGAGAGAACCGTGAGTGAATGGAGAGATTACTGACTGAAAAGATGAGTGGGTGTAAGAGTCAGGAGAGTTGGGTAGCAAGTGAATGGTGTGGTGGGTTTCTGATGAGTGTGACAAACAGGTGCAAAGTGTGCATTTGCAAGATCAGTCTGTATGAGACACATACACAAGCTCCATCATCAAGGTCACGTACATACAAATGATGAGGTGTCTCTGTAGATGTTAATGGTATGAATGATTCACACATTTTTCCTAGCTGGATATATTTTTCATGATAATTTTTACAAGGCTGAAAGAAATTCAGAACTTTTAACAGCTAGATGCTGTTATTGTATAAACACTACTATTAACAATTCTTCTAACTCCTCTCTTATGAGCAGGCAATGTTACCCCATTTCATAAGTGAGTTAAGAAATCATATAGCCAGCTCTTTAGATTAAGTCTCATGCTTTTGGCCTCTGTCCTGTAGGTATGACAGATTTGCTTCTGGCGTGTAGCATTTTCCAGCTTGGAACAGCAATTAGGGCGAAGTTTGCTTACTGCGACTGCAGAATGAGTGACCCATTGCAAAGCAGAACTCACACCAGCACCTCTACGATCAGTGAAACACAATGATTCTATGATACTATTAGATGTCAAGCAAAAAAGATAACAGTTAAGTATCATGAAGGAGCAATTGCACCTGTCTTCATGTTTCAAAAAAGTAGGTAAGAGGCTAACTCCTGATGTGGTTACATGACAAGAACTTAAGTAGTACAATGTTGTGACTGTAATTTTGCGGAAGCAGCAAGCATTATATTGTCACCTTGGCTTTGATGGAAGGCAGACAAAACTTGCTGCCACAGCTGTAGAAAAAGCACAGACATCAGCACTGACTCACATGTATAAGACAAAGTTCTCTCTCTGGACTGTACACTGAACTATTAAAGATGATTGTTTTTCTTACTAAAAATAATACTGCCAAAGGGCAACACCCCTTAGGAAACTACCAAGAAAGCCCCATTCTTAAAAAATAGAATATAGGTGCAAGCTACCTAATAGAAACACTGTGACACTTTTGCAAATACATACACTGCTACTCATGTACTACTGCTAACCAGCAGCTGGAGGATGCACACTAGTATTTCTTCATTGCTGTTGGTTCTATTGTGGCATAATTGATATTGGCTCTATGCTCAACATTCACACAATCCTCTACAAAGCATAAATGCCAGGCAGCACACAATCACACTCTTTAAGGACTGGAATACTGAATATATACTGAGCTTGGAGATGGGGGAAGGGACTAACATACAGCCAAGTAAAGATAAATCAAAGGCGCTGATGCTTTTTTCAGCAACAGCCTTCTGCTCCAAGGTCAAATTAAAAAATGATTATTTAAATAAAAATCTTTACCCAGGGTTCCAATCCCACACAGGCTTATACACATCCCTAATTTAACACAGTGGGCAGTGTAGTTAATGGGACCACTCAGCACAAGAGCTTAGTAAAACCACTGTAGAGTATTAAAAGTGCAATATTTTCATTTCAGTTTGCTTTACACCAATTATGGGGCTTGATGCTTTTTGTATTTTGCTCATTTCATCCACAGCAGGTTTTGTATCCCACTTCTTGTGCACTAAGTAAAATGCTGCAAATTTTTGGATTACTAAAAGGAAGCTCCAATGCATCCAAGACAAAAATCAATTAAATTTAAAAATCTACCAAAATATTTGCCTTATGGGTTTTTGGAAAGTGTTTTTTTATTTTGTTATTTTTAAATAAACATGCATAAACTACACAGCGATACCCCTTTTATGAACCGTATTTGTTCTTCATCATAGGCTTTTATAGTTATTCACGAAGTTCTCCCTACCCTTCTCCTCAAATACTACAACAATGAATGCTGGTTTAATAATACTTTGTGCAGCTCAGTTCTTTTAAAGCTACCAAACATATAACTTGTATATTTTGTTACCTGTTAACCTTTGGCAATTTACACACGCACACAAGCCCCCATCCCAAATGTATAGTTTCACTTTCAATCTATTTCTCTTAACATCCAACACAAGTGAATGCTCAAGAGCAGCTACAGACCATTACCATAAACCACTGGACTCATATTTATGCACATAATCATAAGTGCTTTAAATAGGGTTAACGTATGTCCAATATTCACAGACATGTCCGGATTTGGGGGCTTAAAATAGCATCCGTGGGGGAAACTGTAGCAATTGCAAAAAGGTCCTGGATTTCAAGCAGCAGGCAGAGCCACGCCCCTGCTGGGCTCCCTCCGCCGTTGGGAAGGGAAGGAGGGGGAGTGAGAAGAGCAGGTGGAATTCCTGAGCCAGGCTGCAGCTAGAGCTGGAGCAGTACTGCGGACTATGCAGTTTTTATCCCCCTCTCCATCCCCAGCCGGGATGGGATGCATTGTTTTTACCCGTCCCCTCTCCCCGGCCGGGAGGAGACATGCTGTTTTCACACGCATACACTGCTGGGAGGCGAACAAGCTTGCAAACTCAGTCTGACCCAGGGAAAGAAGTTGCCTGCAAGGAAGCTGCCCGTGCTGGAGCCGAGGCTGGTCTGGAATGTCAGCTGTTGGGCCTGGAGCCCAAACTGCATTTTTTTGTCTTACGAACAGTTTCAGAGTTAAGGACAACCTTAATTCCTGAGGTAACTGTAACCATAAAAGTGTATTTTTAAAGCATAAATCATAAGCTCTGCATTGTAAGGCTATCAGCACTTCTTTCACACTAGAGGCAGTTGTCTGCTTTATTTAATACAGGCAAATCAGTTATTTTGGCCTCTGCCTGCAAATCTGAGGATCTTGGACTTTTTTTGATTTAATCTTATTGCCCAATATTTGCTGCTGGAATTTGAGATTTTACCCCACCCCTTTGTTCTGTATAGACTCTAATTAGGGGACAAAGAGTGGGGAGGTAGGCTTTGCAAAAATTTTTCCTTTTCATGTAAGGCATTGTTTTTCAAGGGAAATTTTATTAAAGAAATCATATTTATAAGTGGGTGGAAGCCTGTGCTACGCAAACAACAAGGATTGTTTGAAAGTAATTCTTGCTCTGCTTCCAGGCTTGGAATACAATTAAATCTTGCAACTGTTCAAAACTTGCATTTTTGCCTAAATTCAGTGGAAGTTTTGAGTTCTAAATCTAAAACAAGTTCCTCCATTCCTTTTCCTAATAAAGTAAGCAAACAGATCATGATCCATGGAGAACATCGGGATCTTCACCCCCAGTTCCTAGTTGAGAGATGGTGAAACTGCCAACATGACTGTCACAATTGTCACTTACTGGTTGGTGGTCACAAAGACTGAGGCATAGATTCTCAGCCCTTCTCTGTTATCAGTGCACAGCTCAAACGGTAAGAAGGGAGTGGGGACTAGGTGCAATCTTGGCACTTGCATTTCCCTCACAAATAATGAGGTTCCCCTGGGGGTCAGAACCAGCATTGCCCTGGTGAAATGGATATGTTGGGAGTGAGGAGACCCAGGGAGCAGGAGTGGCCAGAGCACGAGCCATCAAACAGAACCATACATAGGCCACCGTTCCTCTGGATTGGCCAATACTGCAGTATACCCTCTAGCTATGCCTCTAGCTATGCCTACGCTGGCCCTGGCTACTACTTCTTTCCTTCCAACTCTCTTGGTGTCTGTGCCAGCTGCTGAACTGCAGTCGTGGCAGGCTTTAGGGGCTACTTTAATCAATGGTGCCTGGCTCATGCCGGATGGTCGCTTCTGCCTTCTCCGTTCTACATATCCTGTGGCAGTTCATTGGTACCATGATAAAGGAGGTCATTATGGCACCCATGCGCTCGTAGATACTATCACACGCTTTTGGTATGCCACAGGCATTCAAACTCTTTGTTTATCAATAGTGAAAGCATGCAGTATGTGTCAGCATAATGGACCTGCATTGCCTCTGAAGACCCCCAAGGGTGGAAGACCCCTACCTGCTGTTCCTTTCCAGCATCTTCAAATTGACTTTGCGGATATGCCAAAGGCTTTTGGAAAAAAGCACCTCTTGGTTTTAGTCTGCTGTCTGACTTCCTGGGTCGAGGCTTTCCCTACTGCAAATTGTACCGCTGCTACGGTTGCAAAAATCCTCCTCAAATACATTGTACCCCAGTTTGGTTCCCTCTCGTGCTTGACTCTGATCGGGGACCCCATTTTACTGGACATATCCTCAGTTGTTTGGAACAGGGACTGGGTATTTTGCACTCTTTCCACACCCCTTGCCACCCCCAGTCTAGTGGAAAGGTGGAACGTATGAATAGAGAGCTTAAGTCTACATTAGCAAAATACTGTCAGGAGATGGGGTTGAAGTGGCCTCAGGTACTTCCCTTGGTCCTGTTTCATCTCCGTACTCGCCCAACCTGTGTATTGGGATAGTCTCCCTTTGAACTCCTTTATGGGCACCCTCCCTTTCACGGTGGGACATTCCCACATGCTGATGTTTCCCTATTGGGTGGGGGGGGGAGATCACATGACCGCTTCTCAGTTTCCCTCCTTACAGGCCCGGCTTCGTACCTTGTGGAAGGCTTCACAGCTTTCCCAGACTGTGCCGCTAGAAGAACAGATTCATCCATTTTAACTCCAGGAGAGTTTGTTTGGGCAAAAATGTTTGTTCGAGGTGATACCCTCAAACTGAAGTTTACCAGACCCCAGCAAGTGCTCCTAACAACTCAGACTGCGGTTTTCTTGGACGGACGTAAATCTTGGATCCACCACTCTCATGTTAAGCCGGCAGTAGTGGATCATAGTGCGGGACCGCCAGCTTCTCTGAATCCTGGGGACACTACAGCAGATCAGTGGATAAGCTCACCTTTATCTGCCACCAAACTTAAGTTAACTAGGCAAAAATGCAAAAGCCCTGCACAATTGTGACCTTCTTTGTTTGCTTGTTGTTTCATGTTGGACAAGGGTCCTGGGAAACAAATGGATTCACGACCTGCTCTGGTATATTATGAGTGGTTTAATTTTTGTGATTATTTTATATTCGCTTGTCAAGTTAGGTGTCTGTTTTTGCCAATGCTTTCCCTTTGTTTGAAAGCTGTGTTTAAACCACCAACAACCAAAGACCCCACCCTTTTCGAATTAGCTCGCTTGGAGGTAGTGAAGGATTCACCTCCTCATTGATGGGTCCTATTGGGAGCAGCTCTTGATACATTAAGTCTCAAGCCTGCTGAGAGGGGAACTGTTCGATAAAAGGGGGCCCCCTGAAATAAATTCCTCCTGGCCTTGCTTAACTTCCTTATCTTGTTCAAATATTTTTTTGCCTTGTTTCCTCTCCTGCTCTTTCTCTGCTTGATTGAGTAACCGTAGAAAGCAGTTTGCGCAAGGTCAGCCTGAGATGATACAGGAGACGACGCGTACCTAGCGTCTTTCCTTTGTCTGTCTTAAACCTATAAATACTCATGTGTTTGTCTAATAAAGCTGCCAAACACCTCCGAAGCTACTAGCCTGAGGGGGGGTGCGTGCCCTTTGATCAAAGTTGCTTGGCTTCAGTGTGTTTCTTACATGGTCTCTGACAGTTTCGAGCCATAGCCCAACTCCACACTACCCGGGTGTTGGGACAGTAAGTAGGACAAGCGGATTTTTACCTAACAGCTGCATCTTACTCTCCTGTGTGAATGGCCAATTTTGCCTTTTCTATACCATTATTTCCAGAGGATGGAGTGTCCTGTGAATGCAGGTGATGGATTTTTCCATAGTCCCTGGCCTGTATGCAGAGGGCATTGTGTGCAGCAACATCAGAGCCAGAAAGAACCTCTGCTTAAATGAGCATGGAGACTAAATATGGAGGAGAGATCCTCTGTCTGAACATATCCCTCTGGGTGTGGGGGGCAATTAGGAGCAGGGGTCCCAGGATGGGGAGTCAGGGGACAAGGAGCAGGTGGGGGTTGGATGTTTTGACTGAGACAGTTGGGGGCAGGAAGTGGGAGGGAGTGGATGGGTCGGGGCTAGGTGGGGCTCCTCCTCCCACCCGTCCTCTTTTTTGATTGTTGAAATATGGTAACTCGAGCTTTAAATAAATGGGGAACTGCCCCAAAAGCGATGATACAGACCCTGACCAATAAGAAGCACTTTATCTTGGCTACTTCATTTTCATGCTAGTTACATTCTAGCCTTATCTATCATGGCAAGAGGGACTTTCCAGTAGCAAAATGGTACATAGTAGTTTTTTTGATGTGAACTTTAATAGTAATTTATCTTATTAC
Source organism: Dermatemys mawii (assembly GCA_007922305.1). Lineage (NCBI taxonomy): Eukaryota > Metazoa > Chordata > Testudines > Dermatemydidae > Dermatemys > Dermatemys mawii. Next base: position 6,233,742 of record ML677355.1, on the reverse strand, counting down.
GTAAATCTCTTTTATTAGTGACTTAGGCACTGCCATATATTTGCTATAGAGTCACTGTCAAATCAAGATGAAATAAGGTATATGTCCTAGTTACAAATCACCGATTTCTGTTAATGCATTTCCATTACACAGCTTCCTTTCTCCAAGCAAATTATAACAGAGCTACCTAGTCAAAATGAACCACATTTAGCTCAAAGAGCTAAGACCAACGTACTGACATCAACAGAAAAAGAAATAATTTCCCAACACTTTCTAATTACTAAGAAATATTCCATTGCTGGGGGAGCAGTAAGAATTTACCGGTCTGTTGCTGCCTTTATGATATTAAAATTTAATAAAGAAAGGAAAATCAACAACATAGGTGCTTTAAGCCCTGCTTTCTTTCTCAGGATCATTAGAGGATTAATATCTAAACTATTCAGATGTTTTACTGAATTGTATTAGGAAAAAAAACCCTGCACTTACAACAAATTGTAAATATAAGCAAATAAGCATATTGCGCTCCTTTGATCTACATGGAACAAAATAATACCTCATAAAGCACAACTTGTATGATTCCCTTAAAGGGAAAAAAAGATGTTTCACATTATATATATATATATATATATAAATATATATATATATATATATATATAATGATTATTCTTTACTTTTAGGAGATAAGCAGAGTTGTGAAATTTTAGGGTAAATATATCAAATATTAAAATTCAGCTGTGTCACCCTTGCAAATCTAATTAGGGGCCCAGTTGTACTTCCATAGGAGTAGAGTTGGACCCTTAAATATCCTTTATTAAGTGTGTTAGTCTTTTAGGAAGTTAGAACTGAAATTTTAACAGCAAAGAAAACTGTGCACTTTCATGCTATCCTCCACAGAAATACAGCTCCTGGGTCAGCCATGCCCAATACATATAAAGTATTCTTTTTTGGTATGGACTAATCTAATCACAATATTATTTCTTAATGTGGATCTAATCCTGGGTCCTGTAAATCTTGAATCATGAGACTAGTCTCTGAGATCGTAGGAGTAAAAAGTATTTGCATGAGTCACAATCTGCAGACTAGACCTCTTTGATCATCGACTTGTCAGGGGAGGGGCCTATTATTTAATGTGTATGTAAAATCAACATGCAAGTCTCTGGGGTTGTAAAAAAGAAAATAAATACTTAATTATAGTGGACGTCGGGTTGACAGGCATCTGGTTTTCGACCTGTATGCCTGGTCGAAAAGGGACCCTGCCAGCTCGGGTCGGCACCATCAACTGGGCTGTTAGAAAGCCCGGTCAACAGAGCAGCGGGGGCTTGGGGCTAAGGCAGGCTCCCTGCCTGCCCTAGCTCCGTACAGCTCCTGGAAGTGACTGGTAGGTCCTTGCAGTCCCTAGATGCATGGGCAGCCCTGAGGGCCGGATCTGCAGCTCCCATTGGCTGGGAACTGAGACCAGTAGGAGCTGTGGTGGTGGCACCTGCGAGGGCAATATGCTGAGACTCACTAGCCCCCCATGTGTCTAGGCGCTGCAGAGACCTGGTGGCTGCTTCCCGGGAGCCACAAAACGCGCCACCGGGACCCCGCACTCTGAACATACCTCAACCCCCCACCCCAGCCTGGAGACCCCTCCTCTACCCAAACTCCCTCCTGGACTTCCCCCCAACACCCTGTCCCAGTCCCCTCCTGCATCCCAACCCCTCATTCCTGGCCCCACCCCAGAGCCCACACCGCCAGCCGGAGCTCTCATCCCCTCCCTCACCCCGCCGCAAATCCCTGCCCTAGCCTGGTGAAAGTGAGTGAGGGTGGAGGAGAGTGAACGATTAAGGGAGGGGGGATGGAGCAAGCGGGGGCATCATCTCAGAGAAAGAGCATGGCAGCAGTGGGGCCTCAGGGAAGGGGTGTTCAGTTTTGTGCAGTTAGAAAGTTGGCAACCCTAAGTGGACACCTTGTGCAGTGCAATTAGCTACAGTTAAATTCCATTTATTATGAAGCAGAAACGACTCAAATTATTTTAATGTCACCATGTGAAGAACAAAATTCTGGTTGGAGTTTGTCTGTTTATCACAAAGCTATTCTGTGGCAAAAAAGGCATCAACCTGAGAGGGTTCCACAACAGCCTAATGTTATTACTCGATATGTAACAATTATTTAAAATCAGATGATAACCTATAATACCTTTTGCTGAAATATCTCAAGTGGACCCTGCAGATTAGCACAGGGAAGTGCCAGGGAAGTTATGTTAGAAAGGGGGTTTTGTACCTTGTCTCTGATTTCATTCATACTGTTTTTAGAGTCATGTTCCAAGGCCAGAAGTGACCACAAGATCATCTAGCTTGTCCTCCTGTATATCACTAAGACCATGCAGCACCCCCACACAAACCCAATCATATTAGGCTAACTTATTACAGCTGCAGGAGACAGAATTATTCTAACAGGAGTGTCTTAGGTGCACCAATGCCTGGGCCCCTGCAACGTCAGGTAATTAGCTGAGCTCATCCCAGCAAGTGACCGGCACTCTACGCAGCAGAGGCAAGTGGAAACCTCCCAAGGTCACTGCCAATCTGCCCTGGGGGAAACTTCCTTCCTAACCCTACATATGACGTCAGTTAGAGCCTGAGCATGTGAACAAGAACCAGACAGGTAAGACAGGAGTGTGTGTGCCGAGAACCACCTCAGTGCGCTGGTCCACCCCATCCAATGTCTTCTGTCCAGATGTGGCCACCCACGATAATTCAGGGGAAGGAAATGATAAAACTAAACAAAACCAGAACACATGCGGGGAAAGGGAAGAATCCCTTCCTGACTCCTCTAGTGACCAGACGAAGCCCTGAGACATGACCTTTTAGGAACATAAGATAAAAAACAGCATGTCCCTGCCAGGGCTATTAAGCCCTGCCCCGCACCATCATAAACAATCTGTCAGACAATCCCACTCATAAACTTGTCCAAATTCTATTTTTTTTCTCTCTCGTGACTCTACCTTTACATTTTACCGGCTGTGAATCACTTAGTTCCTGAAAGCTTTTGAGAAATACTGAACGTGTTACTAGATCTAGTTTGTTCTGAAAGGGGAAGGACTGTGTTTGGGGAGGGCATAGCTCATAGTGGGTGCTAGTGGAAACAATTAATACCAAATATGAAATGGTATTTAACTACAAACCTTTCAAACATTTTTGTATTTTTAATCATGCATTCCATCTGGAGATGATATTTAGGCTTATTAGACCAAGATGTATGATCTCATGTGGCTTATCCTGTTGGGGGCATTCTCATAAAAAGTAATTGTATAAGGAAGAGATTCTGCTTTCATATGCCAGATGACATAAATTCAACCCTGAGCCTCATATACTACTAAATTACACCTGTTGTAATACTGAGGAGAATCAGGCCTAACATCTGTGCACTCATCACTGAGGTTGAATGAACTTTACAAACCTCAGTCATATTTACAATATTTTCCCATACACAAGATCAAAGATTCATTGAAGCGTTACCTCAGTCATTCCCTTTCAAAATTACTGAGGCAGGCACAAACACTTTGAGAACTCCATTGGACTCACAGAAAGTTTATCATTCAATACCTCTTGGCTTTTTTTGTGAAGTATAAGATGTGGTGGAAAAGATTTGCAGTGTGGTATTTATTATAGTAGGCTCAAAGAGATAGGAGCTCTTTTATCTTGATTGAAGGATGTCTGAATGTTAACCATCATTGTGTTAATGCTTCTCGAAATAGTTCCTCTTTCAGCTTGCACATATGTTTAAAATAATTATAGAACTGGAAGGGACTCGAGAGGTCACCTAGTCCAGTTTCCTGCACTTATGCCAGGGCTAAGTATTATCTGGACTATCCCTGACAGGTGTTTGTTCAACCTGGTCTTAAAAATCTCCAATAATGGAGATACCACAACCTCCCCTAGGTAATTCATTCCTGTGCTTAATCACATGGGCAGTTAGGAAGTTCTTCCTAAACTGCCCTTGCTGCAATTTAAGCCCATCGCTTCTAGTCCAATCCTCAGAGATTAAGGAGAACAATTTTTCCTTCCTGCCCCTTGTAACAACATTTTATATACTAAATGTTATGTTTCCTCTCACTCTTCTCTTTCTCCAAACTAAATAAACCAATTTTTTTCACTATCTCCTCTTGTCTTCTCAACCTTTATTCATTTTTGTTGATCTTCTCTAGACTTTCTCTAATTTGTCCACATCTTTCCTGAAATGTGGCACCCAGAACTGGACACAATAGTCCAGTTGAGGTATAATCATCACAGAGTAGAGCAGATGAATTACTTCTTGTGTCTTACTTACAACACTCCTACTAATACATCCCAAAATGATGTTTGCTTTTTTTTGCAACAGTGTTACATTGACTCATATTTAGCTTGTGGTCCACTATGACCCTCAGATCTCTTTCAGAAGTACTCCTTCCCAAGCAGTCATTTCCCATTTTGTAAGTGTGCAACTGATTGTTCCTTCCTAAGTGGAGTACTTTGCATTTGTTCTTACTGTATTCCATCCTATGTACTTCAGACCATTTTTCCAGTTTGTTCTGATAATTTTGAATGTTAATCCTATCTTTCAAAGCACTTGCAACCCTTCCCAACTTGGTATCGTCCACAAATTTTATAAGTGTGCCTTCTAACCCATTATCTAAATCACTGATGAAGATATTGAACAGAACCAGACCCATAACTGATCCCTGTGGGACCCCACTTGTTATGCCCTTCCAGCTTGACTATGAACCACTGATGATTACTCTCTGGGAATGGTTTTCCAACCAGTTTTGCACCCACCAGGTTGTATTACACTAGTTCAAGGGTGGCCAACTTGTGGCTCTGGAGCCACATGCGGCTCTTTAGAAGTTAATATGTGGCTCCTTGCATAGGCAGTGACTCTGGAGATGGAGCTGCAGGTGCCAACTTTCCAGTGTGCCAGGGGTTGCTCACTGTTCAACCCCTGGCTCTGCCACAGGCCGTGCCCCCACTCCACCCCTACCCACTCCTCCCCTGAGCCTGCTGTGCCCTCGCTACTTCCCCTCTCCCCAGAACCTCCTGTACACCACGAAACAGCTGATCGGGAGACACAGGGGGGGGAGGTGCTGATTGGAAGAGCTGTCCCTGGGTGGGAGGTGCTGGAAGCTGGTGGCCGGGGGAGCTAATGGGGGACTGCTGACATATTACTGTGGCTCTTTGGCAATGTACATTGGCAAATTATGGCTCTTTCTCAGGCTGGCCACCACAGCCCTAGTTTTTGAGAAGGTCATGCAAGACAGTATCAAAAACCTTACTAAAGGCAAGATATTATCACATCTACCACTTCGCCTGTCAAAGAAAGCTATCAGGTTGGTTTGACATGATTTGTTCTTGACAAATCCATGCTGACTGTTACTTATCTTATTATCTTCTAGGCATTTGCAAATTGATTGCTTAATTATTTGCTCCATTACCTTTTTGGGTACTAAAGTTAAGATGACTCATATGTAATTCCCTGGGTTGACCTTATTCCCCTTTTTATAGATTGGCAGTTGTCATAAGTATAAAGTAGCCTAGAATTACTGTTTACCTGTAAGGGGTTAAGCTAAAGGTAACCTGAGAGGTGGACAACTGACCAATGAGAAATTCCTCAGGAGACAGGATTTTGAGTTTCAGTTTCTCTCTGGGTCTCTTCTCTGTTCAACTCGGCTATGGGATGAACCACACCTAGTTCTTTCACTGTAACTATAGCTTTCTATCAAGTAAGGTAGTCAGTAAGTTTACCTTCTTTTTATCACTTGGAGGGCTCTCAGGGGTGAGTGTTGGCTGGGTGCTTCTTGATATTGTAAGATTCAGCAGAGATATCAACAAGAAAGTTGGGAGAAGTGGGAGAAAGTTGCCTCGAGGGAGAGATTTGGCTTCTTGATTCTTTTATTGATTATGGTAGATGCTGTTCTATTGATGGTTATAAGGGATTTATTCCTTTCTTTTTTTCTTTTATTAAAATCTTTCTTTTAAGAATCTGACTGCTTGTTTTTCATTGTGTAAGATCCTGGTTTTGGATCGGGCATGTCTTTCAGGATCAGGCGAGGCTTTTCTCTCAAACTTCCCAGGAAGGGAATAAGTTTGGGGGTTTTGTGGAAAGAGAAAGAGGGACTTCAAGTGGCCCATGTCCAATAGTTTTTTGAGACATTCTCACTTGATGGTGGCAGCATACTAAGTCCAGACACAGAAGAAGTTGTGTTCTGGGGAAAAACATTTTAACCCAAGCTGGTAAAATAAGCTTGGGGGGGCGGTATTTCTTTTTTCATGTGGGTCCCCACATCTGTACCCTAGAGTTCAGAGCAGGGAGGCAATCCTGACAGCAGTATATTTGCCCTTTTCCAGTCGTCTGGAATCTCTCCCATCTTCCATGACTGTTCGAAAATAGTCGCTAATGGCTCAGATATCTCCTCATTCAGCTCCTTGCGTATTCTAGGATGTATTTAATCAGACAGTGGTGACCTGAAGGCATCTAACTTGTGTAAGCAATATTTTACCTTATTCTTTCCCTGTTTTAGCCTCTGATCCTTCCTCATTTTCATTGGCAGTCACTATGTTAGAGGTCTAAGAGCTAATAATACATTCTAATGCACTTCTCCAAAACTGCACCATAGAAATGGTGACCATTTCACAAAAGCAACAGAGTTTGCACTAGGTCTTCTCTGTAGTCAAATGTGATCTCTTAATGGTGCTGATACTGAATGAAAAAAAAAGAGTTTTATTGAATATTCTGTAATGTTAATGCTTTGGTAGCACTTCTATCCAGGAGATATAGTAATATTTAGGGAATGAAGTAAGTTGCATGGAAAATCAAGGAAAGCCATCCAAACATTTGCAGCTTTCCCAGAACTAACTTCTTTGCCATTTATGCACACAGCAAGTCTAGCTTGCAACTGATGCCTGAGCATTCAGTTGCTCTTATGAAAAGCTATGCGAAGGAAAGAGGGGGACAAAGATTAGACACACAAAGAAGTACGAGATAAATAAAATATGAAAGCCTGCTTCCACTTTGTCTCCATTGCACAGTTAAGACTCCACTTTTACATTAGATTCAATAGTTCACATTGGGGTTCCACTCCCCTAACAGACACACAAACACACTAATTAAGGGAAGATGTATGTGCATATTATTTAAAACAACAAGAAAAGGCTTTTGTGACATTTCAAGCTTCAGTCCTAAAGAAGACAAAGAGCAAGGGCACTACGCCGATTAATCAGCAAATGTCTTGCTTCAGCGCTCTGCAAGAGGATTTATTTACATAAAGCCACTTCCAAAAATGAACTCGACTTTCCTCTGAGTCACTGTCAAACATGTTACTGGATTTCAGATTGACAATGTCAGCTCAGAAAATTAAATTAAGCATAAAAGAAGCTGATGGCTGAGTGAGGAGAGGGAGGAGGCCCCCCCTGTGTTACAGACTCCAAGAGGGAAGCAGGAGGAATCCACATGTTCCTGTTTCGTCTTTCTATATTATAAGAAACAATGGGAGAATCACAAAGATCATCAAGTCCCAAAGCAATTTGATGTCATCATCCCTGGATGGGTTTGAATTTCAGTACCAATGTCAATTTAACTTCCACTCTAGCTATGTGAGCCTGCAAACAAAAAAAAGCCAACTCTACTCATACCAACAGTTCTTGACTTTAAATTAGTAAAATCCCTGAAGTTAAGAATAAAATTGGTAAACAACCAGCTTTAGTAGCCAGTCAGTCAAGAGGTCCTGCATATAAACAGAAGAAAGGATTGAATGGGACAAAAGAAAAGCCAGTGTGTATATAACTAAATGGTTCATTTTAACTTCAAATACTCTCTTTTGCACTTCCAAAGAAAAGTGTTCTGCAAATGCACAGCAGGAAAGCTCCCATCACCCCAGATACCAGGTCCTTAGGTGCTAGCCACTTGAGATTGAACAATTTAAGCTGTATTGTAGCTGTTTCTGGCCATTTTTAGCCCTTTTCGGGTAGCCATTCAGAGAGAATGGTGTCCTCTGTTTGCCGAGAAGTTGGGATTGGGTGACAGGGCATGGATCACTTTACAGTAAATTGTCTGTTCATTTCCTTTGGGGCACCTGCCACTGCACACAGTCTGAGGACAGAATACTGGTCTTGATGGACATTTGGTCTGACCCAGTACTGCCATTCTTATTAATAAAACCTCTGAGCTGAAGAAATTATCCCAGAACATTCTTTCAGTAAAATCAATGCAACTTCAAAGAGACTCAAAATTGTTTTCTAGTGTCTACCCATGAAGTAAACTAATTTAGCAGAAGCTGTGTTCATTCAGGTTTGGAAGCAAGGTACCTAGTAGAATAGCTACTCCTAAGATTCAGTATTGTATAATTTTGTCCTCTATATTGTGTTTGTTCTGTAGCACACTTTTTGTCCTCATATATATTTTGAACAGTTTATAATTGGCTTTATAATATTAAAACATCCAATCATTGATACAAAACATTTTTAGGATCTTCTCGCTATTGATAAGTGTGTTTCTACTGTAAATATTACCTTCAACTATTATTTTTCTCTCTTAAGTACTTAATTCAAATATTGATTATACACATATATGACATTGAAAGTTTTCAGTGTGCTATATATTATCACACCTTTATTTCTAGCTATTCATCTTGAAAGATAACAGTTAAGGGACAAACTGAAGGATAGCTCAGTGAGCTGTATAGAGAAAATAAATGAAATAAGGTTGAAATGGTCAACCTTTCTGAAGCCAACTATCTACTATCTTGACCAAACCAGATGCTACAGGAATTTCTGCACTACTGCTCCATATATCAGTTTTTTAAAAAAGCAGAATTATTCAAAGAAGCTCTGACACAATCACTCACGTCTTTTGAGAATCAATCTGTGAACTCTTGGTTTATATAATAAAACACAAGGTATTTTATTGTATAAACCCATATGACTCTCTCTCTCTCTCTCTCTCTCTCTCTCTCATGTGTGTGTGTGTGTGAGAGAGGGAGAGAGTGTAGAACATTCCCATTCTGAAGATAGTTTGCATCTTTACTTCAGTCCTTCTAAATCAGAAACCATGCAAATGATGATCTGCCAATGCAACATGAATAGAATTGTGAGGTCATTATCAAAAGAAGGCAATACAATTGAAAATAGGATCCCAGGTGTTTACAAAACTGAGTAAAATAGTAAAAAACAGACAATTAAATAAATATATAGAATGGCCTCTAGATCTTCCATGAACATGTTTTATATGTACTGTAGTTAGTGATGTTACGCAGCAGTTATAAGGAGTATGTCATAATTCAAGAGGAATAAGTTGAAGCATTATAAATAAATATAATTATATGTATCTACACATGTGTGCACATGTACACACACACACACACACATTTTCTCTCTCTCTCTCCATTCAGATGTTTTGTACATATGCATGAGCAGTAGACATGGTGAGGGTGGTGTATAATAAGTTACAAGAATGCAGAATTTCCTACATCAGAAGAAACCATTTTTCCATTTTCTCTCCAATTCCTAGGGATTAAAAAAAATTCACAAAGTCCAAAACACGTCTAGCCATTTAAAAAACATAATACAGACGGAAACATTCATTTCCCACTTTCACAGTGGAACAGAACTTCCACTAATGACATCTTAAATATATATTTCATATGAATCCATACTCAAAGTGTTTATGAACTTTCCCTCCCTTTGGGTTTACAGTATAATTTGGTCTATATGCAAGGAGGCATCTTTCATGCATAAGTTATCCAAATAAGGGCCTCAAACAGCAATGTGTTAGATACTTACCAGCAGAGATAATACTGACCACAGTTACTATTTTCACAGCAATAACTTCCACTGCAGACAAGGACATTTGAACCTGTTAGAATGAGGAGGAAGGCCACCTATAGTACCCAGGATTTATTATACTTCAGATAATACTTTAAGATCTGAATTTGACATGGAAAACGGCAAGGGATAGGAGGAAGAGAATTCAGTTTAATACCTCATCCAAAGGATGGCATCTCTAACAATGCGGCACTGTGATAGCACTGCACTGCAGTGATGTCACTGAGAATGAGGCCATAAAAGATCTGGTGCTTAAACCCACAGGTTAGTAGCTCAGATACTAAGTAACACATGGTAACATATTAATTTATAGCAATTTGTGGCTTGATTTAATAACCTTCTATTGCTATTGCAAAAAATCTCCTTCTACTTGCACATATGTATCTCCTTCTTGCATACACTTTTCTAAAGCTTTGTCCACTTTTAAAAAGGAAGTTGTGAAAGTTAAAACACTAATAATCATACAGCTATTTATTGTAAGGCATACTGGTTCCTGAAAACATTGTTAAAGAAAAACATGAAAAGCCTAATGTTACTTATGGGGATTTTTTTTTCTTAAAAGATCATCCATAGTTACAGAAATAAATATCAATATCACCTAAAACAGCAAGAGTTTTTCACTTGTATAACAAAATAGCGAAATAAACATGGGAACATAAGTTAAATATAAAGGTTGTAACTAAATTTAAAAACTTCCATGACCAACTGATTCACAGGCCTTATTTTAAAGGAGGCTATATACTGTTTTAACTTGTGTGAGGTGCTTTCTAGAAAGTGAGGAAAGAGAGGTGTTCAGAGCTTTTTATCAAGTGCTTATTTGATAAATTTATCAGTTGAAAATTGCTAATACTGTCTTTGGCCATCTTAGACTTGAACTAAGTGTAAAAGTGCCTCTTTTTGGACGTCACATCCCTAGAGAAAAGGTATTCATAAATATATTGAAGGGAGAAGTCAAAACTGCGAAAAAGATCAGAGTTTATTTTTTGTGAATCTTGAGAGAAAATCTTATGTAGAAGGCATATGGTCTGGCTGCACAGGACTCTTTTGAAAGTCTCAAATTTATACATTGCAAGCATCTTCTGTTAAATAACATAAAATTTCAAGGCACATAGTTAATGTTCAAATAGCACAATATATTGATCTCTGTCCATCCCCTAGTCGCTTAAGTTTACCCAAAAGACTATTTTATTTAATTAACTTGATGCTTTATTAATATAAATATTTCACTATTGATCATAAGGGAAGCTGACGCATGTTTGAGTCAGGCATACATCAGATCCATTTACTTAGGAGAGTAGTTGGCCCTAAATCAAGGTAAATGGTAGCAAGTGCTCCTCTGGGATGACAGGGCTTAGCTGAATCTATAACATTTTTACGGAGCTAGTTTTTTTAAAAGCAGAAAGCGTATGGAAATTAGATATGAAAATGGTCTCTCCTTGCACGTATCAATTAAGCATGTCAATACCTTAATTAAATTGCTCAACTTAATGAGATTTATATCAATGAATATGTTTTATAGTTATAATAGCTTTTTTGGCTGGTGTTCAAGATGTCGAATAAATTGTGAAAAGAGGATTAAAAAAAGTAGTAATTGACATTTTGAACTGCAGCCAGTATTTTTTCCTCCTTCCCCCCCCCCTCCATTCATGTGATTTTGGAGAACATATTTATATATATATATATATATATATATATATATATATGTATATATATATATAATGAACCCTGTAATAGCTTCGCTTTTTAAAATGTCTTTCTTCTGCAGTTCTAATCTTTCTTATCAAATTCTCTGTCTAAGAAGCACACCATTTGATTTAAGGAGCACTTCATCCTAAATGATTATAGGCACCTTTTTCTACCAGACTCACAGTGTGCCTTGTCTCCAAGTCCAATTGACGTAACTGTTTTCCCACTTGAAAATGTAGCTTGTGTAGAGTCTGCTCTAACCATATGGGACAGCACAATACCTTGTGGGTATATTCTGTAGTTGCTTACACACAACCACTAGCAAAAGGAGAAATAACAAATCTTGATACTCTGAGCCTGTTCACTGCTTCAGGATATGAATTTTTCCACCCTCACTCTCCACTTATCCACTTCTACTTCCTGGCTCAGTCCAAGTATGCCCCCTCAAGATCTATAGGACAGAAGAAATTATACAGAAAGAATGTTAGAGAATACAATTTCCAGAATGGAAACTCCCATTTTCTTGATACTTTTGGTAGTGCTTTAACAAAAAATGATAAACAGTGTCACCAATAGAATGAAAAGGAAACAAGTATACTAACTCATTACTTGGAAGATGAATTTCCAATGAAATAAACGCCATAATTGCAAGCTGCTAACCTGGGTCTTACTGAACTCATCGGTCTCCCTATTGAGGAATCAAGCCTGGGAAATTTAGGTTAGAGACTCTTGCTCTGGTGACATTAAAACAAGGAACTGCAAATTAGACACACTCTCAGCTTCAGGTTGATCATGAAGGACTAAAGGCTTGTGATGAGATCTGACCAACTGCAGGCGAGAATTTGGCCCCATGACCTCAAAACAACCTCAAGATGTAGCATATTCAGTGGGGGCACTGTAATCTAGTGAGCAGACAAAATTAGTGTGTGGCAAGTCTCCTGCACTGAATTCTTAGCTCTGCTTCTAATATATTCCATACAATCTTAAAAAAAGTTACTAACCTTCCCAGAGCCTCACTTTTCCAGCATGTGAAATGGGATTAATAATTCATTCTGCGGAGATGCTGTCAGGCTATGTTAATTAATGTTCGTAAAAGTTCTACGAGATTCTCAAATGAAAGGTATTAAAGAAGTGCCATACGTTATTTCTAGTGAGCTGTCAAGCTGGACTGCAGTGCAGTGAAAGTACAGAATGACATTTTCTCTGCATAGAATAGACAATCTGAGTAAAAGGCACATAGGAAACAAGTTTTAGTTCCTTCACATAAGATTTGTTCTGTCACTATCTGTGGGCAGATAAAGATAATAGAAGGAGTTTAGAACCACGGTAACATTTAGAAAAACCCAGTCAAAGAACACCTCTAGATGAACATTAATTCTGAAGTGAATGAAAGAATTTTCACATGGAAACAATGTTTTAATTTAAATGTGCTCAACAGCCCCCTACATATTTCACAGCTTTCCCCTCCAAATTCTGACTAAATAGAAAAGTCTGAAGTAACGTTTAGTCAGCTGAATAAATAAGTGAAACAGTAACATCAGAAAAGGCACCTCCTACCAATTAGTTTGGATAGCTTGAAGATTAGTTTAAGGCGGCCAGCTCTTACCAAAACTAGGGAAATGCTGGAATAACAGACCATCTTGCAGCCCGTTGGAAGGTCTCAGAAACTCACCCTGTTAAATGCCATTGTCTGCAAAGCAAAAACCTCTAATCTCTTGTACATAAGGTATTTTTACCTTTATTTAATGTAGAGCTGACTGTGTCTATGGAGAAGGAAAGGCAGATTTTGGCATCCTTTCTGATGTTCTTTTTCCTTCCCCAAGGCCTTTTAAGGTCCTCCTGAGCTATTCCACTCCTGGCAGAGGGAGGAAAGGCATACCCATGGCACTATGGCTGATGCCAGCTCCACCTCCTACAGTGTTCCTGGATGGTTCTTCCTTTCCCTCTCTCCTCTGACTGGGAGGGAAGAGGAGCCCTGCTGGGCAGCACTTGTCTGTTGGAATCAGAGACAGACCTGTGGCTGCTTTCTTCCCTCTCCTCTCTCCAAACAAGCGGATATGCAGAGGACTAGCCCCCATGGGGTGAGGATTTGAGGGGAGAAGTGCTAGAGACAAAGGAGTAGGAGTTCTTAGGCCAGGTGTGTTACACTCTGACAGCTCTCTGATTGTAACCCTCTGTTCCCCCTCAGTCACAGTTAGCCCCCTTAGAATATGAACCTTCCCCACAGTTCAAGCAGAAAGTATCCAGAATGTATCGTAGCCTGGCATCTGTCCTGTATTGTCGAATCCTGGTTGGGGTCAACCATGCTACATGCTAGCTAAGAGACCTCACTGCATACGTGACAAAAGCCCTGCTTTATGGGGTGCTCTGGAGGCAGCTGCACACAACTGTGTAAGTCTTCCCTCAACCTCAGGGCTTCTTTGATCTCCTGTGCGCACTCTGAAAGGGATCCACCTCTTGCTGGAGACCGAAACAAGTCTAAGGAATGTGTATGTGCTTTTTAGTGTTGGAGGAAGATATCCTAAAAAACCTTAAGGAACTAGAACTTATGTATTTGGACTGCTACTGATAAATGGAGAGAAAAAAAACAGTTCTTATCCAGATGCTTTAGTTAATATGACAATGTTAACACTGTCAGAGTGTATCAGTACACAGGCATGGGAATAAATACTATACTTTTACATGCTGTTCTAACAAAAACTAATTATGATTTGATCAACTGGTGTCTGTTAATTTCCAAATAAAATGGGATGTTGGTAGAAGGGTACAATAAAGTTTGGATGGAGGCTACTATGTTCTAAAAAGGCAAGCACTGTAATAAAGGCTGGAATGTCTACAAGTTACTAATGCACCTCTAATTATTCAAATTAATAATCAAAATATTTCAAAAATCCATTATACTTCACTATTTTATTTCGCTAGTTTTCTTTTTGCCACTCAGCTATGACAACAGGAACAGCTAGTCAGTTTCAGTTTTATTTCATTTCAATAGTCTTTATCCAGTTTACATTTCATGTTCCTACGCATTACCACCAAGCTAAAGTGTTTTGATTGCAAATGCATCAAGGAAAAATATATTTTAAAAACTATTCTATGACTTGATTGAATAAGAAATATTTGTACTTGTCCTTTGTAAATTTCACAAACTAAATTTTGCTCCAATGTCCACTTAACATAATGATAACGTCCATTTAAAATTAACTAAGACCGCCCCACAAAAGTACTGTAGTGTTAACAGCAGTACACATTTTGCTTTTGTAAACTGGCAATTCACGCCAGTCACCCCACACAACACTGTATTGTTAACTGATATACTTTAAACAGCAGGAGGACATTTCCATTGCAGTTACTACTTAGACTTTAGTTAGACTTTCTATCTAATTTTGTTCCTGTCGACAAACCAATTTCTTTAACAGGATATCACAACAGCACCCTTCTTGAAAGTGAAGTATAAACTCCTTGATATAAATCAGTTTGCGGTGTTAATATATTAATAAAATGATGGCTGAAATGTCAGGGGGAAAAGAATTGTACAGACTCAGTGTTATTTCTCTGCAGTGTGCTTACAATATTTAAGTCTACACTGGGTTTCAACTGAGTAACACAAACACAAGTTACACTGATTCACACCCTTACAGCAACATCTTATTCACATTATGGCATTATTTTAGATAAAATGTAAAGTAACCTCTTATTTGATTAGACTAACTACCATTTCCTTTATAGAGCTGAACTATGACCAAATATTTTTGTTAAATATTATACTATTTCAGTCAGACTATTAAAATGCCTGCAGAATTTCACAGTAAATCATTTCACTATGGTTTTTATCTGCTTAGCTTTGCCCGCTGACTACAGCAATAAAAAACTACTGAAAATCTATTTGCGATTTATTTTCAAGTAAATTGCAGTTTGCTAAAAAGTACAAATTAAATGTGATTGTCACTATCTCCAATAAATTACTGTACAGTTAAGAACAATCTATTATAATTTGATGGTCTAAAGAAAGCAGAAGTGTTTTAATATAAAGTGACATACTTCTCTCATCTGCACTATCTGCTGTGACCTCTTCTCATTCACACAGTACCAGTGTTTGATTCAATTACCCTTTTTACTGTATTTTTTCAGCATATACCCAAATCATTGCATTAGAAGTGCCTTGCTGCATTGTTGCGCATCTTTCTGAAGGTTCATCTCTTGTCTTTATAGCAACATAAAGCAGCTTTGTAATATTCTACTTGTCTAAAACTAGAATTTTTGATAGATAAGTAAAATATCATTAGATTTTTCGTTATCACCCTGGTGTTTAGGTTATATGCTACACTAGTGGTGTAGATGTTCTACCTAAAATGGGAAAATATGACTATTTAATCAGTTGTGTACATATGCAAACACATTTAGGGGAAAATATTTTCTATATGCCTGTATAGAATCAAATGTAAACCACTGTATGTAATTTTCAATATTGCTTCCACTACTTACGCCTTAGTTTGAATGTACGTGCATTTTTCATTGCTCAAAATCACCTGGATTTTTTTCTTTACCTGCAGTGATGGTATTTATATTTGGTTGTTATCCCATGATGTATTTTCATGCTGTATCTCATTTCTCATTCAGGGCCTCAGTTTGAGAACACACTCAGTTTGAGAATATACCTATGATGCAGAGGCTTGCTGAATGTATGTCAGGCTAACATGAAGAAGTCTGTCCAGACAGCTGATCAGGAATCAACACTGGCTAGATAACTGCTATCAGAATTTGCTTTGATTTTTAATTCGTTCCTGCTAGCTGATCCCCCAAAAATGTATACTATGGGATTGGGTATGTCTAAAACTAGGAAAGGCAGCTAATATTAGGGAAAAGTGGTTATTATTAGGGGAAACAATGGAAAAATAATGAATTTGTGTTGGGCACTAATCTAGATTAGTACAGATACTAATCTACATACTATAATTTATCTCCTATTTCCTTCTAGATCCAATCTGAGAAAGTCAGATCTTTGTAGTTTATGTCTAAACATCTCTGTGAAGCAATTTGTAATCAATGTGATGGAATACCCCAATAAGTGTCAAAACCTGTTGAGCCACAAGTAACTATTTGGTTGATTATCAAATGGTAAACTAGGTTTCCCTTCACGGCATTTATTACAAACTTCTTATATCAGTTTGTTACAGAGTCTGCTACATTCCTTTTCTTATACAAGGATGGACAGATAGCTACGTGTTTTCGAAGCAGAGAAAAACATCTAATCAAAGGAGTGTAGGCAGAACCAAGTCACATAGGGTGCCTCTAATAATCTTAAAAATAAATATGTCAGCCATTCTTAAAAGG
Source organism: Dermatemys mawii (assembly GCA_007922305.1). Lineage (NCBI taxonomy): Eukaryota > Metazoa > Chordata > Testudines > Dermatemydidae > Dermatemys > Dermatemys mawii. The sequence continues at coordinate 6,216,916 of ML677355.1, read as the reverse complement.
AGAATCATATTAGATGTTTGGCTACTTATTTGAGAGAAAGATTGTTTAATTAAATGCTAATGAGGCCTAAAGTTCATGTAGCTTTCTCCAAATCATAGAAAACATCAACATCTGAGGTAGAATAGCCTAATAAGCAGCAGTTTTAGTTCCTAAACAAAGTTACTCAGAAGGAAAACAACAAATTGATGAGGTTTTTGATTTGCTCTTTGCCATCTTTAAATGGGAAACACAACTGCAACATGAAAGTTGACTATTTAAATGTCATAACATCCTAGGCAAGCCTCAGAATGCAGTATTCTCTGCAAGTGACAATTCACTGGAAACTATGGCTTTTCAGTGTCACACAACGTCATGTTTCTCCTTAAGATCAGCTCTGAATATGCTTCCCAAAGTCCACTTTGGAAATGGAAACAAAAGTAAATTAAAATCTTTGTCACAAAAGACCCCAACAAACACTTTGCGGGCTGTGCACAGTGAAAGTGGGAAAATAAAAAAAAATAAAAAAAACAACAACACATTTTTCAGATTTGTTTACAAAAACAATAAAAATATAAATAGATTTTTCAGCTGGGTACAATACACATATCAATGATAAAAAACTGTTCTTCAGCACGTGCATGTGTGCACACACACGCACACCACAAACATGCATGCACGCGCATACACTAAACACTGTCTCAACTGGCTATTTCCTTCTGGTAGAAAGATATATGCTAACTAAATGCAAAACGATTAATAAAACATTTGCTGGAGGAGAGTAATTCTGTAACAGAGTACAGTCAATTGTAATCTGCACATTATTTATTTATTTAGATTTAATATAATAAAGATGCTACTACAAGGCTCTATGCACTCTATTACACCACAGTACATGTTTTTTAATACCATATGGGATGTTTAACATATAATGGCTATCTGTGCTTTCACTTAATGAACATTTTTGTGTGTTAAACAGCAGTTATTCTTATGTTTGTTAAAACTAAGAACATGGTTCTTATTTTGTATCATTAATTCTAAATAAATTGTTTGTAATCAAAGCCATTGGCATTAAATAAGCCAAGGACTTCTGAGGAGTGGTATATTCAACAGATGGTGTATAAAGCCTGGCTCATTCAAACATCTTGTGCCAGGCATAGTGTTAACTACTGTGAGCAGTGTGAGGGAAGATAATGGGATTGCTCACACTGAGAAGCAGTGTCTTTCTGGTAAGACTGGGTCCCAGGTTAGCATATTTGAGAATCTTCGAGCTGCAAACTGACATCACCCTATGCCCATGCAAAACTCCTATTAACATTAAATGTGATCTGCACATGCCTATAAGAAAGCAAGAAAGCCCAAATTAAAGCTTTTTGTCTGCCTTCCAAAGGAATTGGAAATAACTATTTTCATTCAAAATAGTTAATTTAGCAATCCAGAATGAATTAAACAGCACTGTTGACACAGGATAGTGATTGAAAGAGCCAGTCCAAAGCTCTTAATTCTGAGGGAGACCTGAGAACAGGCTGGGATAAAGACTCGGGGGAAGGAGACAATGATACACCAGGCGCCAGCACCACAGGTTTTATATGCTACAGGACAATTCATAGAGCATGTACCGGACTCTGGAGCACATGGATAGACCAAAGAAAAGTCAAGACACTTTCAGTCACACGGAACACATACTACATTTTATTGTGTCAAATGACAGGGGAAAACATCAAAGGTACTCAGTATTCTGGTAAGTAAGGATGGAACAACCATGTGTTTGTGCATGGCTTTTGAGTACAGAGCATAAAGAGCTGGACAAGGTTTAATGAAACATATGTATATAAAACAGAAAATGGTGGAAAGAATGAAACATAAAATGTATGTGCACATGCAAACACAGAGCGGGGTGCAGTCACTGAGATCTTGGTTTGCCCCTTCATGTGATAGGGCAGTCTGTTTTGTTTCCTGCTTTCACATAGCAATACAGTTTTGGATTGTAATGCGTTCCAAATGTTCAGTACAGTATGGGTCTGAACTACAATACAGAAGATTCCCGTTTTCATTGCACTAGCCAACAAAACAGGAAACATGTACCCATATCATTGACAAACAGATCTGTCCACCATGATACTTCTAATCACACATGGGCAATTAATAAAATTCTTAAATATGGCTTTTTATTCTTGCAAATACACTTTTACACTTATTTTTCTACTTTTATAATTTTACACTAAAAACTCTTCAGCTCTGGAGAATAATACATGGAAAAGCAGACAGCAAGCCTATAAACTTGGCAGCAAATGAGAGAAAATAATTACATTGTACTCCCCTGCTAAGACCTCATGTCAGCTGACTTTTGTCCAGTCTCTTCTCCAGCAGCTGCTTTAAAAACATTTCTACTGGTTTGGAAAAGATTTTACAGGGTTTTAGAGACACTTCCTATAAATTAAAATGGTTTGGAACATTATTATTCTTACCTTTGTCCTTCCTTCCACTCCCTCCTTACTGCTGATTCCATTCACTTGTATCTTGTGATAACCTAGATTGTCGGCTATGGGAGCCAAGACTATATTAGTACAATGCCCAGCACAAAGGTGCCCTGATTTTGACTGATGTCTCTGGTCATGACAGGAATATAAATAATAGAAGTACATACTTATCAGAAATGTTGGTCAAATTTATATTTCAAATATTTTACTAATTTCTCCAAATACCTCTGACTTCAGTGTTAATATTAGTATAAGAATATAAGAATTGCTCTACTCCCTGGATCAGACCAAGAGTCCATCCAGCCCAGTATCCTGTCTACTGACAGTGGCCAATGCCAGGTGCCCCAAAGAGAGTGAACCTAACAGGTAATGATCAACTGATCTCTCTCCTGCCATCTATCACCACTTTCTGACAAACAGAGGCTAGGGACACCATTCCTTACCCATCCTGGCTAATAGCCATTAATGGACTTAACTGCCATGAATTTATCCAGTTCTCTTTTAAACCCTGTTATAGTTCTAGAGTTCACAACCTCCTCAGGCAAGGAGTTCCACAGGTTGACTGTGCGCTGTGCGAAGAAGGACTTCCTTTTGTTTGTTTAAAACCTGCTGCCCGTGAATTTCATTTGGTGCCCCCTAGTTCTTATATTATGAGAACAAGTAAGTAACTTTTCCTTATTCACTTTCTCCACACCACTCATGATTTTATATACCTCTTTAGTCTCCTCTTTTCCAAGATGAAACGTCTAGCCTCTTTAATCTATTACTTGTAATCCAATAGTACTTAGAGGCCCAAACAAGTTGCTAGGCATTGAACACACACACATATATTAAGATACAGTCCCAGACCTGAGGGGTTTACAGTCTAAAAGGACAAGGCAGCCAAAGGGTGGGAGGAAAAGCTAAGGAACAGAGAGGGGAGTGCCAAAGTTGGGAATAAAATCCAGATGTTCCAAGTCCGAGCCTTATGTCCACTGGACCATGATGCTTCTCTGGAGTCAGTAAGTCTACCCTGGAATAAGCCCTATACCTGGTAATACATTTTGGCAGGACTGGGCCCTTAAGCAAAACACATTGCTTGTATATTAGATGTTGCCAATTCCAGTGCTCAATCCCACAGACTCTTACTTCTGATTTTAGTGCTAAGTAACAGGGAGTAGAAAATTCAGTGGGTTTACTCTTGGTAATAAAACATTATACCCAATAGTGTTGGCACAGTCAAGCTTTCATTCTTCCATAATCTATACCTAAAAAGAGGAAAGTAACAGAGAATACATGTAGAGAGACCATGTAGTTGTGTGTACACAATATAATATCTATTTAAAACACTATTAGGGTGTAACATTATTCCCTCCCACTCCAATAAGTGTGAACGTACAATCTGCTTTTATATATACTGTATTTCTCTTTTTTATATGTAGATAATTGAAAACCCAGGGAGGAAAAATCCCACCATGAAGCCTATCAGATCAGTGTGTACTGTAATTAGTTGTGTTCTTGGGAAGAAACACAGTAGAAAACAACAAGTGGAATACTCTGTGACTGGGAAGTTTATTCTTGTTAACTGGTCCTCTCTGCTACATTTGTTTATGTTCAATAAGATTCCATGCACTTTGTGGTGTGGTACATGCACATTTTCCACCCATTCGGTTGCCATGTAGGTTCTGGGTTTTATTGTACACTGTTGCCATTTCCCTTTTTTTCCCCCCAAAATAGGGCGTATATGAGACAAATATAGTTAGCAGGATTCTATTATTACAGGCCTGTAGTAGATGGGCTTGACTTTTTTTCTTGTTTGCCTCATGCATCTATAGCTCATAAATGCCTTTTTTTTTTGCAACATTGTTTTGGGAAGAAACTCATTTTTGGCTGAAACATCTGTTGGGAAAGAGGGCAGCCTGATGATTACTGACAGGGAAGAGATGTCAGGAGTTTGGGGCTATGTACCTGGTTTTATCTACTAATGTTGAATGTTTTATGCAGTACAACAGATTATTTAGCTCACTGGTATTAAAGTAAATCATGCCTGGCAGCCAACAAACCCTCCATGTTAAGCTGTAATACGTGTAAAGCTGGACCAATGTCACAGAAGTCACTGGGCTGCACACTGGAATTGTTGGTGACAACAGCACCAGGACTCATTGAGCTGGTGATCGTAGAATTCAGCTTGCTAGTTGGGCCATTAGCTTCCCTGACTGTTGCCAGGTATTGGTGGGTGGCATGACGAGTATGTTAATCCATTGCCCTTAATGGCAATGGCAGGTTCATCATGAGGTGCTAATGCTCCAACTTTGTGGACATCAGCCTTGCCACTTTGTATTCGGTGGCAGAGTACTGCACACCAATTTGGAGTTGATCGTCACACACCAAACTGGTGGATACACAGTTACATGTCACCAAGCATATCATCTCCAGCACCCTGTATCCGACTCCAATCTCATGGCTCCCAGTTCTGAGCAATATTGCTCCTCCTCCTATTGGATGAGAGGTTGCCACTGGCAAGTTACTGGAGAAAGTATGCGCCAACTCAAGCCTGCCACTGCACAATGAGTTTTTAAAATCACCAGCTGCACGTTAGCCATCAAGTCACTCGTTATGGTCTCATTCACCATGCCAGGATGTTAGTGCAAAAACACTCTGGCAAGGGGAATGGATACCTATTATAATTCCCAACCAGTCCCTTGTCACCGATCTCACAATTTGCCCACCTGATTTTGACCCTCGCCAATGGTCCCCAGACTGGGCAAGGTCTCTGTGCAGCCAACCAGTGTCATTGGGGCTTTTATGCAGCTGCGGCACAACACAGACGATGACACACATTGTCAATTAATGCCTGCTGACTAGGTTCAGTGGTGGGCTAGAAGAACAGCATCACACCACTGAAGATGCCATCCCTTGGCTAGATGACTATCCACACGCTAAATAAATAAAATACTGGAACTAAATAGCTACCTAAATCAGCTGCTGGAGAAAGTAAAGCCCCATCTCTACCCAGTCAAAATACCCAAATCCTCACCACCACTATACATCTCCTAGATTTAAAAATATGGACCCTGCCCCAGAAGATCTAGGACTGGAGGAAACTATATCAGAAAAAGGGGAAAGAAGGCTTTTGAAATAGCACACATCATGTTTTCTTTTTAAATGTTATCTCTTAGATGGTGTGGGAGTAACTTTGTGCCTCAGTTTCCCCACCTGGACCTACTATTTACCTGCCTGCTGCAAAGTGACTAACTGCAATTAAAAGAATTGATTTAAATATAAAGTCAACATAGTGGATCTAATTTGGAGTATGTGAACAATAACTTTGTATCACAGATTAAGTACTATAAAACACAGCTTTAAGAGAAGGATGCAGAGAAGCATGAATTCCTACTTCTTTTAAATACCCTTATTGCTGATTCCATTTTCCATGCAGAGTACAGTTATCACACAACAGATATTGATCTGTGACCATCTTCTTGATATACATTTAGAATGGGACCTTCAGTTCTACAGATCAGAAAGACTAACTCTGATTGTCTAGCTCCTAAAATGGATTGGAAGCTAAGATAGTAGCTGCTCCCTTGTGTTTTACCTCTAAAACTGGAATTTTTAACATGAAACCATAGCTAGCATTGCATGTACATTGTTACTCGGCTTTCACTGGATCTATCTATATGAAAGTACACCCCAATGTAACATAGCATTGCTTCATATACACCCTTGACATGAATGAACTGTGACAAGAAGCTCTGCTTTGGGAGCTAACCGAATACATTTGATGGTAAGTCTACCAGATTCTCCTTCATGAATTCATGGTTATCAGCAGAAAATATTTCTTCTGATACTTTCATAATGTCATGTGAAAAAAGACTGAAATGATTGGGATGGTTTATCTTAGAGAGGAGATGTGATAAGAGTACACAAATGAATGAACCATAAAGGGAATGTAGACTCCAGGCAAAACTGATGAATACATTCCTGCTCCACCTTAGTGAAAAAAAAAGAAGACATTTTTGCCTCTAAAATTACACCGATAAAAATGATTTTGCAGCAAACATAGCTTATTCTATCAGTATTTGGCAGCTCATAGATAGAAAAAGCTGCCAAATTCTGTACACTGTGGCAAATTGCTGGCACTGTTATGATGGGTCCCGTGCTTTCTCTTCTTGTGGTGGGTTCAGGGAGCTATTTCTTGCCCCTGAATAGGGTATTAACTGCCCCATTAGTATCCTAGAGGAGGGGAAGTGGAGAGGGAGGGACCCAGGCCCACCCTCTACTCCGGGTCCCAGCCCAGGGGCCCTGAGGATAGCGGTAAACTACCTGAAGTAGCTATTCCTTCCCCTGGGCTACTTCCCTCTCCAACCCTTCAGTTTGTGGGGCTTCCTGCCCTCTCTCTACACAGGTCAAGTGTCTCTTTACCTAGGGTCTGGGTGGTCTTGGTTCCAAACTCTCCTCCAACTGCTCACTGCTCCAACTCCTCCAAACTGCTCCAACTCCTCCAAACTGCTCACTGCTCCAACTCCTCCCCTGTCTGCCTGAAGTAGGGGGTTTTATTAGGTTCTTAGCAGGGCCTTAATTGATTGCAGGTGTTCCAATCAACCTGCAACCTTCCTTAGTCCACAGGGAGCCATGCCTCAATTAGCTCTGAGCTTACATATCCTCCCCTCAAGCACTCTACCGTAGCTCCCTGACCTTCCTCTATCACAACACACAAGTCTTGGCATTAAAAAAGAACAACCTACCACTCCCAAATTCTCTTTGTGTGAACCTTACCATCTGAAAGAAGTCTGAGGATTCAGCAAATTGGTGATTTCTGGGAGTGTTCATTCAACCATAGTACATATGAACTCATTTCCACGAGGATGAAGTCTTTGTGAGTTGGACCAAAGGGGTTGGCACACGGGTGGGCAAACTTTTTGGCCTGAGGGCCACATCGGGGTTGAAAACTTGTATGGAGGGCTGGGCCAGGGAAAGCAGGGGAGGAGCCAGGAGCAGCCTCCCCCGCCAAGAGCTCAGGCGGGCCGTAATTTGTCTACCCCCAGGGTTAGCATGTAGGGGAGGAACATGGCTCCCGAGAGATGATTAATTTTTTTCTGGCAGAAGTGGTGGAGGGGACCTACTTTCATTTGGGGGATACAGTGCCTCCAGACTTGGTCCTCATGAACACAATGATTAGAGTTCACCAGTAATGGTTTATACAAGCTATAACTTGGGCAACCCACTTAGGTTGGTTTTGTTTTGTTATGGAAGGGATATCTAGTGTATAGGAACTTCGAAATTGCTCTTCCAGCTTGGAGTTGTCACACATGCCAAAAACATTTGTTGTGGGACTGATGCTCAGAAAAGCTCCTTTTTCTTTGTGTAAATGGGGGAATTTGCAGCCACCTTTATTTAAGTTAAAAGTTATGCGCTCCAGAAGGAAGCAGGTTTTAAAAAAATCAGTAAAATATAAATGGTATTTTTGAATTGCCATCAGTACTATCTGCAGAGCTTTGCATTTTTTCCAGCTTGGTGCTTCATGTGTTTATGGTTTAATTTCCTACCGATGTCAACATTCAGGCTGCCTAGTGGTTTGTCAAAAAATTATGACTTGGTTCTGGAAAACTACAGCATGCCTTTGAGCATGGGCAAAAGAAAAGGGAGCCATCGTTATGTGCATATGCACTATGGGCTCTCCATTCTTCAAGTGTGTTATTATGCTAAGCACATTGTTGTTTGGGCTAATGCAGTTGGACATTACATAAAACTCACTGACATTGTGACTATGCAGAGACTATGGTTCTGGAGATAAAAAAAGGATGAAAGCATTTGCACAAATCATTTCAGTGTCAAATGCATAACTTCTCTTTTAGTGTGTAGCTAAAAGAATTTTTATGGATCACATTCAAACATCGTGACTGGGCTCTCTGCAATTTAAGTTTGGTTTATTGTTCCACTTCTGATTGATTTCTTTTTCCAAAATACCCTTGCACGGGGCGATTACATAAGCCCTTTTCTAATGGATATCTATATCTCTCTCTATAAAATTTATTCTGTTGGTCATGTTCCCTAATTGAGTTAATTCACATGTTAGCAGAAGGGCCAAGTTGCTTTTCTTTAGTGAACTGGAATAGGTACTTCAGATGAAGATGTCCCAGAACAAGAACTTTTATGTTTTAAGTTCAAATTAATTCAGAATGTAAGAGCTGTGTTTCAATTTGGAAATCAATAACTAAGACATTTATTGGGTCTTATAAATGGAACTCATTAGTCAATCTGATGCGGTTGAGGAATGAGAGGACTCATAGGATTGATTTCACCAGCTCCCACCGTTCTTAGAGTCCTAACCAGCCTTGTAGCAAGAGGCTAAGAATCAGCAATCAAAAGTTGGGGTCCCTTGAGGGAAGAATAATAATTTGCAAGTACTTTTTTTGTTCAAGAATTTGTAAATTAATTTGTTAATACTAATAACACCTAGCTCTTACATAGTACTTTTCATCAGTAGTTCTCAAAGCCCTTTGCAAAGGAGGTCAGTATCTAATTCCCATTTTACTGATAAGGAAATTGAGATTTACATATTTGCACAGCTACTCAATGGCAAAAACAGGAACAGAGCCCAAGAACCCTGATACCGAAACCTCTGCTCTAACCACTAGAAAGCAGTCCCTCCGGTGCAGTGCAGAATTAGCCCTTTAGGATGTCCTCGCTTTTGAGTTTTCACCAACGAAACAAAGACATTTTTATACCAGACTTTGTCAGTGCACATTAATAAGCAAGCACAATAAGAACTAACGCTCTACTATGTTTAAAACAGATTGTACTGGTATAGTACAATAAAGTCTAATGGAGATAGGGGAAAATCACCTGACTCCAATTAATACAGCTAAACAGAAGGTCTGAAGAATGTACAATAGTAACATACCAGGGGATCTTAACATTCTTTCCTTCCCTTTGCAAAACTATTCCTCTTGTGTTCCCAGGATCAAAATATTAGCTACAAATGATGTTTCTCCCCACACGCTCCTTATTAAAAATAAAAATTTACTTTTGTGTCTCAAAATCCAGGCTACTTTTGAATTAGCATAATGCACAGGGTTGTACAGCATGTTTGGACATTCACTTGAAACACTTCTCACTTTCCCACCCACTGAACCCAGGAGGTTGTGCTCTTTTGGCTATAGTAAGTGTCACTGAGAGCAAAACAAACAGACAGACATAAAAACCCCGACTACCCAATAACCAGTCCAAAATTATTTACCTAGTAGGTCTAATTCCACTCTGCCCCTTCCTGGAACATATCTGAGTCAAATGTCTCTGAAATATATCCTGGTCACCTTTCTCAAAAGAGTAGCCCATTAAAGGCAACTAGATTCCTGAATAAAGCAAGCAGAAGTCAGCTCACTCAGCCCTTAATCTACAAAGTTTAGAAAAGTAAGTTGATGTTAACCTCTAGATATTCAGAGTTTGTTTTTGACAGGAATAAAGAAAAGATGAGCTATTATACTGTGCACTAAGTGGGTTTCCAAAGAAGTTTGATCAGCAATGAAACTACTATTTAATTTAATTCTGTTGGAACCACTAATGCAACTACCAAGCAATGGCACATCACAAAACAGTGTGTGGAGCAGGGGATGTGCTACGATTTGTGTATATGCATCATTTACTGCACTCTGAGTAGCAAGCATTATATGCGCCCTTCATTATCACTAATGGAATCCCAAGGTCAATGACCAGTCATAAATGTCTATTCTAAATAAAATGTATTGAAGGCACCCTGCCCAATGTCTTTTACACAGGTTTCTGGGGAGACGAGGAGTGTCAAAAATGCAATTAACCTTTAGAGATGAAAATATTATCATCAATTGTGTTCATTTAGAACTTAATCTGTTTCAATTAAATTTATCAACTGAGATTAGATATTTCCTGTGAGTAGTTCCTTGTTTGCTACATGTTTTATCAATATTATTTTTTTTCTTTGATCCTATAGTATTTCTCCAAATGGTGGCCCCTACGGTGCATGTGTATGAAACCTTTGTTGGGAATGCTAGTACTGCTATAACCCACCCACTACTGTATTTCACTTTTGATAACTACATCTTCTATATTTTTAGTTTGCATTTTTCTCCTTTCTCATAGGGAACAGCTGGAAGGTATTAAGAATAACTCTGCAATACTTGTCACGTAAGATGAATAATATGCTTGAGATCAGAGAGATCTGGGAGAGGGAAAGAGAGAAATAGGTGAAGAAGGGGTACATTTGTGTGGGTTTTTTTACATTTTCCTTCAGTCTCTCTCCTCCTGCCCTCCAAATCTGAGATATGTGACTGAAACAAAGAGTAACATCAATATATAATAATGACAGTGTATATCTGGGCAGAAGTCTTTGGCCCTAGAACTCTTGTCCCATCTTGCTTTTACAGAGAATTGATTTTGATAAACTCGGGATGAACTGAAAGACTCATCTATATTACCAGGTTCTTTCTGTCATGGAAGAAGAAGTGAGAGTGTGGAATGGTGGAAGAAAAGGAGGAGTTGAACAAAGTTATGAGTAAGGAGGGAGTGGGACAGAATGTGCAAAGGAATGAACAACAGGTCTAGGTATGTAAGAATCTCTGTCTTTTGGAAATACACAGAGTGAGTAAATCATGTTGGAAACAGAAGAGAGCTGATAACCAAGAACCCAGAGTCTACAGCAGGATCTGAAAACCCTTCTTCACCCCACAACATACTTTAAACTATCGACTTAATATGACTGTAGGAAGTTTGACCTGGATTGTGTATGAAGATTTCTATTGGACAACTCTGTCTAAAACTCTAACACAGAATTCATGAATAAGGCGACAACTAGGAAGAGGGTAAAACTGCATGCTCTACAGACCCTCTAACCCACGTCTGCTTTGAGACGTTTTGAAAAAATGTTTTCTCGGCAAAATGTAGTACAATTATTACTCTGATTTATAAGTTATATTAGAGGCAGGGGAGTGGACATTTCACAGAACTTGACTTGACAGCTGAAATGAAAATGGGTCAATTATGCTTGCTTTAATTTTTGAAATATTTTGAGGTGAATAATGTGTAGAATTTTAGTAGAGATTATTATTCCTTACAAGGGAATGTGTAAGAATAGAAGGTGGAGGGGAATTCCTCCCTAAAGGAAATCAAATGAAACATATTTCTTAAAGAAATCTTCCAGACTACAGATTATTTCTTTTCTTCATATTTTTAAATTGGTTTAGGGTTAAATAAATAAAGACTAGAGTTTAGATATGTGATGGATACAGGGTGGTCACTCACAGATTCCTGGAATACCCAACATTCCAGTAATTCCAAGAATAATAGAAGTAACAAAGAGTCCTGTGGCACCTTAAAGACTAACTAAAGTTTTAGAACATAAGCTTTCATGGTCTAATACCCACTTTGTCGGATGCTCTAATACTTTAGTTAGTCTTTAAGGTGCCAAAGGACTCTTTGTTACTTCTGAAATTCCAGACTAATATGCTACCCCTCTGATCCAAGAATAATGTGTGCTTGCCCTTCCCACCATGATCCTGCCTCCCTTGGCATAATCTTGCAGACAGGGTGCACGGAAGGTTACGTCTCATGGGGATGCCATTTTGAAGAGTGTACCACCCTGTTGGCATGACCTCCCACACATGGTGTTTGAGAGGTGACACCAGCAGAGGCAGAAAACAAGTTCTTCATTACAGCATCCCCCTTCTGATACTGGAACAAAATCAGATTTGGTTTTGTCTCCATTCTGGATGAGGGACAAACATTAGAAAATCAGAATTGTCCTGTTTAAAATTGGATGAATGCCCTGACTAGATAGGTTAAAATAGTCTGCATATATCTAAATCAAGTCTGCTAAATTCATTTTTGTGAACACCATTTTGAAACTGTACTAAACTATGTTGGATTGGGATTCCAGGAGGTGTCAGGATAAATTTTTGCACTTAGCAGAGGGCTAACAATGGAGAACAACCAGCAATCATTACCTCGGATGGCCTTCCATTCAAATTAAAGCCTTCTAGAATAATGAGCTGGCTGCAGCCTAGGGGAATCATCTTTTAACAGTCTAAACTGCAAAAGGCCATAACTAAGCAACACATCACCTAATGAGGGACATGAACTCAATAAGGAGTCACCTGATAAAAGTGTGTGCATGTGTGTGTGGGTGTGTGCTGAAATCTTATAAATGGAAGGATCTCCCACTGCCCATTTTTGAAAGAGATTAGAAGAAGGCAACATTGCACAGGAGAAGGGTCTAGGGATCCTGAAAGGATCCTGACAAAAAAATTAAGGGCTCTCAGGGTAGCGAGCAAATAAAGGAAATAAAGGTTTTGTGTGAAGTTTTTGTTATTTTTCCATAGATCTGTATATCTCTTGCACTTTGTCTGTACGTAAAGTACGATGGGTCTAGAAATTCCTTTGCAAACTATGCATTACTTGCTTTCACTGTCACATAGTCTCTCAAAGGGGAAATAGTAATCCAGAGAGTCCACAGCATCAATGGAACTCTAACAGCATGCAAGAGCTACTGGGAGTCCTGGGTAAGCTGCTGCTACTATCAGGATCTAGGCATTTGGACTGTGGACTCCACATCTGCAAGAAATGAGAGCTAATCAGAGGACATACACTCCAAGAGTGTGGCTAGAAGGCTGGTCCCAGGACTCCATCCAGTCCCAACCAGCCTAAAAGCATGAAGCTATCCAGCGGGTGAATTCAAGCATGAAAATCTGGAGAACCTCCACCAGGGAGAACTCTTAAGGTAATAACAAGATATATACAGTATTCATCATCATATTTGTTAACCAAACTCAGATCACAGAAAGAAGGTAAAGGAAGCAGTTTAGGATTTTCTGCCCTTGTAATTCATTGCACTACTAATGGTAGCCATTGTTGGCTAACTAAACCTCAGCAATCAATGATATAGTACCAGAAAGGATTAATAACACCTGTGCAGGATGTTATTTCTTTAAATAATGGAATTTGCCAATTGTACAGAATTAAGAATGTTGTAAAATGGCCTTAAACCAGGGGACGGCAACCTTTCAGAAGTGGTGTGCCGCATCTTCATTTATTCACTCTAATTTAAGGTTTTGTGTGCCAGTAATACATTTTAATGTTTTTAGAAGTTCTCGCTCTAGAAGTCTATATTATATAACTAAACAATTGTTATATATAATGTAAATAAGGTTTTTGAAATGTTTAAAAGCTTCATTTAAAAATTAAATTAAAATACAGAGCCCCCCCCCCCCCCGGACCGGTGGCCAGGACTCGGGCACTGTAAGTGCCACTGAAAAACAGCTCGCGTGCTGCCTTTGGCACGCATGCCAGAGGTTGCCTACCTGTGCCCTAAACTAACACAAATCGGAAGTAATTATTGAAGATTTTGTTGATTTCTCTCTCCAAAGTTATCCCTACACAACCAAAATAACCTTTTCCAGCCACTGCTTTCTCCCATAAACACCTATTTAACCCAAGGTCAGTTACCTACAAAGCCTTGGAGGCAATGTGCAAATGTAAACAGATGGCAGGATCTCAGACTGAAAGAAGTGGTGAAACATGGCTCTGAGCCATTGGGGTATTCCATCAGTGCATTCTGTGGTCATCGATGCCATCCTCTTCATGCTTTGGATCACTAGATATGATTACTAGTTAGGTTTGAGAGTCACTTTATGAACAAGTAGACTTTATCCTCTTTTACATTAATTTCAGAAACCTGCCCAGTTTGGGCCACTCCTAAAGATTTACAACGTCTCCAAAGAGGAGATTGAAGACTGCTTTGTTTGTACTGCAGATCCATGAGGTTATGCCTTGCGTGCAGTGAAAACACTCGACTTCCCTACACAGTGCAATGTGCTCCAAGCTGGAAAACTTGATGAAATACTGTTTGATGCTTAAAGCCCTTACATATTTTGGGCATGGGGAGCTGATTAATATTAAAGTTCTAAACATTTTCAGTTTCAAAATATTTTTCATACAGAGGAAGAACTAGAGACACATTGATAAATACACCAGTCTCCATCTAGCCCTCAAGGGTTAATTTTATGTTATTTTTTAAGCATATTGTTTTCTTCAAATGTGCTACATTAGACAGATGCCAAGTTGATACAATAAACAGAAAAGCCAAATCTAATAAATTAAGAAAAAGAGAACCACATGCAGAGATTTTCAGATGAAATCAGGTAATGACAGGAAAGAAAAATGCAGATCTATTAAAATGTTTTTTTAGTTCAATGTTCAAGGTGTAGAGAGATTCTGAGCAGGAGAAAGCTTGACTCTGTGCTGCATTCGTCATACATATGCCTTTGAGCCTGGTGAGTGAATATATTTTATTTTTTTTGTAGAGTCACTTGGGCTCTAAATAAATCTGTATTCCACTATACAGCCCAGAAAAAGACTCAAGTGCTTCTGAGGAACCAGAAAAAATAACTGGATTAATTAAAATATTCTATACACTGTTAGAATTAAATTTCATATTTAAGTACTTTGCTGGATGGTTCTCCAATTCACTTGCACCAAACTGGCTTACAGAGGCTTGTTGATTACAAAGAAGGAAAGAGTATCCATGTGGTCATTACAGGTGCCAATGCTATTTAAAGATCAAACTCATCTACAAGGTGAAAATGCTGTAATAGTGCAAGCATATTTCTAAACAGGCATTAACTGCACCTCATGGATCTTCATGACATAAATATCATACTATAAGCCATAATGCCTGGAGTGAGTTAAATCCCTATTATATCACGGGAAGTCTAGATTCTTTATTCAGGAGAGCTCACTGCTTTCTCAGTTTGTGGAATATTAAGTTACTGCATTTATTGTGTTGGGTGGTGGTTGGGTTTTTTTTTTCATTTTTTTTTTTAACTTTTTAATAGCAGATTGGTTGGAACTAGAAACAAATAGAATGTGAATGGCTAGTGGAACAATACATACAAATAATGGATGTGGGATTGCAATACACGTGCATTGAAATATCAAATATGCTGCAACTAACTTTTTTTTTCCCTAGAAATGTTCCCTTTTTGCAATGGGATCCTGACAAACACTGCATGTAGCCACTGCATGTAGTCACAGCCACCAGTCTGGGCTGACACAATGTATGTTGACTGCCAAAGTATAGTCTTGATTTGGACATCTTTGCTGTCATCCTTCTGGAATCTAGAATGGAAAAACCATCACAACTACTTTAAATGTTGATTGGAAAGAACTTGATGGCTTTAGGGTAAATGATTCCATCAGTACATTGCTATCTCCCGCTCTACAAGCTACAGCAAGAATTTAAGCTAATCTTAGTTCATTAAAATATATTAATATAAGCAATGCATTGTACTCTCAGATCTGTCACTGTGACATATTAACATTGTGCACATTGTAGATGTCCCTGGTACCGATATCACCCATCTATGTCATGAAAAGCTTCAAGTTATATAGTCAAAATTATTACGAAAAAACACAGACTGGAGATGAGCAACATACAAATAACACATATGAAAGAAAAGCGGAACAGCTATGTATCATGAAGAAGCAATTTATTGAAATTAATAATTTGTAATGAATCCTGGGGTGTATGTGTGAGGGGGTTGAAATCAAATGTATTATAGGCTAAATTACTTTTTAAATTAATAATAGTCACATTATAGGTGCAAAACATAAACATTCAGCATACAAGTTAGTAGACACAGGAAAATAAATTTAGTAGCACTCATCTCTTTTACGTATGGGGGCTTGGAGACCATGGGTAAGATCAGAATTTGCTTCTTGAACGGCTTTTCTGTGAACAGCTATCAGTGCACATTATAACATGGTGCTAAAACATCCTGGCAAATACACTATAGGGAGGAAGGATATTCAGTGAGTATGCAGGGAGAGCAAGCCTCTCAATTTCAGCTTATGTCCATCTTTGGAGAGACTGTATGAAAAAGTATTATTTTTTTAAATGCATATATTTTATGGTCTGCACACTCAAATGTAAATAACAAGGCTAACACATCCCAGTACAAATCCAGGTGCTGCTGTAATACTGATTTCATCTTTACTTTGTATGAGGGCATACCCATTCTGTATATATACCTAGAGTGTGCTCCTGCACACGTTGACTCAATGGCAGAACTCTCAATGACTTCAGTGAGTCCCACAGTTTGAGGAACTGCCTTCTTCTTTTTGCATTTAATGGAGTTCTTCTGTATCTCAGGGGAAGACATAGTTTGAGCCTCAACATTCAAGTAAGCTATTGGTAACAATTTCAGGAATTGTTTTAAAAGTTCTTTTAGAATTTCTCTGTAAAATACTATGTCTGTTTCTGACATGGGGAATGTTGTCTTGTCTAATACTGTCATATGTGCTGATGATTTTTTTTTTAAAGATTATGGGGCAATAATCTCTTTAGCCCTATCAAACATCAAATACTCAAATGACTGCAAATGCCAGACAAAAATACCACTACAATATATTTTTGGTTGCATTAAATGGCTTAATCTATAGATAGTCTCTAATTTTCAATATCATGTTTTTCTTTAGTATCCCAATATTACAATAATACAATTTGGGTTTACAATTTTAGGCAAAGATAATAAAACTCAAATCAAAGTCAAAATAAAATGGAACAGATATTAATGAAATCTACAATGGAAATACCTGACATTTAGAATTTCATGCAATTCTGAAACTTATTTCTGAGGAGGGCTGGCGGGACAGAAAAAGATTTTTTTTAAAAAATGGAATCATGAATTGTCCCTGATCCTCTCACCAGTTTTTACTTGACAGCTACCGCTTGAGCTGTTGCTGCATGTTTTATTATTACCTGTCCCAGACGACACTTGGGAACTGGAGTCATGCCTCATTTGCTCTGTAAAGTATCGTGTGCAGTTAGGTCACTACAGGAATTCCACATGCCTGCTTTTCTTATTAAGACTCAGATAAAAAATATTTAAAAAGAAAGACAATTAGAAGAGTGAGGCTTTAAGGACTGTGGGAACCACACTCCCTAGCACATGTAAACAGAAGTGTAATTAGAGATACCTGGAGAGAAAATGGGAATATTTTTTAACTTCAGTGAAAAGCATGTGTGCAGAAGAGGTGTTTTTGGGGAACAACATGGGGGGAAACAAACAAAGAAAATCTATTCTACTAAAATAAATAGACTGTCCCTCATAATCAGGAAGAAGAGATACGTATGTGGTAGGAATTACAGTAGTTAAAATCTTGAGCAGAACCTATATATTGAAGTGGAAATTCTCTGTGGAAACCTCTTTTGCTAACTTGCAAAAAACCTTTGCTCATCATGAGATCTCCTTTGCCCTATCATCCTGTGTACACACAGAACAAGAAAAGGTCACTGAATGCAGATGCGACAGATAGGACAAAACGATCCCAAGTTCATATTCTGTAAGACAGCTTCTCATTGTGTTTTTACAAGCTCCGCTCAGAGTTGGGTTTAATTAAAATACAAGGGTGATACATGTCATGGTGCAATGCTATTCTGATAACTAGAGTGGTTAACAAAGATATTAAATTTCCTGCTTAAGAGAGTGATTTTAAACTGACACACAGAATACAACATGTGGGGCATGCAATCTTCTTACTATTTTGACTATTAATTTTTTCAGTTATTCAACACTGTTTTGGGAAAAGGTAAAGAAAAACTGATGCTATCTTTAAACTTAGCTTCACTATGAGAAGGAAGAGGAGACAGTCAAGGCTATCCTTTCAGCTGATGTAGCATCCAGGGTTTTTAAAAGAATATATACAGAATGTGGGCATATTTGAACCTGTTGGAACTTAATGTTTTATTTTCTTTTAACTAGATACCAGTACATCTCTCACGTGGTCATTATGACCACAACAAAACAGGGGTGCAAAGGCTTCACCAGCACAGGGCTGACATGAAAAGCTATTTCTTTTCTAAAGGAGGTAGATACGAAGAAAGCAGAGGCCAGATCAGACATTTACTCTGTGTGCTACTATCTATGCCATACCCTCCCTCGCCCCTCACCCCCTGCAAAAGGGCTGGGCCACAGAAACTTGGGAAACTGAGGAAGGACACTAGGTCTCCTTGCACTGACAGTGCAGCAGTGCAGCTAGTGGTTGCCATTCATTTCAATACAGAACATTATTTACCTTTTTTTGGCATGAGGGGCAGGAGATTCTCCTATTTTTATAATCCCCTCCACGCACACATACTCATTTTTATGGAGAGAGAAATGGGGGGATCCAGTTGAATATTAAGTTACTCCTGCCCCAGCCCTCTGCCTGGTAGAATTGGATGTGCCATTGCAGGGCGACAAATGGCCTCCTATGACTGACAATGAAAATAGGGAGGAGCCAATATACACATAAAATGTAGTTCCTCTCCAGCTGGGATAGGAGGTTGAGGGGCTCCTGTGAATCTCTTCTCTGTTTAATCTAATTTCAATTCCTGAACCCTTCTCCCTTTGTAATATTTATATACAGTGGGGAGGCCTGAAGTTTATTATTTTGTTACTCACCAGGCCATCTCTATATTAATCTACTTATCTTTAGCAAACCAGACTGGAAATAATGCCTTGCTATGAGAACCGCATAAATGATTGCATTATGAGACTATTACAGATTGCCAACTATGAAACACAGACTATCCAAACATGAGCTGGCCCCGACCCTCCAGTATCCTGGCCACACAACAATCTTACAGAGCTGTCATCACCTCAAGACAGTATTTAATGTGTGGAAGTCATAGCTGCAGTTCATAGGTTTGCCAGCCTCCGTTGGCGATAGAATGATGCCACCTAGTAGCTGTTGTGCTGCATCTTTTCCAGAGATACTTTCTGAAACTGTGAAAGATCACTGCCAAGGGATACAGGCCGTATAACTCCCTCTGAAACTTCACAGACACAAAGGGATGTGTCAGTTAATAAAATACCCCTCTGTACTGACAGAGGCTCAGAGCAGTAACCCATAGCTCAATCAGCACAGAGCTAGATGTACATGTAGATGTACAGGTAAAATATATTTTGTGTGGATGTACAGGTAGAGTGTGTGTATATAGTAGAGAGAGAGAGAGAGCGCGCAAGAGTGTGTACTACATATATGGCCCACAACGGTAAAAAGGTTGAGAACCACTGGCTCAGAGCATCATCTGCACTCAGAGCTACTGCTGAGAAAGCCACAGTGCATCCTCAGACCTCAGGGACCCCATAAAACAGCAGCGCCGATCTAGCTAAAGTGTCATTTAAACAGCTTCCTAATCATGTTAAATCTATCCCAGGACATACACTAAGTAGTTTTTCACCATGGTTTGCCAACAGCTAATTCAGGATCTCTGCTCTTTGCCACAATCTTCACTGTTTGGTTATTAGGCAGTGGAGGATGTGATTTCATGTAGTGATTATTGTTTTGGTGGCAAATCAACAGTAAAGGGAGATAGTTACCTGGCAAAGAGGTGGGTTCTCTCTCTGCTTAAAATAAATAAATCAAATAAATCAGATCACCATTCACTAACTCAGCAGATTCTTCAACACAAGCAAACACTTGGATGACACATTTTTCTCTTATTTGTAAAAGTATGCTTATATTTTTATTTGATATGCACAAACAATTAGTGTGGCCAACTTTCTAATAACATAAAACCGAACACCCTTGCCCCGCCCCTGCTCTGAGGCCATGCTGTGCCCCGCCCCCTGCTCTAAGGCCCCTCCCTCCCTCACTCCATCCCCCCCATACCTCTGTTGCTCACTCTCCCCCACCCTCACTCATTTTCACTGGGCTGGGGCAGGAGGTTGGGGTTGGAGTGTGTGAGGGCATGAGGACTCCAGCTGTGGGTGCAGACTCTGGGGTGAGGCCAAGCATGAAGGGTTTGGGGTGCACAAAAGGGTTCTGGGCTGGGGCCGAGGGGTTCGGATTGCAGGAGGGAACTCCAGGCTGGAGCAAGGGTTTGGAGTGTGTGAGGGACTGTGGGGTGCGTGCTCCTGCAGGGAATTTGGGTGCAGGAGGGGGCTCAGGGTAGGGGCAGGGGGTTGGAGTGCAGGAGGGGGTGAGGGGCGCAAACTCCTGCTGGGAGGCACTTACCTTGGGTGACTCCTGGAAGCAACCAGCATGTCTCTCCAGATCCTATGCTCAGGTATGGACAGGTGGCTGCCCTTGCCTGCAGATCACTGCCTCTGCAGCTTCCATAGTTGTGGTTCCCAACCAATGGGAGCTGCGGAGTCGGTGCTTGGGCCAGAGTGCAGAGACCCCCTGACACCTCTGTGCCTAAGAGCCAGACATGCCGGCCACTTCTGGGAGTCACAAAAAGAGCCAGGGCAGGCAGGGAGCTTGCCTTAGCCCCACTACACTGCTGACGGGACTTTTAGCTGCCTATTAATATCTCCCGGATTGCTTTTAATAGTCACCAGGAGATCAATGCTGATTCCGGTAGACTCCTGAGTCTCCCAGCCAATCCGGGAGGGTTCGCAACCCTACCACATACTATGTATATGGCAGTATGCGGGTAAAACAGAGCAGGGGACATACAATTCTCTTCTAAGGAGAAGAGTCACAAATTTAATTAATGAATTATTTTTTACTCACACACACGCACACCTATAAAAACAAACCTGCATGTACATATTTATGTGCATGCATGCACAGGAGCACACACACACAAAGCTGTTATGAATGTAGTGGTTGTACAAAGGTGCTGGATTTCCAGCCTGGAGTCGTGGAGTCAGGTTTTTAATCTACACACAAGTACACCACAGATAGCAGCTGTTCTAGGTGCTGAGGTAGTGTCTTCAAACCTGACATATGGTCTCGGAGTTCAGTCTCCAGATTCCTTTATTGCTTGCCCTTTCTGTTGAGGTAACAATTACTGGTGATGGGATAGACACACACTTTTTTTTTAAGCCAGTGACATTTCCTAGAGAGAAAATGTATGAATGAAGGAAATCTTCATGGAATGTTTAAGCATCATGCAGATCTATACTGTTTTTAAATGTTAGTATCAAGGACAGGTTTATTGATGATTGTTTTAAAACAGCAATTGAACTTCAAATCCTTTATAATGGGAGCAACAGAATAGTAGCATCAAACCTGATATAATAAAACAATACTCATCTTACTTTAAACGCCTCAGATATACAATGAAAAAGGAACAATAGAGAACAGTTAATCAGCAGATCGCATCCGAGTTCCCAGACACTTCTCCTTGGAATATTATTTTATCTTTTACAGATACACCTTCCAACCAAAGGACACCACCCATTCAAAGAGTAAAATAACCACTTCCACTGCCTGGTAGAACTGCATAGCTATAAAATAAAAAAACAAAACAAAACTGTCAAATAATTAACAGAAACCACCTTGGTACTGTCAGACTAATTAAAACAAAATGTCAATACATTTGAACTTTGTGACTGCATAATGGTGTTCCAGTGGAAGATAAATGTTGAGAAAAAAAAACGAGGTAGTCACAGAAAACAAATGAGGTGCTAGAGACAGTTTTCTAGACATAATATATGCTTCTATTGACATTATCATACTAAATGATTTATTTTCTTTAAAAAGTAGGCCAAGGCAGAAGGGCAAGTCAGCAGCAGATCTGTACTGCTGTAATTTTAGTTTTGAAACTGCTTTTCAAATATTTGATATAATGTTTTCACTATACTGAAATCTGATGGCAAGTTCTGGGTCAACTCTAGACTTTCCTTACATTTGTATAGAGAATAGTTTCTGTAGGATTCTTCCCTGACTCTGTACCATCCATGGTGCCTCAAAGACTGATTTTCATGCATCAATCCTTGGCCTTGATTGATAACTACCAAAAAAAGTCAATTAATCAGTACCACTGATGGTTCTGATCCCATGGTGTTGACATTTGTGTATCTCAGCCAGGTTATTTAACAGTCATCAACTGGCAACAAAAGAGTAATTGTTTTTTTATTCATCTCTTTGTGGCAAGAGGACAGAAAAAAACAAAATTAGTTTGAGACAAATTTCATGAAACTTCATAATTTTATTTTTTTCTTTTAATGTTAGCCACGTTTCACTTGCCTAAGATTTGTGTATACTCACATTTTTGATATAGCCAAACTATGTGTTTTTATGGCCTTAGTTGTATAAAACATATAGCCAGATGAGTTAAAACACTTTTTCATCTAAGCTGTGAAAACTCACGTGTCTAAAATTTCCATTTTTCATCCCAATATAATTTATTACCCAAGTATGATTCAGCACTGCTACTGATCAGGGTCATTATGAACTGGTGACTAAGAAAGTTGCATGTCTCTTACCAATCCCCTGAGCTATATAATGAGGACCCTATGAATTCATGGTCCATTTTGGTCAATTTCACAGTCACAGGATTTTTAAAATAGTAAATTTCATTATTTCACCTATTTAAATCTGAAATGTCATAGTGTTGTAATTGTAGGGGCTTGCAATACTACTACTCTTACTTCTGCACTGCTGCTGGCGGTGGCAATGCCTTCAGAGCTGGGCAGCTGGGGAGTGGCAGCCGTTGGCCAGGAGCCCAACTTTGAAGGCAGAGCCACTGCCAGCAGCAGCTCAGAAGGAAGGATGGCATTGCTACCCAGCACTGAAGGCAGCATAGAAGTACTGCAACCCCCACCCCAAAATAACTCTGTAACTCCCCCTGCAACTCCTTTTTGGATCAGGGCCTCCAACTTGAGAAATGCTGGTCTCCCCCATGAAATCTGTATAGTATAGGGCAGGCCTGCACAACATGCGGCCCGGGGGCCACATGCGGCCCGCACAGGCTCACTGTGCGGCCCGCAGGGATAAGTAGGGGTGGGGCAAGCCAAGCGGTGGGGTGGGGGGAAGCGGATGGGGGTGGGGCAAGGGCGGGGCTTTTCAGCCCGCAGCTGTTTTTTTTCCAGTAATACGGCCCTCGCTGCTTTCCGAGTTGTGCAGGCCTGGTATAGGGTAAAAGCACACAAAAGAACAGATTTTACACGGGGAGACCAGCTTTCACAGTCCATGATGTGTTTTTCCTGGCCACGAATTTGGTAGGGCCCTATATATAAAATCTAAAAACCTCTACCTTTTTCTCATTAGAAAATTGTCCTGTGAATCAACAAAGCAATTACAGCAAGAGTATGCTGATTTCATTTGAAATGCTGATTCCTGATTGGTTGGTTCTTTGTATCTATTTTGCTATTTATTAATATACTTTAATAATTCAACAGTCAAAACACAATACAAAAAAAAAAAAGACATGAATCTGTGATTCCATCTATGACTGGTACAAAGAACATCACTTATGGTAAGTTAAAATTTGCATGTCTGCCACTCTTACTCTGGCAAATAAAGTGGAATACCAAAAACCAAAATGTCTGTTGTTCTCCTACAATAAAGGCTAAAACACTCCAGTCGAGGTGTCCAATTTTTAACTTGAATTTGGTTCTCTCTCTGGAGTTTGAAATATTTTCCCTCTCCTTCATCCCCTCTTGCCATGATTGGAGCAGGAGTAGCATTCTTTTTCCACATCTGCCACTGTCCCGCTGTGTGGTCTTAGGAAAGCAAGTTATCCTCTCAGACTAATTTTCCAGATCCATAATACTGATAACATTGAACGAGAGGTTAAATTACTGCACCCAAAACATTAAGAGATCTTCAGAAGAAAGATGCTATGTAAGTGCAAAGTGTTGTTTTGAAATGGTCCTCTTAAGTATTGCTTGCTTTGAAGCCTGAAAGTTTTTTTGTATAAATTAGGTTTCCATTAATGAGTGTAATTCATTAAAGAGTGTATTAAAATAAAATTCTGTAAGTAAGAAGTTATGCATTGCGACAATTTTCTTTTAATGCAACCAAATGCTTTGAAGATAGACAACTTACAGGTATGATAATACAGACAGAAGGAATGTTTACAGTGCCTCAGTTTTACTGGAATACACATGAACGTATGCACACAGAGAGTCTGTAAGAAGTTTAAAACAGATCTTGCTTGTTAGATAGCAGCCAAAATATATCATTAGGTAGGCCCAGTGCCGTAAGTGGTTGGTGGCTAGGGCTAGAGGTGGGCTCACCCCTGACTCCTGCAAATCTCTCTCTCTCCCTTATCATTGGCAGGCAAAATCCCATATCTGGCAGCACCAGGAGGGCATTAAGGGGGAAGGCCCTGTCTACATGACAGATTCCCAGAAGACATAGCTAGATTCCTCACTCTGGGAAGAGGTGCCGACTCCTGAAGAGTGCTTCTCAGGAAGGTTGAAGTTTGAAACGTGGTTTGCAGAAGGCTTCGCCAGACAGGTAGGCTCTGGGGATGCATCTGGAATGGGTCATAGGGAAAGAAGGAACTATGGGGCTTGAGGAACCTGAACAGATGAGCAGGAGAGATCTGTCCAAGCGGAGATCTCAGAAGGTTCTCTATACCAGGAGGAGATGAGGTGGCACGAATGATTGCTTTTTTTGCAACAGCGTTACACTATTGACTCATATTTAGTGGTGTCATCCACTATAACCCCCAGACCCCTTTCCACAGTACTCCTTCCTAGACAGTCATTTCCCATTTTGTATGTGTGCAACTGATTGTTGCGTCCTAAGTGCAGTACTTTGCACTTGTCCTTATTGAATTTCATCCTATTTACTTCAGACCATTCTTCCACTTTTTCCAGATAAGATTAAAATTTAGAAAATATCTTCCAAAGCACTGGCAACCCCTCCTAGTGTGTACTCTCTATGCCATTTTCTAAATCATTGATGAAGATATTGAACAGAACTGGGACCCAGAACCGATTCCTCCGGGGCTCTGTTATGCCCTTGAAGCTTCACTGTGAACCACTGATAACTACTCTCTGGGAACAATTTTCCAACCAGTTATGTACCCACCTTACAGTAGCTCCATCTAGGTTGTATTTCCCTAGTTTGTTTATGAGAAGGTCATGCGAGACAGTATCAAAAACCTTACTAAAGTCAAGATATACCACGTCTACCGCTTCCACCCATTCACTAGGCTTGTTACCCTGTCAAATAACGCTATCAGGCTGGTGTTACATGATTTGTTCTTGACAAATCCATGCTGACTTTTATTTATTACCTTATTATCTTGTAGGTATCTGCTTAATTATTTGCTCCATTATCTTTCTGGGTACAGAAGTTCAGTTGACTGGTCTGTAAGTCCCTGTGTTGTCCTTATTTCCCTTTTTATAAATGGGCATTATTTGTGCTCTTTTCCAGTCTTCTGGAATGTCTACCATTTTCCATGACTTTTCAAAGATAATTGCTAATGGCTCAAATATCTCCTCAGTCAGCTCCTTGAGTATTCTAGGATGCATTTAATCAGGACCTGGTAATTTGAAGGTATCTAACTTGTCTAAGGAATTTTTTACTTGTTCTTTCCCTATTTTAGACGCTGGTCCTACTTCATTTTCACTGGCATTCACTATTTTAGATGTCCAATAACCACCAACCTTCTTGGTGAAAACCAAAACAAATAATGGGATAGAAGACCCTAAGATAGATAGATAGAATACAAATAACTGTAAAGTCCACTTTCCACGGTAACTAGGATCCGCTCATGCAGATAACAGCAACTTTCCGAAGGCCACTTATGTTCTGTACAACTGTATCATGAACTATGGGCCTAATCCTCATCCCACACTGTATATTGGTACCTGAAGATGAGTTACTCTTGTGTAGAAAGAGAAGAATCACAGACAATTAGATTAGATGCTGATGTAGCAAACAGGAAGAAGCACAAATAACAGACAAAACTTCTAATGCTCCAATGCTATGCTTGCAGGGGCACTCCCTCAACTGCATACCCAGAGGGACGTTTTCACAATAGATAATAAATAATATCTATACCTAGATCTTATATAGTGCTTTCCATCAGTAGATCTCAAAGCTCTTTACAAAAGAAATCAATATCATTGTCCCCATTTTACAGATGGGGAAACCATAAGGTCAAGCTAAGAGACAACCTGTCAATTAGAAGTAGCTATTGCTGATAGGACATGACTGGGTGTCCAAAACATCTGTTTTTAATCAGCATTCGGAATGAAATATACAAGAGGTATGAGAAAAAGTCTAGCCAGCTATTCAGCAGGACAGCAAGGTCTGTTTCAGTGTCAGTAGATTAGACACCATTCCTTTAAACAAACACAAAAGTGGCTATTGGGGGAAGCAGAATTGGGGGGTATTTCTTGCTTTCTTTTCCACAAGTCTCAGAGTAGTGACTTTTAACCACCAGTCTAAATAATGAGACAGGGTATGTTCATTTTTTCTCAGGAAGCACACACAGAATTTCCTGCTTTAAGCACACTGTATAATTAAGAACTAACAAATAATGAGTACCAGGATATACACGTCTATTAGAGTGTTGGCAACGCTAAAGACTCATGCTGTTTTACTGTGGGCTCCAATTGAAGAGGTGATTTATGAAGGACACTTTTTCATTAAGTAATAGCAAATGGTTTCCACCCTCTCAGTAGCAAGCAATCTTCTGGGAGCAACACATTGATATTGAAGTCCTTTCCTGAGGAAGAGTGTTCAAGGACTTTGGGTAGATCATAAAATGACAATCACTTACTCAAGGTCAGTAAAACAAGGGCAAATGCAATCGGAGGTTAAACAGAAGGCACTTGGGATACATAAAACTGGTCTTTTAGGGAAAGAACACAATTGCTTTCAAAGCACACAGGCACTTTAGTAATACCTTTGTAGAGACTAAACGGTGGCCAGAGCGTCTACAGACATCGCACACTGCCACTGCTGCATTCTCTACGTTCATTACTGCCTCTAAACAGTTAATTTCTTGTCACCCACATTTTCTAGCCTTGCATATTTCCACAGTTCTCACAGTCACTCTAAATACTCCTTCCGCAAGCAGAGCATATACAAAAGGCTTCATTATAAAGCTGCAAAGGCCGAAGTAATGCTTGTGTGTCAGCAAACACCACAATAATACTGGTACCTAATCATTTCAATTACCAGCTTCCCTGTCCTTTAGAAGAAGAGCAGAACATAATTACATTGGCACTCTTGCTACTGCTTCTGCTTTCTCTTCATTCTCCGGTGCTGATTACCACAGCCTTGTGTCTGCTAAGAGCAGCGGTTCTCAAACTTTTGTACTTGTGACCCCTTTCACATAGTAAGCCTTTGAGTGTGACCTCCATCCCTCGTCAATTAAACACTTTTTAACATATTAAAAACCATTATAAATGCTGGGGGCAAAGCATGGTTTGGGGTGAAGGTTAATAGCTCACGATTCCCCATGTAATAACCTCGGGAACTCCTGAGGGATCCCGACCTACCCAGTTTGAGAACCCCTGGTTAAGAGGGATTTATCTAGTGCAGTGCTAAGCAGGGTGGGAAATATAATCACAATACTTTGCATCCTTGACCTACTTGTCTAAGAATCTCAACATCTATGAACAGTAAAGAATTCTCATGACATTAATGGGAACTACTATTCCCATTTTACAGATGGGAAAGCTGAATGACAGAAATTAAGGGACTTACCCAAGAAGATATTAAGTAATTGACAGAGCCATGGGAGACAAAACAACCTTGGAGTCTTGGTTCCCAAAATCAATTCATGATTCTCTCCAAATGTTTTCCTGTGACCATGATAAAACCACCAGCATGCAAAGATGTCATCACAATGAATCAGCTGAATATTAGGGAAAGTTACTATTAGAGCTTCAGGTTAAGCTCTTTCACTTGCCAAGCAAATACTCTGCTGAAGAACTACATACATGGGTCAAGATTCAAGCAGACAAAAACACTTATTTATATAGTGTCTATCTGCAAAAATATATTGATTTACAAGAACTATAGTTCAAGAACCAAGTACGATGGGATATTCAAATAAAACCTTAAGCCACAGTTCAATCCATTGTCTGTGCTAAAGGCTGTTACACCAGCTCACACCTTCACCACTTTCCTCAACCACTAAAAAATCTCCAGCAACTCTTGGTTGCCACCACACCAAGTCAAAAGTCTGAATGAAGACATATCTTGCAACATGCCAGAAGATCAATACGCTTGAGAAAGAGAGAGTTTCATAGTTGTTCTCAGACTAAGGAGGAGGGCTGGTCCACAGTTCTGAGACCATAGGCAAAGATATAAAAAGGCCATTCATGCCCTAGTTTCCAACAACAGCCTCAGCAAAGGATATATGATATGCTGGTAACCTATATTGTCCACACACATCATGTTCTCTCAGCAGACATGACAGGGGGCTGTGTAATAAGTTTTCCATTTTCTGCTGGTTGAGATAATCTGGATATAGAAGCAAAGCAAGTCAAAGCCAAGCACATTTGCTCAACGATCATCATGTAATGGATTCTCTAAATTAGTTTCTTTCACTACCATACATAGTGAGATGCCACCCAAAGAGGCATTCCACCCAAGTGGGCAGTCTGGGAGGCTGCCATCCTGGGGCTTTGAGGAGTAACAATTGCTATAGCACTACTGGAGAAGGCTCTTCCTAAGGATTTAGTAAGCTCTGGTATTCAGCGCAGAGTTAGACCACAACCTTTCCCTGATCCCTTTGGGCAGTCTATCACCACTTTTCTTACAGGGACTTCAGCATTCAGGATTCCTCAGCTGCATCACAGCTGAAAGATGAGAGGGTGTTATGCTGAATCATCACATCTTACAGATACTCTGGTCCCAACAGATCCTTGGCCAGCAGCACATACTTTGAGCAGCACCAGTAGATTCTGGCTCTCAAGAGTGGTGGCAGTTGCTGCTGACTTGAGCCCTACAGAGCTCATCACAGATGCATTTTCTGCTGCTAAGTACTACAGGCTGGTTTTGCTGGTGAAATCAAACAGGCCCAGAATGTACAAAACAACTATATTGTTATTACAGCTCCTCAGATGGCAACACATGCATGTGGCAGTATCTCTATGAAAATCACATTGTTCTTCATCTGCTTCTCTCATTCATCTCCTATAAGAGCTAGGAACTGGAGATGTGTCAGCAACCACTGTTACCCACACAGAAGCCTCATGCACTCTGACATCAGTCATGTTATATGCTATGATGTGTCATGCACATCATCAGTCACTTTACGTGAGCAACATTAACAAGCCAGATGCAATCACAGGACAGATACATCAACATGAGGCATTAGCAAACAAGTACAGTTATGCCTATGAAAAACGCTGTTAAAACAAGATGATTTTTCATAACTAGCTCTTCTTCTTAGCTTTTCCTTTTTTCAGTTAACTAAACTTTCATCTCATTTTTCCCAACTCAGTGGCCTGTTTTGGAAACTGCTACTTATGTTAAGTAGTACTGTATATTCCACAAAACTACTCGGGTCTGGTAAAAGATACATCTTGAGTAACGAGTAAAGAATAAACTCCTCGCCTGGTCCAAATTTCTAGCACACCTTGGTATATAACATTACAAAAGCCTGTACTTCAGGGATGCTTGATAGCTTGACAGACAGCTAAAGAGAAAGATAGGCTACATCTCCAGATATTTAAGTGCCATTTTTAGAAAACAGCTTTAACAGAGGAATAGTTGAAGCTTTACACATATTCAGTACAAAAATAATGTCTTGCCTCTAACAGCAACAGCCATTATCCAAGACATACAGAATATTCTATCCTAAAACCCAGCATGGGGGGAGCACAATAAGTACCAATAATTATAATTACTACTACATGTATTTGATAATTTTATTATTCACAAACATAATACTTAACGAAAGAGTAGAGTGGAAAGTATGTTTTGATGGAGTCTAGCTAATATTCTGCCCCCAAAATTACATTATTTCCCAAGGATTCAACATGAAAAGGGTCAGGAACTGTGAAAATGAATAGCTAAGGAATCCAGCCAGTTTTCCACAAGCATATACTCTTTTATGTACTATCATTCCCCCAAATTAACACAGCCCACAATTTGCCTCCTCCAATATACACACACATACACACACACACACACACACAGACCAGAGTAAGTCCCCTGCACACTTGAACCCCTAGGATATATACATTGTACGGCTCACTACATGCCCAAGCAGTGCCTTCCATGTTTACATTGGTATTTTAGCAGTTTAGGAGTATTCCACTACCTCTCTGCTGCTGGAACCTTTCCCTATCACAGTGAAAGGCTCTGGCAGCAAGGAAAGGTTCCAGCATGTGGGGGGCAGTGAGGAAAGTCTCTGGTAGGGTTGTGGGGCTCCTTTCCCCACTGGCAGAGCCTTTTAGTGCCATGTGTAATTATACGTGTAGTGCCCGCACTTCACATACTGATGTAAGTGTGTTTGGATAAAGGCGGAGGCTTAACCACACTAAAGTTTAAACAACTAGCCCTATCCCCAGTGTGCCTCCCAATGTACCCTCTACCTCGCCATACTCTTTTTATGGCCCAGTTTCCATTGCCCTTTCCAGTTAATTCTCTATATCCCTGGCCTTGTGCCCCTTCTTAACATCTTTGATCCACCTCTGCCTAAATCTCTTCAGGACACCTGTTAAAGGTATAGACCAGGCATGGGCAAACTTTCTGCCTCAAGGGCCACACAGAGGTTAAAAATTGTATGGAGGGCTGGGTAGGGTAGGGAAGCCGGGCCCCGTCCCCTATCCAACCCCCTCCCACTTCCCACCTCCCTCAGAACCCTCAACCCATCCAACTCCCCTGCTCTCTGTCCCATGACCACCACCCTCCTGACACCTCCCCATCCTAACTGCACCCCCAGAACTGCACCCCCAATCCAAGCCCCCCTGCTCCCTGCCCCCTGACTGCCCCGGCCCCTATCCACATCCCCACTCCTGAGGACACCCAGGACTCCCTGCCCCTTATCCAAGGCCCCGACCCAGCCCCGGCCCCCTTACCATGCCGCTCAGGCCCACCGGAGTGGAATATGCTGCTCTGCAGGAGCTTGCAGTCCTGCCCCCTTACCACGCCGCTCAGAGAGGCAGGAGCTCAGGCCCCGCCGGAGCCAGCCCTGTCACTTCAATGCTGCCCAGGAGGAGCCGCAGACCAGAGCACTGCCTGTGTGGCACACTGAGGCTGTGGGGGAGAGAAGGGACAACAGGGGAGGGGTCGGAGCACCCTCCCCAGCCAGGAGCTATGGGGATGGTCAGGAAGGGCCTGCAGGCTGGATGTGACCCGTGGGCCGTAGTTTACCTACCCTTGGTATAGAGGCAGTTGGGGGATTTTCTAAAGCACTTAGGCTCTTAAGACCCAATTAATGGATATTAGACACCTAGATGCTTTTGAAAATCCTGCCAGGCATCTAAATATCTTTAATAAGTTGGCATTAGCAGCTTTAAGTTTAAACCTAGAATAATGCCAAGATTTAAAGTTTCGTACGAATTAAAGAGTCCACCTTTGTCTCCCACAAAACTTCCCTCAGCTCCCTGTAGAACCTTGCATGTTTCCCCCAGATTTCCCTTATTTCCATCCACCAACCCCCAACATCCCATCCCAAATTAACTCCCCTGGTCCACACAAAAGATGATATACTTAAGCCAAGAGAGTGGGGAATGGAGACAAACAGTTCAACTGTATTTTACTGACAAAATGATCAGTTTCCAATTTATCCGTACAGACTGGGTCTATATCAGGGGTGGCCAACCTGATCCCGAAAAGAAGCCAGAATTTACCAACATGCATTACAAAAGAGCCACAGTAATATGTCAGCAGCCCCCCCATCAGCTCCTCCACCTCCGCTTTTAGGGCCTCCCAATCAGCGGCAACCCCACTGATCAGCATCTCCCCCTTCCTCTCCACATCTCCTGATCAGCTGTTTCGCAGCATGCAGGAGCTCTGAGGGGAATAATGGAAAAGCAAGGGTACTGCAAGCTCGGGGAAGGGGGTGGGAAAGGGTGGAGTGAGGGTAGGACCTGTGGCAGAGCCAGAGGTTGAGCAGTGAGCACTCCCTGCACATTGGAAAGTTGGTTCCTGTAGCTCCAGCCCTGGAGTTGGTGCCTATACAAGGAGCCACATATTAACTTCTGAAGAGCCCCATGTGGCTCCAGAGGCACAGGGTGGCCACCCCTGGTCTATGTCAAGGAAATTCCTGGCCATGTTTCTTGGGGCTGGGAAAAAGAGCAACTCATCCTGGGCAACCTCTTGGTATCTCTGCTGTAACAAGCCCTTGGTTAACCACTTCCCTGCCTTAGGATAGGGTGCATACACCCCATCACAAGATCCTTATACTTGCCCCACTATCCCAGTTCTATCTTACAAGAAGGCACAGCTAACAATTTAAAATATGTACATGCTCTGAGCAATCTATTGTTTTGCCAATAATGCATTTATATTCTCCCCGCACACACAAAGTAATCCGGAACCCAGCAAGCTCAGTTAGACAAAGCCATAACAGTGATAAGGACCTGATAAAGAAAAATAAGAGTTTCTAGTGTTCACAAAGAAATGTTCAAAGTTAATGCTATTACATGCAACTAGTATGTTGCCAAGCTGAAAAAGAAAAAAAGAAAAAGAAAACCCTAAAAAGAATAAAAGACATCTTAAACTGAAGTTACAGTGACAGACAATTAATCATCCCCCGACTATTAATAGGCTCATCCAATGAGGACAGCCTTTTAATAATGGTAAATGTGCCCATATGCCATGTGTAATAGCTTTCCATTAACTCCCGCGCCCCCCAAAGTATAAAATTGTAAAAATAGACATATATTGCAAAGGTTCTAGAAAAGAGTGCAGGAAAACTAACATAATTACCCTTTTGGGTACTGTCAATTTCAAGCAAATAGTATCTGCAGCTCACAGATTAAAAATCATGGTTTTCAATCTGCAGTAGAAACTGAAATGTTTTTCTCCCATACTGAAAACATCAGAATTCTTGGAGCTGCCTAAATCTATCATGCTTTCGTCACTTAACTCATTGAAGGATGTGCCTTCTAATATGACTAGTATGCTTTTACCAGACCATGGTGACATCTTATTTTGAAGAATAAACTCTATGAACTAGCTAACAGCCTTCCAATCCAATTGGGGTTTTCTTGACACCTCAGTGCCCGTACACTTCCTCTTCCTAACACACACCAGAAAGCCTCAGATGAAAAGTAAGACAAGTCATAGTACATCCAGAAAGTGCTTGTTTAACAGTTAGCAATACATGAGAAGAAAAGATTGATGAAAAAACCAAAGCTTTCCAGAGAAATCAAAAAGGACTTAAAGTAAAATCTTTGCTAGAAAAAGAATACTATATTCATATCTGTGCTTTGCATAATTCTAGAATGCTTTGCTTAGAATGGGAAAACCCAATAAGCATAGGAAGTTTTTAACGTGAAGTGGAACAACTGACAGATACAGAGTGAAATCTTGTGTCAGGATCTACTAGCATAAATCCTCAAGCCCTTTTAGAGTCTCATGGGAACAGGGGGCCCGCATGAGTGGAACCTGACAAAGCATTGGGACACTGGTTTTAAACATGCATATTACCATACAGCTGCTATTGCTTTAAGAGTCACAATTTTAAAACTTCCAAGTAATCAAGAGGAGGAAATTAAAAAAAAAAAATTTGTAGAAGTTTTTTTTCAGAAAACTAAATCCACACAGTTTCTCGTCAATATACAGTGATATAACACACACACACACACACACACTTATACCTGTTGTCCTCAAGTTATAACATATTAGGATACAAGAATTTCTACAGGCTGGGTTGAAATTATGTTGTACATTCTCCATTAACATTAATGAGACTCACTGGGGTAAATCCTTGAATAAACTGCTGGAAGCATTCCTCTTTAAATTGTCACAGGATGCACTTCATATTTACTACTATTATTTGTTTAATAGTTATATTCTCACTATGGGAAACAGTATTACTGCAAAAATCTGGACCATTTCTGAAGGATTTATAGTATTTTATGCAAGAATATGTCACATAAAGGGTCACATCTGTTCATAGTTATCAGATAGCTAAACAAATTCAATTCAGAGTAAACGTTCTGATGCTAGAGGAAATAAGACTGTAAGGTTAAAATTATTACATATTAACTCTAAATTCTGCTTTTGGTTTCCTTTTGTGAGGTTCCCAGAAATTGAAAATAATAAAAAAATTGATATATATTCACATATTATAATCAGAAAATATAATTTAAAGAGCATAAAGGTGCATCTCAAAGCAATAACTTGAACATTCCAAAATAATTTATTTTGATTTAATTTTCAGCATTCAGCTAAACTGATGAATCTGTTTTAGGTATCCAGCATTGGGAATACCCGATTTTCACAGTAGAGAAGAAATTCAAACCCCTGTGGAAAGGTCATGCATCTATATAACATACCAAATAGATCTCTATGGAGATATAGCTATATCTCCAAGATTTTGAGGTATTTAGCAACACCAAAAAGCAAACTGATAATACCACCATACAGACAGAAAAAAAACCCACATCTTAGTGAAACAGTCTCACAAAATGATGAAAAATCAGCCACTCCAAACATTAACAGTGCTTATTCACTCTTACTAAAATGATGCTGATAATAAGGAAAAGAAACAAAGAATACATTTTTAATATTCAACCAAACGTTTTTATAGTTCCAGGCAAACTGGGATTCATAAGGCTATAAAGCAAGCAAATTAACTAATTAATTAACTAATGTCTAAATGTTTCTCTGTATAGTAAGAATTAAGGAGCATAAAGTTACAGTTTGAATTCTAATATCACTCAGTAATATAATGCAACGCTAAGCTATATTCAATGTATAGAACCTAATCGCTTATTTCTAGGTCATTAGCTCAAAGTTTTATTTAACTTGTGTTTGGGCTTGATCTTGAAATCTGAAAAGAATAATTCTACTTCTTTGTGTAAATAATTGAAATCAATGGGGCTACATGTTCCAGTAAGCACTGAACTTGGGGGAAGCATCTATAGTATCTCTCTTACCTGCAAAGAGTGGAGCTATTTAAAATAATTAAAATCAAGGGTGAAAATCAAGCTGGTAATCACGATGTTTAAGTGCAACATCAGCTACACAGGGGGACACTGGGTTGAAAAAGGCTGGTTTGCCTGAGAGTTTATGCATAATTTTTCAGGACTAGTACTGAATAATATCAACAAATTCATAAGTATTGGAGGAAAGGTTGTAACATTTTCTTGCCCTTTTAGATTTTTCTTTGTTCTTTAACTTTCCCCCTCTTTCTCTCTCCTCTTCATACCCTAATTATCTAGGAGCCAATTTAACCCTGTCTTGAAAACAGTGCTACTCTTACTTTTGATGTCTTTTCCTCTGTAAGTTCAAAGTGTATAGTTTTAAAATCATTTTGCAAGTGGTGAAAAAGTATATACATAGCTGGATTAAAAACACTTAAGGAATTAATTAGGAAAATAGTATTTGAACTTTTTACATTAAACTACTTTTTTGTGGCAGGCTATTTTAAATGTCACAGTAAATATGGCATTGGGTAAAAACACGTACAAACCAGGGACATAAAAGCAGTGATTACAGTTCCTTTCAAGACATGATGCAGTAAGAGAAAACAATTATAGCAGATAATCCCAAAGTTAATTTTTATAATAACTATGTACTGTAGGCAAAGATATATGGAATAACTAACCATTTCACACACAAAAAATCATCACGATTATGCACTTCATATAAAAATAGCATTAAAACTACGGATAGTTTAAGGAATAAGATTTGGACATTGTGGTTCTGGGGAACAAGTATGGAATTCAATCACGTTGCGAGCCTATCCTGAATGGAGGCTTGTTCCTTCAATAGCTGGGAAAGTGCTGTAACTTCTCTGAAATCCATTGCTTGACATAGCTTGTTTCTGTTACGAATTGAAATTTATATATAAAAGGAAAAGGATCATATTTTTTAATTCACTAGGTATTATTCAGACTGGGCACGAAATCACTGATACCCAATCAGAATGTTCCAGGTTTAAAGTAATTTTATAATCCCTAATAATAAATTGTAGGAAGTGAATTGAGCCCTCTAATTTCTTTAGTTGTCATATTTTACAACTATCCAGCATTATATTAGCTTCCATGGGAAGGAGTGGAGGTTAGATGCTATGAAATCAGGAGATATAATACGTGCAGTTCATGATCTAAAGTAAATCAGTCCCAGAATAGTTCTTCCAGATTTAATAGAGATTATTTTTTAAAAACAGAGAGAGCTAGTAAATCTAAGGAATTTCAAAACGTTAACCTCACCAATTGATCAGTAACAATGTAATGTTCAACTTGCCAGCAATTGAAAATACTGTAGAAAATAATTACAACTTATTAGCACATTCACTCAAGATGCCTTTGGAAAAATTACTCTACTGTTGGGTCAAAGATGCTGAAAAGCTGCAGCCCAGAAGACTAAGTGTGGAAACTGGGAGTCAGCAGGCTGAGGTTATAGTTCCAATTCTCTAATCTTTCATGGAATCTTGTATAAATTATTTGCTTTCTTTTTGCCTCAGTTTAACTCTTCTGCAATAACTGCTACAACTGTTGTAAAGTGCTTTGAGTTCCATGGATAACAAAATGCTATATAATGTAAATACAGAATATCAATCATTATCATACTTAGAGCAACATAAACATATCACCTATGACAGAATTAATGATATAGTGGCACTGAGGGCATAAATCAAGGACCGTACAATACGGAACCACTGAATCTTACATAAAGGCATTTGACTCAATCTCCATATATGGTCAGAAAACTGAATTTTAAAAAAAAGATTTTTAGCAGTATGAAAAGGTGTGGGGCTGAAATTTTTCATTGTAAACTTAATATTATTGTGAGAGAGAAGAATGGGAGGAGTGAGAAATAGAATTCTGAAACCTCTTCCCAGAATGTATTCCCTCTTATTCTGCTCCCATAGTACTGGATTTTCTAAGTCAACCATTTTCAAAATACTATCAGAACTGGTGCTTTCAGATTTCACCTGGAGTAAGAGCTTTATACATCAGAGGTATAACCTTCTGAAAACAGAGGTTTTAATAGAACCACTAAGCAGACCCTTAGCTACAGCTTCACTATGGGGCACTGCCCTAATTAATATTACATAATACATACAACACATGCTATCAATTTAGGGATCCCTTGCTGTTCTTAAGTGAATGAATGTGATTTGTCAGCTCCAATCTGCCACTTCCACTTACTGCAGAAGTGTCTACATTTCATATTACATTCTAAAGCATGCTGTGAGAACTCCATTAGAACTCACATTATTCATATAATGATCAAGTCCACAGATGTAATCAGTAAATGGGAAAGACAATGCCTCTAAAATCACAACATGAAACTAGAAGAAAGGAAAAGGGGATTGGGAACACTTGCCTACTAACTAGGGAGTTGCAAGAGAAAATCTCAAGCCAAACCAGCTGTGCTCGAGTGTGTGTGTGTGTGTGTGTAACTACCCAGTTTTTCTGCATTTTTCCCAGAAGTTGCACATTTTAAAGAAAGAATAGGTTTAAAGTTTGGCAGAATCTCAGCCAAAAGCTTTGTGCAGTTTTAACTTGTCTGAGCTAACACCATAGTGGTAGCTGAAGGGAAACACGAATTTGGCACTTTGGCAGCTTATCTAAAAAGTAGTAAATAAGGTTGATTTCCTGATTGAAACACTAGGCAAGATCTGTGATTCTCATTGCAAGTAACTGTATAATTCCCAAACTACAGACCAATATTCCTATTTAGAAATAATACAATTAGCAATTGGGGGGAAGTTTGCTTATTAACTCTTGCTGTTTCCTTACTTGGCAAAAAAATGGAATTGAGACAAGAACACAGGTAGTCAAAAAATAGTCAACAGAAACCTTTTCCACTAAAAACACTGATTTGATAAACCAAAGTGCTTTGCTTTGATTTTATTGTTGCTATTATTATAATTGCAGCACATCATTTTGATTGTTCTAAAATTCATTTTTTCTGAAAAGTTTTGTGGAAAATTTTGAAAGTTTGTTCTGATTTGGGACTAAAGAAGATTTTGAACTAACAGAATGTCCCATGGAACAGAAATTTCAAGTTTTGACTTGCTCTATTAGGTAACCTAATCTTTAGAAACAGAAATTAACTCTGCCAACAAATACTAACATCACAGAATCCTCCAGTACGGCAGTCACTTTCTTACATATAGAAATTTCACAAGAAATGAAGGTTCACTGAGGGGTAAAGTCTTGTTTAGCAGCTACAGGAAAGGCCTGGGAGTATAGACTTCTGGGTTGTGTTCCTGAAACTAAGGAATGAACCTGAAAAAGTCTCTTAACCTCTCTGTGCTGGAGTTAACTTTTCCTTATGATCGGTATAATACTCAATTTACAGATTGTTGCAAGGCTTATTTAATATAATTGGAAGGTACTTCCTGTTTAACTGGTAATGGCCTTATCCTGGACTAAAATAATCTGAGGCCTAGAGGCTTACAGTAAATCATCTTTGTGCAGAAAACCCAGGATACAGTGACTATTGAGTTCAGAAGACCTCAGATTACTACTATGACATGTGTAAATGAATATTAACATTGCAAATGAAAGAGAAGGGTAAAAAGATTGGGTAGAGATGGGTAAATAAGTAAACAGTAATACAAAGTGCATTACAAGGGATAGCTCAGTGGTTTGTGCATTAGCCCCCTGAAGCCAGGGTTATGAGTTCAAACCCTGAGGGAGCCATTTAGGGATCTAGGGCAAAATACCTATCAGGGGACAGTACTTGGTCCTGCTAGTGTAGGCAGGGGGGTGGATTCAATGGCCTCTCAAGGTCCTTCCAGCTCTATGAAAGAGGCAGATGTCCATATATATATATATATGTACTTGATTCTGATCCTATTCAACTCTAGTGCAAGAATCCTACTGACTTCAATTAGAATATTACTGGGCATGAAGAAGACAAATGGAGTTAAAGAATTTAAAAACAGTTTCCAAAACCATTTTCCCTTCCTTTCCTTAGATTTTTTTAAAGATGCTTCCCTGACTCATCAGAAGAAAATTAAGCTTTGGTAATGACTGAATTTTTGAGTTGTTTGCCAGTGCAGAGGAACTGCAGTAACCAAACTAAAGAGCTGCAAATATTACAATATAGTTAATGAGAATGAACTGTAAACTAAAAAAGTAAATTCATGGAGTATGCCTGACTAATAACAGCTGTCATTCACAATATTGATACAAATCCAACAAAATGCAAAATAGGGAGAAACCTGTATAGTTATAGGTCACTAACTTTCAACTTCCTTGGTTGGATTAAATATTTCCATTTCAGTCTAATGGCTTTTAAAGCAATGAGAGATTCAGGTGAAAAGCACTATGGAAGTGCCAGTTGTTATAAGCAGAATTACAATGTGCACATTGCAATGCACTAAAAAAAAAATCAGGACTTTTTTTGTATTGCGATAAAATTGGAAATTCAAGTGTTCCAGAT
This sequence comes from Dermatemys mawii, assembly GCA_007922305.1. Taxonomy (NCBI): domain Eukaryota; kingdom Metazoa; phylum Chordata; order Testudines; family Dermatemydidae; genus Dermatemys; species Dermatemys mawii. The sequence goes on along the minus strand of ML677355.1, from coordinate 6,177,227 downwards.
AAATGGGTGCTGTATGTTAAAACTAGAGAGAGAAGTTGATTAGAGAAATATATTTTAGGAGCAACAGTCCCGGAAAACCATCATATTTTTGAAAACAATGATGTTTAGGATTCCCGTAATAAAAGTCAGAGGTTTTAACTACTCTGAGGTATTCTATTTTATTTGTTTATTTTATACATAAATAAATTCAATCCACTTACATTCACTGCAGGATGTCAGAATGAAAAACCATTCATCCCCACTCCCCCCCCACACACACAAACACATGCACTCCAGCAAGTCCTGCTAGGTCTCAGGCTGAAGTCTTACTTTGTTATGCTCAGCTCTTATTCTAGAACTAATCTTTTTACAACGAACTTAATCCTGTTAGCTGCAAAGGATGACTAAATGTCAAAGTAATTGGATAACAGCCTGAGATTTTGTAATTAGTTCATTATTCAGGCAGACACTGTTTAAAGCTGTACGCCTACTGACTGGCATCCTACCAGACAATGTTATAAGCAGCAGCCATGGAGGAGTATCACACAAGTGGCCATTGTCTCCTTTCTCAAGATCACACGTTGTTTCTGACCTCTTGCTTTGTGGGAGAATGTGTAGCTGAAAACACTGTAACACATCCTGTGTTAGAGAAACATTGGCAACTCCATGCGCTACTTCATGCCAAACATTTCTAAATTAAAGTGCTGAATTAGCGTGATGATTAATGCAAAACAGACTACTCTTACACTTAAACCAAATGGTTGGTTTAGCAGCTTTGACCTACTAACAAAAATGTCTGTTACTCCACCATGTATTCTGCCCTTCCTTTTATTGTAATCCATCCTTACTATGCATTATTTGGCACTGTTGGAGGAGTTTTGAAAGAAAATCATGTTGGTGTTTCAGACGTGTCTATGGTGCTTTGATGTCCTTTGCAGTTTGCCAGAACTTTCTGTTCTAGTTGATAGTACAACTGAAATAACTAGAATGGAAAAATATCCCCTATGTTGTGAGAAGAAGTAACGCTTCATTTGCACAGCAGATTGGACATTTTAAAAACTGCAAAGTGTAGTGAAACAGAAATGTAGATGGCTATGTTAACACAGCTCTCAATGGTGTGAAATGACAAAAACATGTTTATGAATGGTACACCGATGTATATGAACATGTAACATATGTACATGCATGAAAGTGAACAGGAAGGCTAGAGCAAGATAATATAAATACATGAATGCTGATCTTCTTTTTATGTGCAACAACAGTGACATCAGGGGGAAAGGTAGAATGAACACAGGTGCTCTGTTTTTTCAAGCATCTCAGACATAGTTGAACAAAAAATTTGCAACCACAGTAGTAACTTACCCTACAAAATTAGCCTCATTCTGTCTGTTGAATCACCATGAGCATACTGACTTGTCTCCCATTTATATTAATTATGTTCATTTATTCAGTTCTTTTCATATTTTGGCAAATTTTAAGGACTAGTTCTAGATTGACCTGATATTAGGTATTTATCTTTCGAGGCATGTTAGTTTGCTGTGCTGCATCAGTGGTATTGTTTCTGATACAAGACTGTGCATAGGCACAAGTACGCAAGCATTGCCTTTCTGAATATCTGCATATGCAAATTTAAAATATAGTTTATGCATATACTCATATGTGATTTTAAAGATTCCTTTCAGCAAACATTTTTTCCAGTAAAATATGATATCAACAATGGTAGAAAGTGAACAAAAAGGGGCCCCAACCATGGCCAAAATGAATTAACTGAAAAAATGTGAACAAATATTCATGAATATTATTTTTCACATTATCTTCCTTAAGTCCAGTCTCAGGTTTATCTGCTGCTTGCAACATCATTTGCTCACTATCATTATTAATTGTGTACTTTACTGAAATGGTGAAGCAACAAACCAGGGAGCATTCTATAGGAAAGGACATGATTCTTTCACTTCAGCTTAGAATTGATGGGCCCAGACCCCGAAAACACAAACAGCTGGAACACAAAAAGTGATGAGGTTGGAGAAAATCACAAGATTTAGGAGAAAATGTCATTTTTCTGTCTGTCTTCTGGCTCTTGAATGCCCCTTGACCGCCGCCAATGTGCGATTGTTATAGGGTGGAAACAGCATTAATGTGCACACACAAAAAATGATCTCCACAGCTCCCCTGTACACCTGCTTCCCAGCTGCCCCACACTCGTCCCCAACTTGCTTCACAGACACTTCTACCCCAGCAGGCTCCGTCTGCACTTCAATGACAGGGTCTCAAAACCCAGCACTCCTCCCTTGTAGGTTCCCACAATCCCCCCAACTCCCGCCTGCCTACAAGGCAAGGAGCTGCCCTGTGCTCCTACCTGTATTGTATTATCTCCCTTTTCGGTACTGGGGTGGCGGTAGGGGTGAGGCTGCTCCAGCTCAGTTTGTGGCTGGGAGGGAGGCAGGTGGCTCCAGTGTGCTGTCCCACTCAGTGTGTGTAGAACACCAGTACTGCAGAGAGTAGCTACAGCTGCCTGACACTGGTGCCACAGACACTTCTAGCACACAAAGCAAGGAATTGGAAACAGTGCTGGCAAAATTCCTGGGCTGATTTTGTTTTCCTCATAACAGCCCCTCAAAAAGTTTCTCTCAGTTTACAAGAGACTGAGACATTATTGCTTGGGAGGTCCCTCATAAAATCTCACTTTATCTGGGAGTTCGTGATGTTCTAAAACTCGTTAGAGGGATCAGGCAGCTTCAACAATATAATGATCAGCATCCAGAGAAAGATCCATCAGATTCCAGCACCAACTTATGAGAAGCAGCCAAGATCCCAGGAGCATTCCAGACCACGGAAAGGAGAGGGCACTGCCCTAAACCAGGAGTGAAAAAAAAAAAGTAAGGTGGCTTTTATTTAAACCAGTCAATGCCACAAAGCTTCAACACTCCATTTCAGGTGACCACTTCTGAGCTAAACCATCCACCTCAGGAAGGCGAAGGTAAGGAACTGAGTTTTGGAAAGTTTGTGAGTGTAAGGAAGTGGAGAATTAGTTAACTGATAAATGTTTATTAGTTAACCTTAAGTGCTTCCTTCCCCAAAGCCTATTTTCCTGTTCCCAGTAAAGTCACCCCTACTGTTATGTTGTTAATTTTTGTGTGTCTTTCCTTTGCTGGGGTTCGTTTCATTTACCCCACACATGCAGATTTTTATACTCCCTGCTAGCCAATAAGGTCACTGATTTCTCAAGGGACAGTACCCCTGGGTATCCAGCCCAGTGGGGAGTCACTTCAAGTGGTACTAGGTCCCAAGAAGGAACCCAAGACCTGACCCCTAGGAGGAGAAGGAAAAACCAACTCAAAACGCTGGTGACAGCAAGCACCAGGAAGACAAGAGACAAGGGAGAAGACTAAAGACACCTCATCTCTGGAAGTTAGAAGTTTTTCCTGTTTTAAATTGAATGTTAAATTGCAATGTCTGGCTTCTGACAGCTAACAGCCTTCCCAGACCTGTTCCTCTTTCACAATGTAAAGCTTTCGGGAAGTATTCTGGCACAAATATTTACAGAAGTAGGTCATCACCTTGTTGTCACACTGATTTATTTAATGAGCATTTCCTCAAGTCCAGCAATCATTATTCTGATACCCTTTGTTTCCAGATTCATATCATGGTTTTTCTGATACCTACCCACAAAATGGAATGTGTTACCTCTGCAGAGGGCAAAAAGTGACTGAGAATCTAGGATCCCCAGCCTGCTGGTTTTAATATATCCTATCTGCACTTGTTTGTGCTCATGGTCTCTCATTGTGACGTTTTAGTCTCAGGAGGCAAACCCACATGCAGGAGTTTGCAGAGTCTTCCAGGCAGACCTGACTACTTTTGTCTGCATAAAAATTTGTAGGAATTACTACACAAAGAACATCAAAATCTTCCAAAGCATGAACCAAAACAAAATATAAATCAATGTGCAGAATGTATGTACTGCGTGTGAATCAACAAAAAAAAAAATCTGCTTGAAATGTGTATCATATGAATCTAGGAACAAATGCATCTGACTTCTATATGAGAGAGAAGTATAACTAAGAGATGATAATTGCCTTGTAACGCAGAACAGGTCAGACTGCCATGAGCAAAAGAGAAGCCTAACACACGATTAAACAGCTGTGATTATGCTGTTTTCTCTGAGTCACTTTGACAGAAATGCTTCCTCATGCACAGTGACCTAAGAATCCTGCTGCTGTCATGATGATATTATACAGTCATCTATAACTAAACTAACACTGACAAAAGCAAAACTGGTTCACTGAATCCTTCCTGAAGATAACAGCCATAATTACCTGTAGGATTTTTCTCACTTGGATGCAAGTAGCAATTACAGGCAAAGAATGGAGAAGGAAATGAAGGTGGGAATAATTATGCCAGTGGGGGGGAAATTGGCAGGGGTGGAGGGGAGAGATCTGCTTTAATTCATAGGTCTGAATAAAGATACTTTACCAAAAAACTACTTGAGCAAAGTATCTACAAGGAGTGTAGGGCAACTTCCTTAACAACCTCCCATAGCCACTAAATACAAATCCTAAAGAATGTAGAAACACTATTTCCTTTATGAATCTAAACTTCTGTGTTTCGTAACATTGTACATTAAAAGAACTCTCACTGGATTTCAAGCACTATATGAATATAGATTGGCCTCACTATGCTTTAATGAAGTCTGATCCAGTAACTGGGAATATACTCTTCCTGTACTACATGATGACTGTAGGATTGTACCAACTGTAATAAAGAAATTAGCTTTCTATAGTTGTTGCCTGTTTCAAAATAAGCACCCCCCTTCATCAAAAGTACAATAGAGTACACACGGAGGAAAGTACATATGAGACAGTGCAGTGTCAGTTCTGCTAAGATATAAAAAAAGGCAGCAATGGCTCAGTTACATGTAAAATTTACAGCCCTTACCAGGGCAATGTGACATATTACTTATTCACACTCCAGACAGATTAGCACTGCACTAATTCACTATGCTGATGCAACATGTACATTGCAATTTACAAAGAGCCCTGAAGTAGGTTTGGTAAGGAAATAGCTACCTCAAAGAATCTTAGTAATAATAAATACAGGCCACAATACTTCAATAGTTAAATCCAGAGCAGAGCAAATAACTAATAGAGAATTTTTATTAAATATTGATTACATAGTGACAGTACAATAGGGAAGAGTTAGAGACAGAACACTGAATTTTCTTTAGCACAGCCCAATGCATATATTATACAAGTGAGTTTACCTAATAGGTAATAGAATATTTACCCCGAGATCAACAGTGGTACATCTTTAACAAGTTGTATTGCATAATTGATTATATGGAGCTGTGCATTACAAAAAAATAAAATAAAAAACAAAAGTAACAAGAAATGTGGAGGTGGCTATCTGAGATCCTCTCCCTGAGCCAATAAGGAAATAAAACTTGCCCTTCTACCTCTCACTCTGCAATAAACAGATTTTACAGACCACTTGATTTGAAGAGCTACCCATGTACTCTTGGGCATGAATCAGTATTAAAATCTCTATAACAAGATACACCAGAAGAATGCTGACCCCCTAGGTTGGACATTAGATACTGTACCTTTAACAATCACTGCAGATCAAGAAGTCTCACTTTATAGTAGTGGATTTTTTTAATTGAATGGGATTACTTTCCAAGAGCTGCCAAACAATTTGAAATTTATTTGGTTGATAAATATGCTGCAGAATGCCAAAGTGCTCTTGATAATAAATAAAACTAGGTATTGTGAGAGCCGTTGGCAGTGTTTTATTTTTATTTTTAACATGAAATGTTGGAACAATCCTAACAAACTTTAGGGATGATGGATCACTGCTCTTTAAGGATGAAATGGACAGGGGAAAAAAATAAATACAAAATAAGGCCAGGTTTTGATACATCTTTAGTTAAGAAGAAAAAATGAACTTTTTCTTTCCACTCTGAGCACTACAGCTGTAACAGCTTTATTACTGGATGGAGTTTTATATATGTTTACATTTTTAACTGATCATTGGCATCCCATCCACATCTGGTATCATTTGTCTTAATGTAGTACTATTTTCAGCATACTTCCCTCAATCCCTGAGCCTCTCGAGGATTAATCTTGCCTATATCCCTTCCTCTCCTTTTCACCTCTTACCTTTTCCTCCAAGTCTAACACTTTGGTGGCCTTCTTGTTAAAGGAAGAACGACAACACTTTTTTCCACTCCTTTCTCCTAGCGGGGAAATAGACTCTGCATTTTTATTATTACCTGTTAGCCAGGAACATGATCATAACCTTTGCTCTGGCCCCCACTCTAGTGAGCCTGGCCAAACACTATATATTTAACTCTTTTGTGCAATTACATTGCATCCAAATAAACATGTTTTTCTAGAAGATTTTTCCCTAGCTCCTTTATTCATACACACATTTTTCCATAAACCGTCAAGGAAATCTGGCTACACTTCCCTAATAACTGCAAAGGTATGTAAAATAAAAATAGCCATCAATTTCTGTAAAAGAAACAACAAAACAACTGATCAACACATTGCAAGCTAAATACTAAATCACTTCTGTCAGCTACAATATATATTTTAAAAGGGCTACAATATTTATGACAAACATTTGTGCCTCTTTCAGCTACGGTAACCAAATCTTAGGCTACAGAGAAGGAGATCAAGAGAAACCATCTACTCTCCACCGCAAAACAATACAAGCTTGTCCCTGACAAACTCTGGTATGGAATGGTAGCAACTCCAATGCTACCATTCCATACCACACATTACAAATCCCTCCTGGTGCCCTGGTATCTTGCTCCATGCCTGCCGATGGGCCCTGTCCAAAGTTTTTCAAGGAAGGCAGGATGGCTATTTCCACAGTATTCTTTCTTAGGATCAGCAGGATGTAAAGGAGATTGCCAAAAAAAAATCCTAAAGGGCCAGTGGGGGACAGGAGAAGTCTGTCCCTTTCTCCCTAGGAACCAGAAGCACACACTTACCCTGCTGAAGCCATCAGCTTTACTGAGCTGGCAGCCCAAATATCTTATAATTCTTAGCCAGGCAACCCTAATAAACGTCCCGTAATTTGTGTGCATATCATGGACCCAGCACATTTGCATCAGGAACATTCCTCTTTCCCTGCATTTGTTTTTGTTTGTCGTGGGGAGAAATCCCCCACCCCAACACAGTGTTAAAGGGAAAAAAACCCAGCACTCCCTGAACACCTAGAGAGGGGGACACTTGGCTCTAGGATGGATTGTGGGGTGGGATGGAGGGTTGAGAGGCTGTCACCATGACTTCGTCTTCCAGAGACCTCTCACATAACCTGAGGACCTGAGCTGGCAGGTTATGCTGGCACCTTCAAATGGGGTAGTAACATCAACAATCAAGACCTAGAACCTTCTCACAAATGTGTATGCTATTTCTGTGATGTAAGATCCTGAGCCCAGAAGGATTTTTAGGAGGTTCAGGGCTAAATGCCAATCTTTCATATGGCCTTATACAAGGCTCCCAGTTATCTATTAACTCCCCTCTCCACAATTTTCCCAGCAATACATATAATTTATTGCATGGGATAGAGGCTTATAAATACTTTAACATTCAAAAGGTGAACACAGCTTTCCTAAGCTCCTGTGTAGAAGCTTATAGTCAAAAGGGGTAGTCCTAGGGGATTAAAGGATATAGAGGTGACACCTTGTGAAAGTTCTGCTCATTAGGGCAGGAGTGTGCTGCTGGGTGTCTTGAAAAGTAGAAGAAGGAGAGACTACTTCTCTTGAAGATAAAGCATTTACATTATTTCCAGCTCTTTTCCTGTTCCTGTCACACTGACAAACTTTCATCAAAATGTCAGAATTCCTTTAGATGCAGGAGACCAGGAATGCAAAGATATTTTTGCCAGCGACTTCTACAGGTTTAATCTCACCAGGAATACACTGTATGAAGGTCTGAGCTCTGACTTTCTACTTACTCCTGCCACATAGTGGCACTCATGGTCTTTAAAAGGACTATAGAAGCCAGAATAGTCAGGCATTTTCTATTTAATTTTGACAAGCAGGTTTTAACAAGATCAATTTATGAGTATGACAGTGTCACTGGTGGTCTGTGTGGTTTTGAAAGCTATACAAATGCTGCCAAAATACATTAACAGATCAATGGGGAAGTTTTTATTTTTTACAGGTGATACGATTATGCTCATTCTCTGGAAACTAATGTAGCTCAGGGCATTTGAATTATTTCCAGGGGAACTGGAATGACTGTTATCTATAAAGAAAGGCCTTTTATTGATTCTATATGAAAAAAGGTAGATGTAAAAATCAGAGGAACCCTTGACTTTCTGTTCCCTTTCACAATAGAAAAACACATCATAAAAGTGAAATGGCAGCTGCAATTAAAAGACGAGTCTTGATGCAAAATGAACCATTAATTTTGCTTTCCTGTCTCTGCAAGTATGTACTAACTAGAAGATTATCTAACACCTGTTCAGTTTCCTGGTTTTCCTCCGTACCCTAGAGAGTGTTGCAATTTTTGGAATAGACACATCTATAATCTATTTAAAAATCACACTGATTTCTTTTCAATTATATCTGCATCCCGTTACATCTGAGCTGTTCACCTGCCATACCACAGCACTGTATACACATCATGAAGTTGCACAATATCAGGCCAAACATTTTTTAAAATCTACTCTTACCACAGTGATAATAAAAAACCATCCACCTCAAAATGAGTGACCTACCTGTAACACCTCCCACCCCCCACAGAAACAGTATTTACCCTAATGGGGGTATGAATAGAATTCTACAGTGCTAACATATTTGTCTAATTAAGACACTACTTCTAAACTTTCATGTGTTTGTAATGCACTGTCTTCACTCTGTTCTTTGTTTATGCAAATATTATCTCCTATTCTGAATCCTTATAAATCCTTTTTTACAACCAGAAAGAAAATAATATTTTTATTAAAGGTGGGTTTTATGAAAATCCACAACTTTTCTCAATAGAAGTTATGCAGCAAATTTGCCTTAAAACAATTGAGTCTTGCCAGATTTTTCATATTTATTATTGTATTCTGAAATATTTTCTCCTGTAATTAGAGGTAAACATGAATAAAACTACATGCAGCTGCTTTCATCTAAAAAAAGGGCTTCTTACTCAGGCATCCATCTATTTTTAGGGGGCCTACCACCTTCATATCTAAGCACTAGGGTGTATTTGTCAGACTATTTGCTACCGAATAGGAAGAGCTTGCTTAAGAGTTCTACGAAATATAAAAAGCCTTTAAAAATGAGGGAAACAATTATATATACTGTACAATAACCTAAAAATTATTTTTGCAGGATTAAACCAGGACAAGTAATCCTCATACAAGTTAACAGAACACATGATTTATGTTATTCCATATACAACTTCTATCTTTTAGACATCCAAATAGAGGGATATACCAAAAATATTTTTTCCCCAGTCTAACTCTACATGTTGATGACTTTCTGGACAGTACAGTTATGTATTATTCGCAAGTACTCTATTCATTTGGCAAACATAGGAATGAAACAGAATGTATCTTATTTGCAGCATTCCAATTTGCATCATTAAGACATGAGCCAAAATACAGTTTAGATTTTAAAACTCAGTGCAATTTATATTGATCCATATTAAGAACCACAGGCCTTTCAATCTTTCACAACTATATGACACAATTGTTTTGTTTTGTTTTGTTGGGAAAGTTCTATGCAAGAATCATTATAAAAGCATCCTCAGTCAGTTCCTCAATACATTTACAAAATATCTTTTATCCCAAAGGATCCCCAAGCACTTTATAAACCTACATATTCATACAGACAACATGAACAGAGAAATAAATTAATTGACCTTAAAGTGCAGTCACCCTGTTTACCATCACACTGCAATACTATACATGAATTCAAGGTAGTGAAGAACTTGATTCCCAACTAAGATTGCAGTGAGAGCAATAAGGTATTAGAGAAGTTGGGATCTAAGTAGGACACCAAGATCCAGCTCTCTGCTCTCATAAGAAGTGCCCAAAGATCTTTTATGACCTGAACTGGTCAGAACCTTGATTTTGTAGCTTCCAAAAGGGCAGAGAAAATAGACTCTAGAGTCAATAGATAAAAAGTGAATTCTTCATTCAGGTTGCTAGACACAATTTATTTACCTTTTCCTCATTCTCTAGGTCCTTAACCAATTAAATAAAGCTGTGCTTTTTATGTCAACCCTCAAAGCTGAATTAATTTTACCTAACATAACCAATCCTGTAAGGGACTGTAACACAAGCTTAACATCTCATTTGAAAAATTGCATCCAGAAACACAGCTTTCCCTTGCTCTGTTTTGGAGCACTGGTCCAGTTACAGATTCAGAATTCCAGAGAATTCATTCCCCAAACTAACAAGTAATGAACCACCAGCTCCATTATCTGTGCCACACTAGATTTTCCTAGAGGCCTAGACTATCTCCCATCCAACTGTATGGCAATGACCAAAATCTCAGTTCAAGTTACAATGGCTACATGAACAAGAGTTAAGAAACTACCAAGTCAAACTCTTCAAAGGTACTTGAGGAACAAATAATGTAGCCTAGACAGAGCTCTCTTTCACATTGATGCTTTTAAAAATATTAGGCACTTAAAAAAACCCAATAACTGAAGTTACAGTATGTATACAAAGCACTAAAGGTGATGGGAAAGACAAACTCTGTTGAGTATTCTGCTTCTCCTGCCAACATCCAGGCCTGACCATTCCAGAGACAAAACCAGGCAGCGATGTTACAACCTTCCTAACAGAAAGACAACTGGGGATCTCGGAAAGTAATGTAGACAGCTACGCAATATTATCCAATATTTAAACTTTTTTCCTTTTAAGTATTAAAAGCCTGTTGTCCCATTTGAGTTTAAAAAGCTCAAACTGTCAGTGTGGACATGCTGTTAAGTGTACCTATACTGAACACTAAATCTTTCATTTTCTTGGCAAAATGCATGCACTAGTTATTTTAAAGTTCATTGTGTCCTATTCCAGTTATGGTAAATCCTCATCTATATTATAACTTTCCCTTGCACTGTATCAGATATATAGTGAATTGTTTCAAATCCCCTTAATGCAAAATCAGTGGTCAAGTCTTTAAAGTACATAGATACACTTTCCACTGGTCCAGTTTTCATAGAGACTAGATAAACACTGTAGGCAAATGCCACTACGGAGAAAAAATTGACTCTGGAAAAGTGATGAGCTTGGCCTGCGTTGCACATGCCATAATTAATTACTTTTATTTATTGAATGAGGCCATGCTGCTGGCCAACGAGAGAGGAGAAATAATATAAATGATAAATGGTGGTGAAGGGCAATTATGATCCTCCCGATGAGAGACAGGGCCAGTTGGAAGTAGAAATCATGACCCTTCTTCCCCCACTCTCCTCCCCCTGCTCATGTGAATAGGATAAGAATATGGGCATCCCTGGCTCCCTGAATGGCTAATTTCTTTCAAGGTTTGAGGCAAGAGGAAGCCCTCCTGGTCATAAGACTAAACAAAAGGAAATGGCATAACAAACTCTAATCTGGGATTATAAAGCATCTCTTTTTAAAATTCCTTTCCTGTTCTGAACCGAATGTTTTACATAGCTTAACATTTGTGTATCCAGCACAGGAATGTGCATATTATACAGACAAACAACATATCTGTGGACTGAGCAATCTAACAAAAATTCAAAATCTGGAAAGTATATTGAGCATGTTCACTTACGATGACATCATAAAAGGGTCATATGTGAAACATATGTCAGCAGTTTTCTGCATTCCCCACCCAGTATGCATTAAAATATACTGAACCTTGATCATTTCAGTGGAGAAATTAGAGACATTTAGGAACTAAATTAAGAATACACAAAACCTGAGCACCAGTTCACCTTGAATTTCAGGTAATAAGGTTGTAATATGGCCATACTTTTTGAAAACACAGCTGTATGCTTTACTACAAGCACCATAATTCTGAAGCTTAACGTAACACCCTGAAATTACTTTTGAAGCAAAAATTAGACAGTGCATTTGAGTCAGCCATTTATTACAAAGGGTGCACATGAAGTGATGACAATAAAAAAAACCTCCTTCCTCTAGCACAAACAAGCAAGAAACCCTGAAAAATCTGGCAAAGAGACTGGCATAAAAACTAAGTTACCAGATGTACCTATTAGTGTGGCTGCCAAAGCTCCCTGAAGCGTTCCATCATGCTGAGCAATGATGTCTCACAGGTGAGAGTTGGAGTGTTGCTCCCTTTGGGTATGAGGCATTTCTGAGTCTTCTATGTGTTGTGCACACACAGGAGCCATTCACTTTTTCTTCTGCTGTACATATTTGGTGCAGTCCATCTGCTTTCACTTTCTTCTCTGACACAGTTCATTGCAATTTTGCTGTCACTGGAGTGCCAAGCCAGATATGGCTGGAGACATATTTGAAAAGGCAGAAAATTAATCCTTGACATCATGTCTCTGCTGCTTGTATCAAGGCTTTCTCATGTCATGATTTAAAAAACGTATTTGATGTAATACCATCCATACTTATCAGAGTCACCATCAGGAGACATTAAAAGAATAATGCTTGCTGCCCAAGAAAAACCTTCACCAATATTGGAGAACAGAATTTCTTTTCCTTCCACCTCTGGGAGTGGAGTATACATGTCACTAATACTGTGTTTCAAGTAAAGGTCTTTCTTGTCTCTCAATTTTATTTTTAAAAAAGCTTCTATTCAGTCAAAAGTTAATTACTACATTGTTTTGATAACATCACATCTGCCTTTTCTATGGGGCCTAATCCAGAATTAGGAGTAAAATTTCTGGACAAATTTTTGTCAGAGAGGGGAATGTATGTGATTTATAATAAAACATTAAATACTGTACCCAAATTAAGAAAATTCAAGTCTAGGGTACATAAATGTCATAAATTAATCTTCTGTCCTCACAATGCCACTCACCCTCGTAAACCCCCCCCCCCCCCCCGAGATTCTTTCTAGGTGTCACATGAAATTTATGTCTAAGGTCATGTGTTAGACTATATGATAACCGCACCTACATCATACTAAAGGAAAGAAGTTATAGCTCCACAGTCCCTTAGTTGGTTTTTAAGTATTGTTTTCTTTTAATTCCTTAAAATTACTGAAATTACTAGTACCCATGTCCAGTTTTCCAGAAGAGAGAATCTTTTTGTCATTATGCAGGTATGGAACATCTTGCTGCTTGCAGGGGAGGAGACAGAAGCTTTGTATTTTTCTTTGGCTTATCCCCATTCACAGAAAGGAACAGTCATGTCTCTTGAGCGCCAAAGCACAGACTGGGTCCCATGACTGGAAAGATTAAATTGAAGATATGAATCCAAAATATAGATACTCCCACCAAACTCCTCCTCACGCACTCTCATGAAATAGAAAAGATTTTTCTTTCAACGTTTATCAAACTGCACTCTTGTCTGAGTTCATGAACCAAGAATCTAGGACTTTAATCATGTTTGTAATAATGCTGCTTTAGGTGCTGGAAGACTCTTTCTGCATGAGAGAGAAAGATATTTAATTGGCCTTTGTTTGTCATAAGTCACTAAAATTTATTTTGAAACACTCTTTTTCAATGTTATTTTCTTTAGGATTATACAATCCAGCACAGTTATGCAGGCAATTCTTGTGAGGCCCCTATTTGTTCTATGTTGACAAGGTGCAGACAGATTTGTTTGTGACGGTTGCTTTCTAAGATATATGGAGAGTGCAGAATGGTGTTTTTTTCAACATTTGGAGGGTACCTAGGGTACAGCAGGTTATCTTTCATAAAGAGAGATGTTAGATGGAGAGAATAGAATGTGTCCTGGCCGTATGTGAAAAATAAGGCAAGACAGTTTCGAAACTTCAGCAGGACAGTGACCCGATGGAAGGTACAATCTCAATGCCCTATACTTGATAAGTAGGTCATAAGCAAATATGAAGATTTTAGGCCTCTGTGAATTACGAATAGTCAGAGATCTTACAACCATTTTTTAGAAAAAGTTCTAAGTCCGTTCCTCACAAATCACTTATTTGACTAGCTTCAAGGGCTTTCCCAAATTCTCCTCTTCAGGCCTAGTGTCATGGGGTCCACTTAGCTCTGACAGTTGCTGTGCCCTCTTCAGGTGGTATCTCTCACTTCATCCTCTCACCCTGTGGACCCGCCTCACTCCAGAAACCGCAGCGTGCTCCTTTCATGATTCAGCCCTCCAGCTGGATCACATTCCTTGTTTCCCCATTCTGGGGTTACCCAAAGTCTTTCTATGCAAACAGTTGCAGACAATCTTCTCCTGTGCTTTCCTGATGGTGCCATTTCCCAAGGGACCAGTAGGGGAACATACTCCAGGTTCCAGTCCAGGGACCATCAGCTCAGCAGTTCTGGACTCTACCATCTCAGCCTTCACTGCTCCTTCCCTGGACTGCTTCCTATTCTTCCTGATTTCTGCCCTTCTCTGCGAGTACCAGCTCCAAACCAACTCTCTCCTCCCTCTTCCAAAGGGGTGACTGCCCTTTTGCCCAGCAGCCCTGTCTGTTTTCAGCTCCTGTGCTTTACAGGCCAGGCCTATTCCTGCCCAGCTGAGCCTCTTTTAATCAACTCCAGGCTTCTTGCCTACTCTTTCAGCTGCAGCTTGGGCCAGTTCATTGGTCTTCTTGGCCACCTTAACCGCTTCTAGTCCCGTGTGAGGGGAACACCCCGTTACACCTAGAATTAGATATTTGCAAGCAGAATGTCTTGCTGAAAGGAGAACCTGAAAGGAGAATGAGGATAAGTCAACCCAGTTTCACAATGGAAACAGTCAGTCACTGGAGATTGCAATGCAGCAGCACTGGGTTTTTCAGCATATTACCACACAGCATAAATCAAAGGATTCTCAATGCCTCTCTGCATAGAGTACCAATATGAAGGAAGCCCCATACTTTAACTGTGAGGCTGCAGTCACGTAAACTCACTGTTTGTTCTTGCAAATATTTAAAATGTGTCATATAGGTTATTCATATATTTGTCTTTAACTGGATGCCTAGACATAGTAGCACAAACCCACAGAGCTGCAATATTGCCACAACTGCTATGCTGTTGTACTTGAAATAGTTTCCCTAAATACACATATTTCTTCTATACTGGAGCTAGTGCTCTCTCTTCCAGTAACTGTTGAGACACTTAATATCCAAACTAATTTTCTGTCAAGTGCCTAAGAAGTAAATCAGTTTCTATGAGTGGAATAAGTAGTACAGCACGTTAATACTCTGCTGTACTGTGGCGTCTGGAGATTAGCATTCAAAACTTGACATATGCCACAAAATGCCCAATAGAACTAGGTGGGTGAAACCAAACAGTCACCACACTCTCAAATGAACTCACACAGAAAAATGATAAAAGACAAAAAACACTCTATCCCTGTAGATGAGCACTTTTAACAAAATGATCCAGCCTCATCTGACCTCTCAGTCCTCGTCCTCAAAGGAAACCTGCACAACACCTTCAAAAGATGAGCCTGGGAGATTAAATTCATATCTTTGCTAGACATTAAAAATCATGGTCTTAATAAAGACACTGAATTTATGAGAGGTAGGGTGGGTGAGATAATATATTGTATTGGACCAACTTCTGTTGGTCAGACAGACAAGCTTTCAAGCTTACACAGAAAGCTTGAAAGCTTGTTTCACTCACCAACAGAAGTTGGTCCAATAAAAGATATTACTTCACCCACTATGTCTCTCTAGTATACCACAAATGAAAATAAGTTTGGTGATCTCATCTTTGTTACTTGCAAACATTTGTTCAGATCACAAAACAAACATACATATATCATACAATTATCTAATACATACACTTCTTGCATATGAAGATATATGTACAGGGATTCACTTTGCAGCCACTAGGGACAATTGGCAGTTGCTCAGAGAACTCTCTGGATTGGAATACCGTGTAAGAATAGGTCTAGGCTGAGGTGTATTGGAATTTTTTTGTGGAAAAGCTAACATAATGTCTGCCTTCATTTTGCCAACCAGAACTCCAGCCAGACCCTGATCTCCAAATATATATATTTTAAAAATGCGAACTATAGATTTTTTAAAAAGAAAAATCCCAAGTTTTAAATGCTCTTTAAAAATACCTCTTCTTCCTTACAAGGTTGCAAAAATCATGAAGCATTTGTGTCTGTGTCACCTGAAAGTTTTCTTTTTCTCTATTGGTTAACACACAACTTCAGTCATAAGAAATTGCTACAAGACAGGTGTTAACTTACAACCCACTTCCCAGATGTGAAAGTTAACAGAGTACTAATTCGTAGTAATGCCAGCAATCTCCAATTTATCCTGCAGCTCTCAGTGGGCTATCATTAGAGCTATAACTTAATATTTATCTTGACAAGGAGATTCCCTCCTTAGGAATAAAAAATGATACCTAACATAATTAGTGAAAACTTCATCTCCCAGAGAAGTTATGATTTATACCTCATCTATCATATTGCTTACACTTAGGTAGGACTTCACATGTGGTTTTACTTAACTGGAAAGTTGTTTAACTCTTGTCCTGGTCAGTTAAAACCAATAACAAGTCAGGTCTTTCCCCATTCTGTGGTTCTTCATGAAAAACTAATGTGACACTTACTATAGGCATCAGAAAAAATTAGAAAAAATAGATTATAGGTTATCTTAAAGAGTAAAGGATACTCCTGTCTCTTGCTGAGATGATTCATTTGCACTTTGGTTTTACAAATTAGATTAACGACACAAGTGATGTTCCACCTTCCTAACATACTATTTCATTAAACACAGAGAGAGAGAGTGCTTTTGAAGACAGTTTGAATGCAAATACAAAATTTTAAGCATCGTTAACTCTAATGCATGATGTATACGTTGGTGCTTCAGTCATAACAGCACCTAATGAGATTGTCTTCCTGAACTGATTGATATAGGTTCCTAGATTCAGGAAAAAGATCTGCTTGATTTCTCTTCAAGACAGTACACATCTATTTGTGATAGACAGCAAAAACTTGGTTAAACATTAAATTTAATGAAGCATTTGGGAACCCACTTTTTTTTGCACAATAATGACTAGTTGAAATTGCCTTGTCAAGGGAATACAAAAAAAATTAGTAATTAGCCTTAAAGAGTGATGCTGTAGAAGAGAATACCCCATTAATTTGGCCAAAATAATTGGAAGTAGTATTTGACGATAAGTTTGATGTTATATTTGTGGAGAGGGTGGTATACGCTGTCTTCCCTTTATCCTGCTTTGAGGTCAGAAAGTGTAGGGAGGCAACTTACTTCCATAATTTTGTTAATTACTTTTACCATTTTTGATGACTGATATAAACACTGAAAATAATTTTTAAAATGAAAGTGCTTCATCATCAGGACTGAAGGGTTCTAAATTTCCCTGAAGTGCTTCATAGAACACAGCCCCAGAGACTAAGATTTAAATCTCTTTTGGATGAGTTTGTTAAAACAGGAATGCAATTTGCTTTTGATATTATTCATCAAAATCTCTATTCATGAGATTAATATATGTTCTGAAATTATGATGAAGCCCAGACTTTTTTACTCTTGATATTGGCTACCCAATAAGTGGAGGTCTCCAAAACTGTGAATCATAATGATGTTAATTGGATGGGAGTGAAAAGGCACATTCTTTGACTATATATTAGAGTCAACAGTGACAGAGACAATGAAAGCTTCTATTTAAATACTCTTCATATGATTCCATACCCAATTTGGCTAAATTAATGTCCTCAGCAGGGGGCAGAACAGCTTGCTGAATGATCAAAAATATGAAGGGGTTAGTAGCAAATTCACCAAGAACGTTTTGGAGAAACTTTGTCCACAATAAACAATGAACAAAAACAGCCATGATAAGATGAGGAAGTTTAAAGTCTAATAAAATTAGAAATTCTTTAATGGATCATTCAAGAGCTTTGAGATACCCAAATAAAAGGTGGTCTAGAAAGGAGAAATACCGCTAATATTGCTAAACTAAAAGGACAAGAAATAATCCAAACAGTTAGACCAAAATATAGTTATTCTAGGTTCCTGGGCAAACAAAATAAATAAATAAGGGAAACTTGCCATTTTAAAGTAAGTAACAAGTCTGGGGGAAAAAGAAATGAAATAGAGAGCTTATTTCTAATGGAGCAGCTGTACAATGTGTAGAGAATCAAGAAAAAGGATTTAGGGGGTATTGTATGGAAGTTCTCGAAGCAGTCAGCGCAACAATGTCTGCAGTACAGAAAACAAACAGGATACTAGGACGCCTCCATGTGTGGAAATAATACAAATCAAAACATGGTTTGTTCCTTTTCAGAACACTGTCTAGACCTAAAATGACAAAGCATTAAGATTTGGTCACCTTTAATAGAAAAGATCTTTCCATAGAGACAATACGATATAGCACAGTCAGGCCAACTATGGGATTAAAATATATTTGTAATGAGGAAAGGCTAAACTTGGTCATTCTTGTTTCAGGGGGAGAAATCAGAGCTTGAAGTCATCAAATGGAGGAATTATGGCTGGGATTTTCAAAAATGCCGGAGATTTGGATGCCAAACTCCCCAACACTCCTTTGAAAATACCCACCTTGAAGAATTATGGAAGGTCTGGCAAAGTGCAAACAAACTCTAGCGCACTGGAAAGGGGTTCAAAAGCCAGGGGAAATAGGAGTATATCATCAGCTTCTAGGCAGATTCCACTAAAAAACAAACGTGAAACAAATTGCCATTGAAGCCTGCAAGCCAATGATTCTAATTAGAGATAAGAGAGACATTTTTATGAAGAAAACAGGGAATTAGGAAAGATAAAACAGATTTAGGAGGGATTAATGCTCAAGGGAACAAATTCTTCAGGACACAGCGACATTTCCTGTCCAGATCATTCCTGGGGTCTTGCAGCTTTCCTTTTAATGTCAGTACACTACAGTTAACTGAGAAAATCACTGCAGACAATCCAACATTAAAATTTGCTTCAAAAAAGGAATAAAATATTGGTGCAGACATTGACCATGCTCTCCTTTAAAAAGTGACAACATTATTTACAGACATACTCCAAAAACCTAGAACTTACAATAAGGATATTGTATGTTAGTTAGTGAGAGAGTTACTTCTTCTCACTAACAGAAGTTTGTCCAATAAACTCTCTCACTAACTGAAGTTTGTCCAATAAAAGATACTACCTCACCCATTTTGTTTCTCCAATTAAAATAGTTAAGAGAAAAATATGCAACTGTTGGCTTCTTCTCCAGTTCTTTTTCAATAATCAGAATGTTAGTTAAGAGAACCTGTGCCAATGAAAGTTCACTCATCTGTTTGCAAAGAAGAAAGTTATATCCTCATGTGGTATAAACTATCATAACTCCACTGGCTTCAATGAAAGAATTCACATCGGCTAATGATATACCCCAAAGCCTTTGGACGCCAGTTCTGTTACCCAGAAAAGTACTCTGGAAAACCTGAACATAATGAAGTGTTATCATCACTGCCTTACATGTACCTCTTTCTTTCCATGTTGTGCTTTAGCACTCAATATATATAAATCTTGAAAAGGACCTGGATGCAAGCCTTGAATGTTCAATATTTCCATAAACAACACATCTCCACAACAGTTTCTCTTATCTGAGACTGGTCAGAGCTTAGGAAAACAATGTGCAACAAGTGCCTGAAGATATGCCATACTGATCATGAGATATGATTGTGAGTTTTTATTAATTACCCTTCTGGGGAAAAAAGGAACATAAAAGCAAGGAGTTCTGTTCCAGATGTAAGAGTTTAATACTATTCATATCTGATTAGCATTAGGAACACATGCTTTGAATATGAAACACCTGTAAGTCTCCCCAGGTGAGTACTCAATCTTATCTTTGCAATTTCTGTCAGATATTTCTTTTCAAACAGAACACAGATGAAACTTGATCTAACAGCTAAATAACTTTGAGAACTTGACTGAATTTTTAATATTTTAATGACATTAATTTATGCAACATATCTTCCTCAGGTAAATGTTACAATAGAAAAAACAAAAGTTTTACTGCAGTTTTATCCAAGAGTGTTCAAACAGAAATAAAGCAGGAAGTCATCTTAGGTTTCTCTCCTTTCTTTTTTTAACTGTTCTTTCACACAATACTTTTCATATTTACTGTGAATACCATCCTTAACTATTTACATTCGTCTCATATGTCAGTGGTTATTGTTACCTTTAGTTATCATACTAATGTTAACTAGAGATGAAGAAACTGGTTAGGGTAACATAAGAACACATATACAAGTCATCTTCCCAAACTATCCCAAACAAATATCTTCATTTAACAGTACTTTTGGATTCCAGATATATGTTCTAAATAAGAATCTTTGGAACTAAGCCCCTGAACTTTGTGAGGGATTGTGAGGGTTCGCAGCCTCTCAGGCTGAGGCAGCACAGTCTATGGGTCAATCGTTGCCCCTTAGCTTGGGGCAGTACGGCTTGGCAGCCAGAGTCAGTAGTGGCCCCTTGTTTTGGGGCGGTATGGCCTACCGGCCCAAGTCAGTAATGCCCCCCTCAGTCTGGGGCAGTATGGCCTAGTAGCCAGCGTCAATAAGTAACCCTATATCGCAAGGCAGCATGGCCCAATGGCCAGAGTCCATAACGGCCCCCTCGGGCCGGGGCAGTATGGCCTAATAGCCAGAGTCAGCAAGCGTCCCTGTATCGCAGAGCAGTAGGGCCCAGTGGCCAGAGTCAATAGTTGCCTAACGTCTCAGGGCAATACGGCCTGTCAGCCAAAGTCACTAGTCGCCCCTTTATTTCAGGGCAGTGTGAACCAGTGGCCAGAGTCAATAAGTAGGGGGGTCGCTCGCCTAGGGGTGTGGCGGCCTAAGTAGGGGGACCCAGGGCCCACCCACCTCCATCGGGCCCCGACCCAGGGCCCTAACAGTGGCTCAGCACCTTGCCACTGACTCAGCGGGGAGGTCCCACCGAAACATGCTGAGTCTCACTGGGGCAGGAGATACCACTCTGCCGCCCTCCCTGGGTCACTTCCTACTGGTATAGACGCGGGGGGTCTCCCAGGCAGCTACCGCTCCTCCGCAAGCTGGCGGGTCCATCGTCCCCTCTGGCCGTTCCCAGTCCGAGGCTTCAGGCAGGCGGAGATCGGCCTCGGGCTCAGGCTCAGGCTCGGGCTCCCCAGACAGGTCCTTCTCCTTCAGCTGCCAGCCCAGAATGAGCTGGGCTCACTCCTTTTATACTGCCTGAGCACCTGGACCATGCCCAGTACTGCGGGGGCGGGACTTCCGCTGTCAGGGCTTCCGGCCTGTCCCTGCCTGGGCTAATGGGGGGCTGATCCACCCCATCACAGTGTCTCATTTAAGTAAAGCAGTGACTATAGACTATAAACACATCACATTCCACAGTTATATACATGGAGGAATGAGGATATGATACGCACATACACGGTTCTGTACAGCGTTGCACGAATGATATCTACCTCAAATGTATAACAAAATCTATCTGTAAAAAATGATATTTTACACCAGAGCCGCTGTTTGTGTTTTTCTTTGAAGCAGAAATGATAGAGACAGTTAAACGAGCCTAACTTTAAATGTGGACAAGAAGTTAATCAGTTTTAGGTTGGGATGAATAAATTATATGGAGGTTTATTCTCCTCAGCTGACGTGAAACATCTGTAGTTGTTTAACTTCTAAAAGGAGACATTAAGCTCAATACAAACAGACAAGTGTAAAGTATGCTGCTAATGAGCTCCGTGTTCTCCAATTGTTCCACATTTATGATAGTTATTAAATGTTTTTGTCATAGTAGCAACCAGGGCGCCCATATTCTCTTTCTACTTTCAATATATTTTAGCTCAGATAAGGAAGGCAAGAACTATTTTGCCTTTAATTTTTGTAAAATCCTATGAAGTTTTTGTCCAGAAAAGAAGCAATATGCCCAGGCCACTGGACAAAGCTGATAAACATATTCACCTGGTTTTTCCTGACAGTTTACAAGCTGACAGCTTGATAAATGGGAATGAGAGACTCTGTAATGGTATTTGACAGATACAATTTCTATTAATTTCAAAATTCCTGAATATTTCAAAAAATGCACAGGGAAAATTATTTTTTCTATTTGCTTTAGAGTCCAGACAGTGATATTTTTGACAGCACAGTCCTGTTAGTTTACACTATGATATTTTATATGCAAATTCATATGAACACAGCTGAATGAAATAGATGCAACCATTATGCCAGGCTAGACTATTTTTCTAACTGAAAAAATATATTACTGAAAACTAGGCATGGCAGCAAGGCAATTGCAAACCACAATTAGAATGATCAGTTATATCTTACAGTAAGTTTGAGACTTATTTTCCACGTGGATACCACTTCCAGTATCCATGCACACCATGTTCATGAGGTCACATTATTTTGAACAACAGTGTCCATTAGGGCTGCTATTTTGCATTTTGTTTTCAGGCTTTAATTACTCTATGTAATGATATATATTAGAGTTGGTTTTTAACTTTATGGGTGGTCTTCCTCACACATCCTCTCTCTTTTTTAAACATTGTCAACTAACTGGAAGTTATAGATGACACTGCTAATGATGCAGAGATACATCATGGAAGCAACCTGGAAATTAGTGGCTATAACCATATTTTGAGAGACTCTTCCTCCCTACCCTCAAGAACAGCCTATCCTCATTAAATGTTTATGAAATCAAGCTGAGAAATGCCTTTCTTTCCCCCCGGTAAGCACTGAACTATCCCATGCGTGGTGGAATAGCTTCATCCCTCTGTGACATTCCCCTCCCACACCCCAGTAGTTATTGACCAATATATCAAGCTCTGGGGATAACATAACTTCCACCTGCCTCTGCTCAAATACTTATCCATATCAATTATACCATATGGGGTGGGGGGAAGACCCAAAGAAAAATTATTATGGCCCCAATAACAGGCAAGAAAATCATTATGAAATGTTATGAAAATAATTATCTATTGGCAAGTATACAGACACATATGTTAACAAAGCAGATGCAGTACAATGGGAAATATTCACAAAAATACATCTTTATTGTGATTCCTTGTTAATCACACAACATGAACATTTTGCCATCTATTACTTCATATGTGGAAAAGGAGCAAAGAGTCAGATATAAGGATTCCACACAGCTATCATTACTGCATCTGACTTTCATATATACTCATGCTGAGTAAACCTTCATGGGCTCAGGGGTAATGTTTGGCTAAGCACGCCAAGGAGGAATTCCTTAGCTCTGCCTATTGACACTTTAAAATTTGATTGGAAATGCCAGGAGGGCCAACTCTCATACAAGATTACCCAGCGCTCTCTTGTTCTGGTTGGGGAGATATAATTGGAAGAATAATTCCTGTACTCTTTCTCCCAGCCCTGGCTGGAGCTAGGAGGTGGAAGTAGTAGAGCTGGTCAAAAGTTTGCCATCAAAATGTTTCTTCAATGAAAATTGGCTTTTCAAGTTTACAAATTTTTATTTAAAAAGTTATTTTAGTCAAAAAATATGATACTTAACAATCCCACCCCCCATGCAGAAAAAAAGGACGTTTTTCAAGCAACACAAATCATTCCCAACCAGCTCTGGAAAGAGTTCATTTTCACACCCACTCAGAACCCTAAAGTCTGGGGAGACATGCTGCGTTATATCTTTTGTCCAAGTTGTTTTGTCTATCAACCTCACCACTTCTCAAAATTGTGCTCTGTGGATCTTGGCCAGGTGGTCTGCAGAATACTAGCTGGAAACGCAGCACTGACTTCTCGCTGTTCCCAGCTCCTAAACTGCAATAAGAGAAGCTAAAAATACATTTTCTTCCTTCCCCATCCATAATAACCATACACAGATCTTCCAGCCAGCCAAGCTGCTGGTAGAGATCCTACTCCCAGCAAAAGGCAGAAGTTGCTGCAGTATGATCCAGGGGGTCAGCTCTGGTCCTTCAAGTAATCTTCTCTCTCTTCCAACGTCTCACCTGCTTCTTGTTCCCTATGTCCCACACCTCCTGACTACCTCTTTCCTACATATCCGTCTCCCACCTTCAATTCCCTGACTGCCTCTGCCCCATGTACTCCTCTCCTGTCTCTAACCTTCTTATCCCAGGCCACTGGCTCCTCTCTAGTAATTTACTTTGCCTCACTAGTTGGTTGTTTCTGTCTCCTCAGTACATCACCCTAACCTTCCCACACCAACCCCCTCAATAGGTTCCATTCAACTGCTTTCAGGCAACCTTCTCCAAGAGAAAGGAAAAAGAACAAGAATAAGAGTATCAGTGAGGAAGAAAGAAAACTTTCAAACTACAGACAGAATAAAGTCTCTCTCCAGAGTTTATCCCAATGAGCCATTCAAAAGAGTGGGTTCAAAAATGCATAGGGACTTCTGTAGAACCACAATCATTATATAGCAATATACAAAAACCTGTAGGAGAACACTTCAACCTCGCTGGACACACCATAAAAGATTTAAAGGTCAGCATTTTGCAGCAAAAAAAACTTCAAGTCCAGACTGCAAAGAGAGACTGCAGAGCTGCAATTCATTTGCAAATTTGATACAATCAATCAAGGATTGAACAAAGATTACAAGTGGCTAGCTAACTACAAAAGCAGCTTCTCTTCTCTCGCTATTCACACCTCCAGTTCAGCTGCTAGAGGAATACCTCACCCTCCCTGATTAGAGATAACAAGCTGGTTCAGCCTCATTGAACTACCCCTGTTATCTCCCACCTGGTTCTTGCCTACCAATTTATACCTGCCCCTGGATACTTCCACTGCATGCATCCGACGAAGTGGGTATTAGCCCACGAAAGCTTATGCTCTAAAACTTTAGTTAGTCTTTAAGGTGCCACAGGACTCTGTCACTTCTGCAACCATTATATAGATTTATCTTGCAAAGCAGAAAGCTCTAACTACAGCATTATCTTGTGACATCATCTTTCACCTCTTTTAGACCATTCACAAGGCTCTCTAGAAGAGTCTAGAATGATATTTTATTACTTCTCAATATTAAATATTTAATTTCTTTTGTTAGTCTTCTGTCATGACACATTTTTATTGTTTTTGGGGGTGGGGAACCAGAAGTACAACTGTTTACAATCTGATATCTAATAGGATATGCACTAGACTCAGTACAAAAACAATCATTTCTAGCTTGCCTTACATAGTCTCTTTGTAAGGATGCTTTAGGACAAACTGTGTAAGCTTGCATTCACCAGAGATCAGCATGCTAGTTAAAAGCTGGAAGGATAAGAGATCCTGGAGAGTATCCAAATCTCTAGTGGGAGTTAGCATAACTGATTTAGGTAATTCTCCCTGAATTTCTTTTCAATTAGTCTCTGTGAATACACAGCATGGTAGCAAGCACTAGCTTGACAATTAATTTACTTTTCAATAAAGATTTGCTGGTTTAGTTAAAATGGACCTTTGATCGACTGAAAGGAATTCTGTTGTTACAAATGCTTTCTAATACTTTTTCCTTGTTTCCTCCTTCCACGCTATCTAAAATGCTTTCTCCCTGGGAAACCTTTATCATTCCCCAGAGGGATACATGATTTTAATATGTAAACAATTCTTCTAAGAGGACAGGAACTCTTTCCTCACTTGATCTTAGGTATTTATTTGCACATAGTTGAGGGAAATTGCTTTATTGTCTAAAGAAATCTGACACATAGTTGTTAAAAGAAAAACCATCAAGGTTGACACACACAATATTTACCGATCTGTACCTTAATTATGTAATACATAAACATATGTATATAGTAAACTTCCTGCTTGATTCCTTCCCCCACATACCTATTTCATAGCAGATGAAATATTGTTAAAAATCTAATTCCACAACCATCAAATTACCAGAAACAAGGCCGGAGCAACCACCCTACAAAGACACAACAAGTGATGTTTGGAGAGTTAGAGAGCAGTGTGATTAAGGCCCAAGATAGGAGGAGTACTAAGTGTGCTTAGCCAAGTCACCTCTCTGTTTTATAAATGAGAAATTATTACCTATCTCCTTCAGGGGTGTTGGGAGAATTAATTCATGTTTTTAAGCCCTTTGAAATTCTGGATGGAAGTATTATAGAAGTATATTATTCGTACTATTGATGTGCTTCTAGTGACACCACAAGCATGCTCACGTGTAGGAATACTGCAACAATACATGCATACACAGTATTTCATGCTGCCTGCGTCACTCAACCTCATGGTTTGAAACATGATTATGCTAACTAATCTGTAAAGTCAAATTAATGCACAGTTTAAACCCAGCAATGACATGCAGGTGGGAATACAGGGGTTAAGAGGATGCATGTATGAATGCACGTGCCTGTGCCTCTCACTCTGTCTAGCGATGGAGCAGGAATCTGAACAGAAGAGACACACTATCTCAGTACATGCATGTTCTCTTTCTAATGTCTGACTAGTAAATCAGGATTGTGCATTTAGAGCACGAAGCACATCCTGATCATCTCCTAAAGCCATTAAAAGCTTTTGTTTGGTTGTTTGTTTTTAAAAGGAACACATCAACATTGTTTCATTTAATCAAACAAGACTGTAATGTATTGACCCCTTTCTCATCCTCATCTCAATGAAATTACTCAAAAACAGTTCTTAAGTAGCTTGCTAGGGTGACCAGACAGCAAATGTGAAAAAATCTGGACTGGGAGCAGGGGTTAATAGGAGCCTATATAAGAAAAGACCCAAAAATTGGGACTGCCCCTATAAAATCAGGACATCTGGTTAGCCTATTGCTTGCTGGTGTTATAATATGATATTTTTGGTAGACAAAAATTGAGTTACAACAATGAATGTTCAAAAAATAATAATGTGGTGCAGTAGCTTTGTATATCTCTGATGTGGCTCGGGTGGGGGGGGGGGGAGGGGAGGAAGAGGGGAGGTACAAAAAGCCTTTTCAGTTCCAGAAACTGAAGCATTCCCATGTTAACCAATCATCTGAAATTCTTCCTATAAAGCAAAAAATAAAAACACAGCAGAGCGGCTAATGTGGCTACCGACTAAACGAACTAAAATCAAATAACTAAAAAGTGCTGATTCAGCACAGAAAACTTATTTTCATATTTACAGCTGTATGAATAAAATACGTCATCTGTCTCTTTCCACCTATAAATTAAATATGTCATCTGTATCTTTCCATCTATAAATTCATCCCTCTCATTTTTGTATCTATCTTTCAATTTGGAAAAAAGACACCGTATATTATAAATTATTAATTTTCTAGTCAACTCCTTCTAACACCAGTTCCAGTTCACTGATCTGCAGATCCCATTGATTTAACCAATGAACTATCTACTGTGTTATGTATTATTAACTACATTTGGCCTCTTAAAATACTTCTATGCCAATGCATCAAAAGAATACACTAGCTTTTTCCTTGGGAAAAGGGTTCCCCTTCTGTTTTCATACTGTCTTCAATAAAAGCTATTACAAGTAGTATTGTAGTATAGTGTTTTTAATGCCAGCCAGATTAACATCTGATATGCACAGAGACCCAATCCTGCTCTCCTTGGAATAAACTTCACGTCTCCTATTAACTTAAATTAGGGTCCTAAATATCCTATGCAATGGGTCTTCTTATAAATAAAGTGTCTCATCAGAAAAAGAACGAGGAATACTTGTGGCTACAGATACAGACAGACATCTTCCTTTCCAAAATTTGTTAGTATCTCAGGTGCTACAAGTACTCCTCTTTCTTTTTGCTGATACAGACTACTCTGAAACCTGTCTCATCACAGTGACACACACAGGTAAAAATATCAGGCTTGACTCCTCATGTTGCAAAACGTCCTCAACTCCCAGGGACTCCAAATAGAGGGAAGGGCATGCTACATTTCACAGGATGGAACACACAAATACTAAACAAAAGGACCTTTTAGATTCACAAGGACTACAAAAATGCACTGAAAGGCTGCCAGGAAAAACTGCAAATCTTTTGCTCTCTCTCACCTAGGGCAATTGACTTCCACCCGCAGAGAAGACAAACCCAGCCAGCACTAAACTCTATGCTTTCCACAAAGTGATTGTGTGAGTCTCCCAAATAACAATGCAACAGACCATAGAAAATAATAGCCCATGATCAGAAAAGCTAGGAGCAGCTTGGTAAACTATGTTTGAAGAAATGTTGTGGTGAAAGCAGCACAGTTAACCTTCATGGGGAATACAACAAAAATCTAAGACGTCACGAAGTATTTTGACATGGAAATTGATTATGTTTCTTTCCCTCTTTGATTTGTATTGAAAACCGGATTTTGTTCTCTAGGATGTTGGGTTATATAGGTTGAGGAAGTCAGAACGCTTTCCAGCTAACACAGTGACATGCAGCTGAAACACCTGACTACGCCACAAGAGGGAGGGAAGTACTGTGGGTATGGCTACACTCGAAACTTCAAAGCACAGTTGCGGGAACGCTCCCACGGCAGCGCTTTGAAGTGGGAGTGTGGTCAGCGTGCCTGGTAATCCACCTCCATGAGGGGATTAGTGCTGAGCCCTGAGAGCATGGCTGCCAGTGCTCATAGCCTGTCTACACTAGCACTGTAAAGTGCTCAGACTTGCTGAGCTCGGGGAGGGGGGTGATTTTTCATACCCTTGAGTCAGCAAATTAAAGCGCTATAAAATGTAAGTGTAACCAAGCCCTTTGTCACGGACTCAAAGACTTGAAGGTCAGAAGGGACCGTTGTGATCATCTAGTCTGATCTCCTGCACATTACAGGCCACAGAACCACACCCCATCCTGAAACAGATCCCTAATCTCTGGCTGAGTTACTGAAATATGAACCTATTGCAATGAAACCTGTGAACTTCTCCAGCTAAACTCTGTGTCCGTTAAAGCTTTCATACCACGCATCTTCCCAGCTCATCCAGGGACATTTCAACTGACATAAACCTGACTGTATCTGAAATGGAAGAGAAAACCTGGAGGTGAAGTGATTTTAGAAAATATTTGTTCATTCCTCTTCTCGTCTGTCTTCTCAAGCACAGAAATGGCAGGATGAATTCTATCCCCCTCCTTCCAGATAAAACAATGAACCTCTCTGATTGTGCTTTCTTAACCTTTTCCTGTTTGAAGAATGGGGGTGCGGGAAGGAAATGGCTTTAGAACTTGGCTTCAGAATTTTAAATGAGAGTTGAATGATCCTTCCCAAACTCACACAGCAAGTAACAAAACCCCTAGAAACACTTAACCAAGAGCCTCTTAACTTCTGGAAAGGAGAACCTGGAACCGACTATTGTGCTGGAACATTATTTTTAACAATTTGGTATAAGGTTCAAACTGTTTTTATCTTTACAGCCAGAAAGTTTCAACACAGGAAAGGCATATGTAAAACATTACAAACTTTGAACCTTAATCCGTGCCGCAGATCAAATACACGTACAGAAAGTTCTTTAAAAATATCAAGAGAAATATGGAAACTACTGATTTTTAACATGCAGAACGTCAGTGCTGGTGGGATACAGTGCCCTCTGCTGACCACAGAGTATTTTACAGCCTAAAGCATAATATTTGTACACTAAAAAAACATGTTAATTAGTACTCTAGTTATGCTAAACTTTTCTGAGCTGAATTTCTCTTCATTTATTTTATAATGGGCCAGATTAACCATCAATGAACTTCTTTGCACCAACAAAGCGCTCTGTGTCCTGGGTTGCATGGATATTCACAGGAGCGGAAGGCAGGCAACATTCAGGTTATGTCTAAACTGGGACTAGAGGGTGTAAAATCCAGTTCCAGGAGACACATCTACAGTATCTCTCATTGAGCTGGTATACTAAAAAGCAAAGCATACCAGCTAGCCCCTCCTGCTACCACCACCACAGATACACTCTATTTTTAGCACATTAGGTCAATCAGAGCTAATCCCGGTATGTCTCCTTGAGCTGGAATTTACACCTTCCAGCTTCAGTGCAAACACACCTTTAGATACACTGAAGGAGGATGCTTTCATTTCTACATGGAAGCCCAGAGAACCCCTGCTATCAGATGCCACCGAGGGGGTAAACAGAGTAAGCACAGATCCTAGCTGCCATCACCACTCCAACTTCTTGGACAGCACTGTCCGTGCTTCAAGTAGGGCTGTTTTCCTGCAGCCACCTCTGGAACAGAAGATTATGGCTTTTTGCACTCTCACTTTTCCTCCTTAGCAAAATACTAGGAGTGCTATCCTGTGGATTAAACAAGCAGATGAAGACATAAACCAGGGAGAATTTAGCACTCTAAAGCCAATTCCACAATAACCCTGTCAAGGTTGCCTCCCCAGTCTGAGCTCTAGGGTACAGATGTGGGGACTCGCATGGAAAAAATCCCCAAGCTTATCTTACCAGCTTAGGTTAAAACTTCCTGAGGTACAAGCTTCTTCTGTACCTGGAGGAACAGTATGGTGCCACCATCAAGTGCACCCCAAGAACTAGGGGCAGGGTCACTTGAAGTCCCCTCTCTCTCCAAAAATCCCCCCCCCCCCAAAAAAAAACCTATACCTCCCTTCCTGGAAAAGGCTTGAGAAAAACCCTCCCAACAATTCTACTAGGTGAGCCTGATCTACACAATGGAAAACAAAGCAGTCAGATTCTTAAAAGAAAAGAATTTTAATTAAAGGAAAAGAGAGAAATAAAATATCTCTACAGGAATCAGTGAAAAAACACTTAACAGTCACATAAAAAATCAAAGAAAAACCCACACCGTAGAGGAATTCCCCTCCCCTTCCCCGCTGCATTCTCAAAGTACAGAGAAAACACAGGGATATGTCCCTAAAAACTGGAGAAATTCACAAGTGAGAAACAAATATGACTAATATGCCTTGCCTGGCTAAATTACTTACTTATTTCTGGTTAGAGAATATAGAATTAGGTGGAGAGAAGAAAAGTTGGCTGATTCCTCTGAAAGCCCCAGAGCAAACAAAACCCACAAAGCACACTGACAGAAGCTTCCCTCGTCCTAGATTTGAAAGTAACTTCAGTCCCCATTGGTCCTTTTGGTCAGGTGCCAACCAGGTTTTTTCCAGCTTCTTAACCCCTTACAGATAAGCAGGAATTCTAGGCTACTGTATGATTATGACAACCCCCATGCTGCTCATGAGTAAGTATGCACTGTTTGCAGTTTTTGTCCACTACTGAAACCTGGGCAAAGTTATTATACTACTTGTATCCTGTTGGGTAGATTAAAACCATGATTAAATCTAAAAGCAAAAGAATAAACACGTTTTTATTGTCTTACTCCTCTTAGATATTTCGCTACATATACCGCTGCTTCCAGAAAATAAAATCAGTTATAAACCACCACATCGACCTCACTGAATTTGCCAGTGCAGTCACAATTCATGACCCAGCAGAACCGGGTACTTCGGTTTTGGATTATCGTGTTTGAATCACTAAGGTTTATCAGGGTTTCTGCTAGAGCTGGGATAATAATTTCAGCAAATAAGTCATCCAATGTATTTTGCCTCCTTCTCTGTTCACTAATTGTCCACAAACAGCCTAAAATTTGTACAATTAAATCTACAAATACCCAGATAGTAAGCATTTGGCAGAGTATTTTGATATTTAAAATTTGAGCTGTGCCTAAGCCACATGACGTGATTCTGTTCCCAACTTGGGGAGTGTCTCTTTTAGGATTTGCATGTTTCCAGTGCAAATACTCACAATTATAAAATATAAATTATCTTTTTGGAGACAGTCTTGGAAATTGGCTAAACATTTGCTGTTCATATAAATATTCCCAGTACGAAATTGACTGTTGGAATGTTTGTAGGAAGTAAACCTTGAAAGAGGAAGGAAAGTGGTTCGTCACTCTTCCCCACCTCCACTCCCACCCCTACCCCTTATTGCTCAGTTCTAGTTTTCATACTCTGTGGTTGTGCCAGAGAGTCCACTCAAACCCTTTCTGGTATCAACTATTAAAAAACAAGACAATCAGCTTGACATTTTGCTCTAAGGACAAAACTTTCAAAAGGAACAAAATACAGCAGAAAAAAGCTAATATGACAGATGCTGGAACTAGGAGTGCCGCTGCATCCCCTGGCTTGAAGTGGTTTCCATTATATACAGGGTTTACAGTTTGATTCAATGGCTCTTAGTACCTCCACTGTAAAAATTGTTCCAGCGGTCCTGGCTGATATGCACAACACATATTCTATGAAAACTACCATGGTAGGACTTGAACTCTCAGTGCATGAGTGAAGCACTAGTTCAACAACCACAGCATGTCACAGTGAGCCATCTAGCTAATGCATATTAGTTTGAGTTTAGCTTGTGCTGACCTGAAGTTCCAAACTTTACATGCAATAACATTTTCAATATTGCTTCCCCAAAGGGCCACTGGGCATCAACTAAGCTGCTGTGATCAGTGTGGGCAGAGGATCAGAGCCACAGCTAGAGCCCTAGTTATTCCCCACTCCTTCCTCCACCCCATCAAAAATAATAATAATCAGGTGATTTTCTAAACAGCTGATTTTATGGGGGCTATTTCTTGGGAATCCCTGGCTCAAATGGCCCCAAATTTAGATCACTAATCTTATCCCCGGCTCCCATGAATTACAGCAAATTTCAAGACAATCTGAATCACCATGTGCAATAAGAATGATTATCTCTTAAACAGTAAGCCATCTGCACCTTTATTATAGTAGAGGTGTCGCTTCATTTTAATCAAGATGATATTTGTTCTATTCAACAAACATTAATATGTTGACTCTAACCAACATAACTTCTGATGCCAGCATGTCAGCCAGCCAGAAACACAGTTACTAACACACTCTGACTTTTTTGTCCAAATAATCCAGACTGCCAATTGAAAAAAGAGACACTTTTGGAAAGATGGTACATTCCCACTGCAGCAAGTTTAGAAATGTATAGCTTATTCAAATCCTTCCAGTTCAAATGAAGTTCATATTTTGTACCTCTTGACATAATGTGAGGTAACTCTCTGTGTGTTGGGATTTTACAAATTTTTGCCTGAACCTGAGAGACTTACTTTGTATACATTTCTCATTTAAATTTACCAAAAACTTATCTTGAAAAGAAGCCAACATTCATGTTTTGTAATGAAGAGTAAAAAGATGACGTAGTAGCATGTTTGTTTGCACACCCTGGAAACTTAAAGGGCACTGTAAAAAAGTCATTTTTTGCCAACTGGTACCACACAGGTTTTTTGTTTGTTTGTTTTTATCTCCCACCTGCTTTCTCCACATATAGATGTGCACCATACATATACTGCTAAACTATCTCAGATATGCAAAATTCTGCTCCTTTTAGTGCAAAAGGAATCTACTCACCAATCAGAAGAAATAATCGTTAGTGATTTTTAGCATCATCATCTTGACAGAGTGGGCTAGCAGAGTTTGTGCTTCAGCTTTACTGATGATATTGCAAAGATGCTATTTTAAATATATTTTAGCAATTGCCAGGAAAATTGACATCATTTCTATCTTTGCCAGTAAGGTTAACACAGTATTTGTATTCAAACAAAGTCTCCAAATAAAGTACAAAGGAAAACATGAAGATACAGTGTGACTGAGTGGATAGACCCTGGACTGGAAAACCGGAAGATCTGTGTTCTATACCCGGCTCTGCCACTGTTTCAGTTTCTCCATCTGTAAAATGGGGGTAGTAATGCTGATATCCTTTGTAAAGCACTTTGAGATCTATAGATGTGCTACCTAAGAGCTAAAAATTATTATAGTAATATTGTAACTTGGAAAGGCAACTGTAAAGTTTTATTGGTACTCACTGTACACATCCTGTAACGTGTGTAACAACTGAAGTTTCACACATATTAAGTGTATGGATAGAAAGATTCCTTTACTCAATCATGTCTATCTTTGAGCTGCCATAACACCTTTTCTAATTTAAGTGTGATTTTTCACAAGCTTCACCCCCTAGGACCCACACACACAGCATGATGCAAACTCATTACTTCAGCATATTTGTTTTGAAACTGATACACTGAATCAGAGGGGTAGCCGTGTTAGTCTGGAATTGCAGAAGTGACAAAGAGTCCTGCGGCACCTTAAAAGACTAACTAAAATTTTAGAGCATAAGCTTTCGTGGGTTAATACCCACTTCGTCGGATGCATGCAGTGGAAGTATCCAGGGGCAGGTACAAATAGGTAGGCAAGAACCAGGTGGGAGATAACAAGGTTAGTCCAATGAGGCAGAACCAGCTTGTTATCTCTAATCGGGGAGGGTGAGGTGTTCCTCTAGCAGCTGAACTGGAGGTGTGAATAGCAAGAGAAGAGAAGCTGCTTTAGTAGTTAGCTAGCCATTCAAAATCTCTATTCAGTCCCAAACTGATTGTGTCAAATTTGCAAATGAATTGCAGCTCTGCAGTCTCTCTTTGCAGTCTGGACTTGAAGTTTTTTGATACACTGAGGGGATCCAAAGAACTTCAAACAAGTCACCGAGAAGAATGTTTGTCTACAACCAACTCAATGGCCAAATATTCTGATTTCATACATTATATATTTCTCCTAACTTAGCAATTCTAATGTCTTACTTCAGTATCTATGGAGCCAGGAAGAACGTACAAAGTTGGTGTCCAATGCATTCAAATGTAAAATGATACCACTGCACAGCCTGTTAAAGTTGGACTCTGGCACAAATGAAAGGTAATAAATCCTTGGAAAAATAAACTAATGTCTATGAAATATTAACCAATGTTTTCATAAATATTCTAGCAATTACTTATAGATCAGTTCTGATTATGGAGACTATATGGAGAAGGCTGCATACACTGAGACCTTCATTTAATGTCCGGAATTCACATCCTTAAAACTTGCTGAAAAATTCTATTTTTGGTAAGAAATGTTCTATGCTTGAAGGTAAATTTTCTTTAAAAAAAGAACTTGAGCAAAATTTCTTCAGTCTGTTATAGAAGAACAAAACAAAGTTGCACTCAGGGCCGGCTCCAGGCACCAGCCGAGGAAGCCTATGCTTGAGGCAGCACATTTTAAGGAGCGGCATTCTGGCCAATCTTGGGGCAGCACATTCTGGCACGCCCAATTTGCCCCACCCCCGCACCCCACCTTTTTTTATGCTTCAGTGGCGCTCCGGCCACTTTTTTTTTTTTTTTGCTTTGGCAGCGCTCTGGCCGCATTTTTGCTTGGGGCAGCAGAAAAGTTTGAGCTGGCCCTGGTTGCACTTTTCTATTTTAAGAGAATGTAAGATGACTTTTTTCTCACTAATAACAGCTGAAGACCAAAATCTGAATTTTTTTAGGTTGGCTAGTTATCAGGGACATATTTATTTTACAGTATGCAAAAAAAAGAACCCTTAGATTATTTCCTCAGTAAATCGATGTATTACATCTGTTGTGTTTAATTTTTAAATAATACTCTACTTCGGTTTATTGCTCACTCACTATAACTCTAGTACTTCCTAGATGATGTCTTTTTATTGTCTGTTTTACCCCTGCTGGAAATTAGTCTCTTTAACATGTCCTTGCTGGATTTTTTAAAATATGTATTATCTTTGTGAAATAATCTTTTTGGGTCAGAAACGGAGACTAAATTAAGTCCATGGGGAGTTCCGAGTAGAATTTGTAGACAAGTGGCATGTGAAGGGGGATGGTGATGTAATTAATTCAGATAGCTACATTTATTAATGCACAATATACTGTCTCTACCTGCTCGAGAGAAAACTTTACACACTCACAGCTAAATACCTCGACCATCACACTACCAAAAGCAATAGTGGTTTTCCGTCCATCACCTTCCCATTCTTTTCAGAAGAGAGTGAGTGATAAAGATAGACTTCTTTCACAACTTCCAAGAAGTGCAGGGTAAAGACAGAAAACAGATTCAACCTCAGTGATGACTGGTGTAGCCAGTGTCATGGCAACACTACCCCTGTATAAATCAGATTCTAAATGACTTCACTCAACAAAACATACATACCATCTCTTATTCCATATTTTACACAAATAATTACACTCCTGGTGTTATACCCTGTGACTTTGTACTAGTGTTCTTCAGTCCTCATAATACAAAATGTACAATTTTGTTCTATGTTATCAGTCTAAATACTCTAATGTCCTCTTTGAAAGAAATAGGTCAGTCATAGGGACGTGTGAACTGACACATCAGAACAAATCATCTGTTTAATCTGCTCTCATATGGCATCTTGTCCAGTGTGCTTCTTCAGAAGAGAGCAAAAGGCCAGTAAGGCAAGCTGGCTAATACTGTGGTGATGATATGTATTTCTTTCAGAATCCAAGATGGTGATCACCCTATCTCTGGAAAATGATGAAAGACTTGACCCACTCCTGTTCAAAAAAAAAAAATCACGTTTTTGTTTTTTTTTAAATTCGTGGGCATTATATAAATATCCTCCAGCTGTGTGTTTCACATGTTAATTTTACAATGCATAGAAACACAATACTTCTCCTCCTTAAAACATTAGGGCCTGATTCTCATTTACCTCTTCGCTGTTGCTAGAGTGTTATAAAAGGACATAAGGTGTTAATGAGAATCAGGCCCTCTGCCTTTAAGTATCTGATTGTCCCACTGTGCCCCTTTGAGTCAGGGATAATAGGAGCTTTCAAACTATCGTTTATACAGCTATTAGTTGTTTTAGAGTACTTGAACCACTGTTGCTCTTAGGGTATGGTTACACTTACAAGATTATAGCGCTATAGGTTATAGCGGTCCCCTTATACAGGAATATGTATAGCGCTATTGTATGTCCACACTCAGATGCTCCTGCGGTATAGCATGGCCACATTTGGGGCACTTAATGCGGCATTAAGAGCAGTGCATTAGGGCAGGTATCCCAGCATTCAGCTGGGTGCAACGTGCTTTTTAAACGAGGGGGGTGAGGGGGGACGCGTTGTGTGTATGCGGAGGGAGAGAGACAGTGTTTTTTCCGTTTTTCTGAAAGCCTGTTAGTGAGCCTCCGTTCACAGAAGGCTTTGTTTTCACACAGGCTCCCTCCTTAAACATTTGCATTGCTTATCTGCCGAGTTAAGAAAGAAACTCTAAAGAGGTACTTCCGCATTCCTCCAGCCGAGTTCAAAACAAAGGGAAGAGACGTCAATTGCCTTAAATGGCTCTAGGCATCTCCAGAGATTACTTGTAGCGCAGTGGGTGTCCACATTCTTGCTGTAGCGCTACAGCAGCTGCGCTACAGCCCTTATTCCCCATGAGGAGGTGGATTTATAATAGCGCTATAACTCCACGGTTATAGCGCTATTAGTGCCTTGCCAGTGTGGACGGGGAGTAGGTTATAGCGCTCGTGGGGGCTTTATAGCGCTATAAAGTGCCAGTGTAACCATGGCCTTAGTCTTTTCCTTTCCATACTGTATAATGTGAGTCAACTGACTAGCCATCTTTGCCAGACCTCCAGATTAATTAGAAACTTTGGGCACTGAGCTCAAATGTTAAACCTCTTCACATGTGCACAAAACACCCCTCCCCTCAATACCACCAATGTAAACTCCCAAATAGTTTACCATTTCAGTGCTTTAACTCAGCTTATAATGCTGGCCAGTCTGAAGAATGATGTACTGCTATTAAAACAGTTACACTAACTTAAAAATTCAGCTGAGAGCTGGCAAAATTCTTCCCTGTGGAGACCATTTTTGTGGGAGACAAGAGCATCAGGAATCAGGAAGTCATCTTCTCACTGTGCTTTAAAGATTTTTTCTATTTGAGGGAAAAATTAAAAACAAACTATTATTATGGTCTCTTTTCCCCTACGGACTTTCTCGAGAGATTTCTCTTTACTTAAAAATAATGTTTTACTCACTATAGCTTATGAAAAAAAAATATTGCAAGCTTGAAATTGAAATCTGTTTCTTTCAAACGGTCAACTACATTATTCACCAATTTCCAACCTCATTTATTATTGTAGGGTGGGCTGTGAATGTTAAGATATTGGCACTGTCTTACCCCTCTTCCAATGGGAAAAAAAAACAGCGGCCACCCTTTGCATCTAAAACAAAATGCATACCTCAAAGCATTACTTGGACTAAACATAGGAGTCTATAGATACATATACAGTATATAAGGCTGATTCAAGTTTCTAAAACTCAGGGCCAATTTTGTTTCACTTTAAAAAAACAAACTATTTTTTGCAAGCAGTGTGAGTTTCATTTTTGAGTTTGAGCTGGGTAACGACAATTTATAGTGCTGGTGAAAGGTGTTGGAGACAGTCCGGGAAACTGAAGTAATCTATTTGTCCACAGAACAAACAATGGCAGCACAAGCTTTTCATATGAGCCCAGTTAAATGTGCCAACTTAGAGAGACTACTTCCAGAGATGAAAGTATGGTTCATTTTCCACCTTCATTCAATCCTTGGCCTCTTCAAAAAGAATGACACATTTACCACCTAGTAGCAGTTCCAACGGCTATTTAGGAATGGGGACAAGAAAGTTCTCCACTATTGTACTGATTCATTAATAAAACCACTGCATATCCTGTTTTGTCACCAATGTGGCTTGAAGCCTGTGCTAAAAGAGACAGACAAATTTGGAGTAACAAATCCCTTTCAAAAAACAGCTTGCAATAGCTGGAACAATAGCCAGGTCTACAATAATACAACAATAGACACTTACATTTATTGGCTGCCATTCCTTCCAGCGGAGCTGTAAAATTAACAAGAAAGCTTGCTCCTGGCTCCCCAGCCAGGCTGCTGCCAGTCTCTGCTCCAAGCCAGGCTGCTATCCAGGCTCCCCAGCTCTGCTGCCTGAGCTCTCAGCTTCCCAACCGGACTCTAGGCGTGGATCTCCCTGTAGGGAACCCACCTTTCCTCCCTACCGGCTTTCCACTTCCTGCCGGGAACACAGCTGCACCTGGTGGGGAGCTTCACACACCTCTTTTCGGTGAAATTAAGTTTATAGTGTAGACATGCCTTCAGAGGTGCTAAAATTGGGGAGGGGAATAAACACAACCATTGGATATGTCTACACTGCAATGAGACACCTGTGGCTGATCTGTGCCAGCTGACTAAGACTCACCGATTATTTAATTGTGGTATAGGACATTCGGGCTTGGCATGTAGCCCAAGCTTTTGGATCTCACAAGGTCCTAGAGCCCAGGTTCAAGTAAGAGGCTGAATGTCTGCACTGCAATTAAACAGCCCTTTAGCCTGCGCCTCACAAACCTAAGTCAGCTGGCATGGACCTGCCCTCGGTTTTTAATTACGGTATAGACATACCTATCTAAATACAAAGAAACTCTCTTTAGTTAAAGGTTTATCCACATTATCCAGATTTTATGACTATTCTAATCTACTGCATCTACGTCTATGTCAATTTGGCAATCATCCTTCCAAACACAGAACATCTGTCTCTTAACCAGACTCTTATTGTCCTGCTTTGTCTATACTACCACCCATTAATATCCAATTTCCATCCATCTTCTCTACCTCCCTTTTCTTCCAAGTGCTCAACTGCTTTCATTTAAAGGAGAAAATAAATTCTGGAAATATTTAATATCCTGCAGGTTTGTAACATGCCACATCTTTTTCTCAGGACAAAAATGTGAAGCTTACACATTAAAGACATATTATATAATGTACCGTACAGAAGTGAAACAAAGCATCATCTATTTATTTATATCATTTAGATTCAGCTATGAATGACTAAGTTAGAGCTAATTCTGGGAAGGAAATCTGTCTCAGTACACATCTATAATCATCATATCTCTTTTCCAGTAACTAAATCAGTATCATGAAGTAAGCAAGCACTTTTATTACTAGAAGAAAAAAAGTGACTTTTAACTACTAATTAGGAATAGCATAGCTTAGGTTTTAAGAGAAAACAGCACTGCAGTAAAGTAGCATTGTGAATTGCAAGTGAAAGTCAGGGATTTGATGAGTCCACTGCAAAAGTGTTGCTATGGGAATTTCTGATTATAGCACAATATTTCATATTTTTATCCTTGTTACCATAGTTAATTTCCCCAAAATGCTATGCTTTCAAACTGAAGATTTTCCCGATCTACTTTTTATTTAACATTGACTACAGAAAAAAAAAAAAGCCTTCTAACCTTAGGGAATGCAGACCCACACCTCGCCATACCCATGTTTATCCACATCCAATATCTGTGCCTTGGAATTTAAAATGTTCAATATCTAGTGAAGCAGGGCCGGCTCTGCGTTAATCGCCACCCCAAGTGGCACAGGAGAACAAAAAGGTGCCACAGCTCCCGCGTTTCGGTGCCACGGCTGTGGAAGCTCAACCAAGGAGCATCTGTTGAGCTGCCACAGGCGTGCCGCTGAAAAGCAGCCGCCTCAGTCCCGCCCTCCCAGTGCCCGGATTGCTGCCCTTGCCATTTGCCACCCCAGGCACCTGCTTGCTACGCTGGTGCCTGGAGCCGGCCCTGTAGTGAAGTCCTCTGTTCATTACAGGGTTTCGCTTTGGCTACCATTAAGGTCACTTGCAAAACTTCCACTGGCTTAAACCGGAACAATAATCTAGCCTCTGAATGACAGGAAGGTAGAACTTTCATAAAAGGGTTTGTCCTCCATACCAAGTCCAGAATGGTTCACAAGTGGTGGGTGCCCACTGTGCTAGGCTTGGTACAGCACCTTTCTCAGACACAGCGAACCCTCCCTAGGCTGGTATAGCATCCTTATTTTCAGCACTACCACTACCACATGTTCATCCAACTGCAAAATCAAATAACGCTTCAGAAAACAAAGGATACCAAATGAATGTGAAATGATTTCTCTACAGAATTACAGCATGATTTATAGTTAAATCAGGAGCAACAGTTTCTCTCGACATATTAAGTTCCTAGAGACAGAGAGAGAGACTGACTTCCCATATGCACTGCAGCACAAAAAATCTAAGTAGTAACATTTTCATTGTTGCCACTGAATGAAACCAAAACATGTATAAGAGTGTACACACACCCGTGTGCACACACACACACACACACTCGTAACATTTAAAGAAAAACAGCCAAGTTTTTACAAGCCTCAAGTAAAGTTCTGGTCATATTT
Source organism: Dermatemys mawii (assembly GCA_007922305.1). Lineage (NCBI taxonomy): Eukaryota > Metazoa > Chordata > Testudines > Dermatemydidae > Dermatemys > Dermatemys mawii. Next base: position 6,136,305 of record ML677355.1, on the reverse strand, counting down.
GAACTTAAGACAATCACTTTCTTTGTCACTATCAAAAATGGGATCTTTATTTTTGTGGGTATCATAATAAATTGCTTAGTTATTCACAGATAATTTACTATCATCACACTTCCAGAGCCCACTCAGCTTTACCATATAAATCTCATGCACCCCATCGTAAATCCTCAGTCCTGCAAGTTGATCCATGTAGATGAAACCTTGTGATCATGCAGAGCCAAATAGCACGGAAGGATCCTATTGCAGGGCTCTGCTTTTCATCCTTTGGTTTAGTAAGAAACACAGAAAAATGAACAATTGCTTCAATATATAGTGTGCAATAAAATATCTTCAACATTATTTGATATTTTCTTTAATGAGATAAAGTGTCACCCCATATTTTCAGGTAGAAATTTTAAATGGCAAAACCCAGCACTGTGTTTTTCAGCCTACTGGTAACAGCCAGTTTAATATCAGTTAGTTTCCAAACAAGATAAAGAAACCAGCCATTATTAAATTATATGGAAGAGGGTCAAAGATTAAAAATCCTCTGCCTCTCATTATTAGACTTGAGATGACAGATTCATTCCAGAGCGCAGAAGGAAATATATTATCCCAAAACAGGATATGAAGTTCAGTCCCAGTAGATTAGCCTCTGTTAAGTAAATTTACCATCTAATCTTTTAACTGTCTCCCTAAAGTGCTGTCGAAGAAGCTCTTTCCTATCAGCTTTAAACCCACTCAAAAACCAGCACTGCCTTCTGGTCCTGCTAGGACTTTGATGGAGCACGAACTAAACAGAAAAACAAGAGGGGGCATGGGTAGGAGGGAAGGGACTGTAACTGTAATCAGACAACTAATAAAACCATGATTTATAGAGTGCAGGAGCTTTTTTGTGGGGAACTGGAAAGGTAGAAGAGAGAGAATAAAGTGAGCATATTTTGCCTCCTTTGAATAAAAGCTGAAAGTCCAGTTAACGTGTTCAGCTGTGCAGATTTCTCCGTTGTTATGTTTATCTGGTAACACTGCTGTTTAAATACAGACATTGAAGAAAACATGAAAAAAAGCTGCATTTGTACAATGGTAATTTCTAAGCAAAATTAAATGCAGCACACAAAGCTAGAGGATACATCAAACAAACAGCAATTCTATCCCCTTCATTGTTTACCAAAGAAGAAGCAGTCTTCCATAGAATGCTACAATTCTAATGCCCTGTTTAGTCTAACTGTAGCTCCATGAAATTATTTGCAAAGACAGGGATTCCCAGCAAATGCCATTAAAAAAAGAAAAAGAAAAAAAAAAGATTTTTGAGGCAGTTTTCCCCCTCTCTTAACTATTTCTTTGTTGGTTTATTCTGTCTATGAGAAACAGAGAATGAGGAATCAGGCCAAGGCAAAAATAATACACTAAAATGAACTAAAAGAGCTGCATGGCCATGGAACCATAACTAGTGTCCTTGATAACAATGAGGAAAAATACTTCACAAAAACAATTTCAAGCAACATCTAGCAAATGCACACCGGGCTGGTGGTTCACATTGTAGCTCGTATCTTGTTTTTTGTATCTTTCACTAAGTCATACAAATACCCCTTGTTCTGTCTCTGGCATCCCTTTACCTGGTGCTTAATCTCTGCACTCCACTCACATGTTTTTCCTTGTCAAAGCTGCCTTGTAGCTTTTTAATTTAATACTCTCAAAAACTGCAGTTGACTTGGTTTGACCGATTGAGTATGCTGTCTGTCTGGATGTTAAATCTAGGGTAACACCACTCAGGAGTGTGTGTACATACATTCAGTGAGAGAACTTCTACTGCAAATACTCAATTTCTGCAATAAGAAGTTTAAATAGATACCACCCTGTCATACCTAATGTCTAGTGGGCCTATTCTAGGACACAATTCTCTGCTGCAGAATGGTTATGGAGCATAGGGTCTTGTAACTTTAGCGCTTGTGGTCTCAAGCACAGTTAGTTCTAATAAAGAGGGCTTGTAAAGAAACCTAAACAAAATGTTTTGGCTGAAACTTCTTTTCTGAGGGGTGGGGAGTATAAAAAATAAATCAAACCGGTCAGTAATGCCAAAATATTTTGTGAATTCATGTCAGTTTCTCCAAATTGTTTTGGTCGAAAAAGACCAAAAAAAATTAAAAGAACATGAAATGTTTGATTGTGACAATTTCAGAATGAAACATTTTGATTTTTCAATTAAAAATTACTTTGTTTTTAATAAAATATAAAATAAAAAAATGTTTAAAGAAACCTCAAAATATGAATGCAACTTTACATTTAACCCAAAACTTTTTTTCCAAAATATCCAGCAAACCAAAAAACCCCAGTTATTTGCCCAGCTCTACTCTTCGGGGGTAGGGGAAGGGGAAGAGGTAAATTAACTATTGTTACGTTGACCAAGGGAAGACTTTTGTCCAGATTCAACAACAGGAAGGACCTCAGCATGCATTTCAAATGCCCCTTATTTCAAATGCCCAAACTTAAATAAGCCCAATGCATATTTAATACAATATTTAATTCACTTGTTGGAAACTTACATCAGAAAAAGAATCATGGAACAAAATTATTGAGAAAGTTATTTGCTCTGAAGGATGGAATTCTGCTGCATTTTCTGTGCCCTCAATGGATAATTTGACCCTCTTATGTTCTTTTAATACATTATGTCCCATCTTGGGACCTTGACAGAATGAGAAGTATGTGTCACAGACACAATAACTGTTACTCTAATATTCCTTGTTTTCAGTATTGTACACATATTTGATCCCAGGTTCCTTGCAACATGTGTTAGCTCTTTATGCTTAACTATCTGTCCCACCTCATATTTAGCTGTGACAAATGAGTTACCATTCCAGACTGGAAGAAAAACTCCATGAAGCTGCAAAGTTTGTCTCTTCCACCAACAGAAGTTTGTCCAATAAAATATATGCTCTTACCAACTTTGTTTCTCTAATACCCATTGCCAATTAATTCTCAGGAATGCTCCCCCTAAGGTAAGCAAGGAGATTTTGAAGGTGCAGAACCATAACATCCCCCTTACATTCACCACACCCATTGTAATCAGTATGAAAATCATCATCAAGAGTGGGGAAAAAAAACATAAGGAGTACAAGAAACTAGGCAGCTAATCACACTATGTGAAGTCAATCACACTGTCCTTTCCTTATAGCTTAATTCTGAAAACATGTATACATTGGGAAATTAACCATCAATATGTTTGTTTTATTGTGTGGATGTAAAAGACTTGGCAAGCAATTTACCTCTCTGTTTCCTGCACTCAGATGCCACTTTGAACACAGGTCTTAAGTGAGCAAGGTAAAGGTCAACAAGCGGACATGCCAGGCACTTGTAAATCAAACTTAAAATCCAGTATACAAAGACATTTACATATACATATGGAGATTGCAAGCCCCAATCCTGCAGGTGTGCTCAACAGAGCAGTGCTGCCAGGGTCCTCTTAACACATCCCCATATTTCCACCTGTAACCCTTGTGCTCAGTGGAACAAATGGCATGAGCCCTAACCAGTGAAACTCATGAGTACTGAAAGATCTGCACAAATCCACTGCTAGCCTGAATCATGTAATGTTACTTCAAATCAAACTCAAGCTAACGAATGTAGTGTGTAGGCTCTCAGGAAGTGCAGTGTTTATGGATATGTTCCATCAGGATAAAGTCTAATATTCATTTCCACAGGCAAAAGCAGAGGAATGGTTTTGGAAGCATCTACAAAATTATATTGTAATAATAATTCATGAAGAAAATGTCAAACAGTAAAGGAGCTTATCCGATGAGGTACAGCATATATTGTTCTAATACACACCTAGAACTGATTCAACCCAAAATCAGCTCCCTTAAATCCTTATCTGGCAGATATATACTTCTAGACAAGGGAGAATATTACAGACTTGTTTTGGAGCCCAACAACATCCATATCAGTCACAGATGATGTGCTTCTTCTTCCCTAGGAGCTTAAGGAGTATGCTCAGCCCAGAAACAACTGAACTCAACTGTCCTGCATGGTGATAAAAAGCAACAGCGATCACTAACCACTGTACTGGCCCAGTATTTTCTGGCTTTGAGAAGCTTTATGGTGCACACAATTCAAAACCTGATAAGATTTTCAACTATAATATCCTTTTTTCTCCATCAGGTTTATAAACTCCTGCTTAAAACTGCTCAAAATTATATTCTGTCTGTATCTCACTTCTATTTCCTACTAGAATCTATAATAGATGCATTATCATTTCCCTTAACAATGGGCAAACCAAACTAGTATTTTTCCTCACAAGTTTCATGAATATTTTGACGAACCATATATTTAAGGCAACGGTTTTCATATTAAAAGAGGAACTCACTACCAAAATAAGTCAAACTTCAAATTTAAGAAACAGTGAACCAAAAACAACAGAAACTAAGTGACAGACATTGCTTTAAATATCTTTGACTTATACTAGACTGTCAGCTATCTTTGTTTAAGCAACATAACTAAAATAATCCACTGTCACTTAGTGTTTCTGATCATAAGAAGTAAGATTTTTTGGTATGTGTCAAGAGTCTTCAGATAAACATGTACTAGCTGCACTGTTTCATATATGATTTTTGCCAAATTTTAATAACAGCAATCTCATCCAGGATGTGGCTTTTGAAAGTTCATTCAAAATGTGCTTCAAATTCTGGACTTAAAATCAGTGACTCAGTCTCCAGAGACATATCAATGCATTTATATATATTAGGATCAGAAAAGACCATTCTGTTCATTCAGTCTGACCTCATGCCTAACACAGGCTGTATAATTTCACTTAGTAATTGTTTATGCTAATCACTGTTTGGCTTTTCTTCTTTTAGCCTTAGTCCCATCTATATGGGGTCAGCTCTTCAAGTCCTTCCAGTCGGTCTTGAAGCAGGTCCTGAGAAACTACTCAGCTAATCACATTGTTTCACTTGACATCTATCCCCCCAGCTTCTGATTTCACCTAAATTCAATGAAAGCTTAGCATTCTATAATTTTGATTGCTATATAAGGGGATTTCCTCCTCAGAAACAAAGTCTAGAAGTTGGGTCTTTTCCTTTGCATATATTGATGGTGCTTGCATTGTTTAATTATTTAAAAAAAATATTAAATGTTTTGTCGGCTACTTTGAAAAGATTACAACACACTTTCCTACAGTTATAAAGTACTACACTCATAATCCACCTTCATTAAAGTCTTCTGGCTGAAATTATGCCCAGGTCTTGATGACCTGAGGTCTTTAGAAAAGCGAACCAAATTATCTGCAAGAACAAAGTGGGTCCAGCCAAATTCCACTTTTCATATTACATTGTGCCCTTTAGATTTCACTGATTGTGGTATTATTCTTCACTTCCAGCCCTCAGCTAGTATGTGGTGTTGCTGCATTTAAAACAGTAAACATGCCCCACAAGTGACTGCAATTCACTGGCCAGTGAAGTAATTTTTGACTCAATGACTTTAGGATCCTATAGGATAATACTAACATGGTAAATGTACACATGCCACTAGTCCTACTACAAATCAAGAACTTAGTAAAAAGTTAAAGACTTCTGTGAGTTCTGGAACTAATGTGCGGAAAACTGATTAATTATTATGTTTCAGCAATGGCTTCTAAACACAAAGACGCAGCACATATCATAGCACTGAATGATGAAATATGCCAGCTTATTAGTGCTGACTAAATTATCTATGCACATTCTATATGTATCCATATTATTCTGAAAAATGTCATTATTTTTGCATTGTATAGTGTACAAAGTTTCAACACTTAAATGTAACCTATGACCATAACATTTGACTGCTGGTATCTAAAACACTGAATAACTTTATATATTGTATGTTGACTCCACTAGTCATCATAACAAATAATATTCATTTATTTGAGCAACTTGCTTAATGAAAAGTAATATAACAGATGTGGGCAATTTATAGGGGAAAAAAAACATTTTCCATTTGTTTTGGAAAAATATACATCTCAGAAGAGGAACTGTTGTGATCTTAGTGGCTTTAGATGATGTTTGAAAAATGAGAACTCCAGTGTCATAATGAAAACCAAACACACTGAAAAAGCAGTCCAACTTCTTTCAATTAGTAGATAATACAGCCAAGCTCATTGGTCATTTCTCTGTGTGCCTCACATTAATGTACTGTTTTTAGATGAATTACTACAAAATAAGTGAAAGAAAAACTGATAGAAAAACTCTTAGTTAACAATAAGAGTCGTAATTGCTAACAGGAAGACTCAATTAATAGTGTGTACATTCTAAAACAGTATTCATTAGGACAAAAATGTATGTACTATACCACATGGAACCTCTTAGAACTGTTTATTTTCAAGTCATTTAAATGTATTAATTGGTAATAAAGTCGAGTTTGAGAAGGTGTTTTTGTCTACACTTCATAAACAATGTGCAAAATAAAATAATCTGAAGTTAAAAAACCCACTGAAGCTACACTAATGGTGATAGGGTACATGTGGGTGGAAGCAGTTTGGGATATTGAAGAACTGATGCACACAAAAGAACTCATTTGGTTTCTTTTCCGCTCAAAGTGTGGCATGATGAGTGTTGCTATAGGAAATATAGAAAGCTAATGCGCTAGCTGTTTGTTTGGGGCATGAAGCCACTGGGAGTATCTCTACAGAATTCAGTGCAAGCTGGACTGGACTCAGTGCAGATACAGAAAGCTTTCAGCTTCATTGAGAAGTGTGGATAATGTTCAGCAGCATGAGAAAACCCATACTCCCATAATGGACTCATCACTGAGGAAAGTGAGAATCATAATGGACAGAAATAGGGTATATGTGCTACTGGGGCAAATGATGCTCACTGTTTTAGAATAAAGTAATATAGGTAGTGTATGGTACTATGCAAGGTCATGAACCTAAGCTCAGATACAGACATCAACATTTATCTTGTAAAATCAGCTACTGACCATGAATTCCCAACCACAGTGGTGATTCCGCAAGGAACTTTGCCTAGGTTGCCTATGTGACATTGCAGAAGTTACCTAAAGTAGAATAGCTAGTTTGCAGAAAAATGTTTGGAGTGATGGTTCTTTATAGGGAGAGGGTGACGAAAAAGTAAACAAACAAAAGATCAAATACAAAAGGAATTTACGTGAAATTTCTTTGCATCAAATATCTAATTGAACTTTTTTTTGGCAGTCCTATAATTTACAATTGGCCTGATAATTATTGCATTGCATGGTACTTAAAATTAAACAAAGTACATGTGCCTATGGTGAAACCCATAAAGTCACATTTGGACTAGAGGGAAATCATTTATAGTTAAGTTACGGACTATGTAGCTGAAAATGCATCTATGATGGCAGAGCTGATAAGCTCAACTACAGGACATCAGTATAAATGGTGCCACTATAATTCATTTTCTTACTCAGATGTCAATCTTATCCTAACAAACATTTATAATACAGTGAAAGTTGGGGAAAACCAGGTCTCATCAAGGCTTTTCAAGGCTGCTTGAAAAACACTTATGAGAGATCGTTTTCTCTGTTTTGGGCCAGATTCTTTCTTGTTAGTGCAGGGAACCGTAAGTTATACCCTTCCTCTATTTGCTGCTCCTGCAGAAGGGAGATTCACCCAGGAAAGGCAAGTGGTTGTACTATAATAAGTATTCCTTGATTGTTACCACCAGCAATTTGTGGGTTATGAAATGGAGCAGCTTTAATTTTCATCCCAAACTCCACAGGAGCCTCATTCTTCATGGTGGATACTGGCAATACCCTTAATTAGCCAGTCCCTAGACTCAAGCTTCCTTCCTGGGTAGGACCACTCACTTTTTTAGTTGTGTTGCTTAATACAAGGACTCTGGCAAAACAGAGATGGCAGATGCTTTCCCTTGCATACTACTTCCACAAGGCCCTCCTGTCTTCCAACATATTCCTGAGCTGATTCTATTCCCCCCCATAATACTAAACTGATTGTATCCCATCCCACTATAATAAAGTCTTCATGCTCTAAGGCAGGTATTTTAAAACTTGAGCCTAAAAAATAAGTAACACTCATTCTGAATGAACATTCGCCGTCAGGGACTGAAATACAGTCCTTAGGAGAAACACATCCATTACACACATGAAGGAATTACACTTCATAACCAGTCAAGGATTATTTACTAACTATGCTGAATCGACAAAACACTTCTTTCTGGTTTCCATGCAGAGAGAATGGTACTGGTGTCCAGTATCTTCCAATATTTATTTAATGAGCCTACAATCACTAAAGGCTACAAAGTCACTAAGGGCTACAATGATGCATATCTGTTAGTTTACCTCTTTGTTCTAGCACATGGTGGCCTGTAATTCAACATGGGCAAAGCACCATCTGATCAAAAAGTGTTCCAAATGTTGGAAGTGACCTGCTTGTTACTAACATTTATCACTTGACAGCTATGGATGTCTCCTTCTCCACACAAAGCCCTCCATGTTCCTGATATATATTACTTTCCACATGGCAAACACAGATGGTGTCTTTTCCCTTAGAATTAGGAGATTACCCTTGCCACACTCTATTTAGCTTTGGTCACTCTATATTTTAAGTACATTGTACTTCTAACTTGGTTTCAGGAACTACAGCTGATCCAGATGTTTGTGCTACATAAACTTTATATATAGAGTGCTTTACTCCAGAAATTCTTTATACGCCAGTAGTGATACATTAAGCTCCCAGGCACACCAAACACAGACCCTGACAAAGTAACTGAGCAATACAATATTGTGTTTGATACTCTCTGTGAAATTACAGATGTGCTATTTGCAAGTCCAATATGGGGATTAACTCTTGGAAGTAGAGGCAGACGTGCCAGGTTCGTCTTGGCTTTTGCTTTTATACAAATAATTTACTACGGTGGGAAGAGCAAACTCTTCTTGCTAGCATCTAATTTCTTTGCTTTTCATTTGAGCCAACTATGTGACAGAACCCTAAATAAAGAACTCTGCCAAGCAACTGATGAAACCCTAAGTAAAAAATTAGGATGCTGGGTCCCAAGATATCCTGTGAGAATGTTTTTTCCCCTTTACATTCAAGAAACTAAATATAATTTTCTTGACACTTCCACTCTGTGATGTTACAGTACTTTTTTTCTATTCCTCAGCCTTTCTAACAAACTTGTTAGAAAGCTACATCGAAGTATAGGTTATGTACTGGAAAACTGGGTGGAAAAACTTCAAGCAACATTTTTTATCATGTAACTAAAAAGTGCACACTTCACAGCCAACAAGATGGGTCCCAGTCTCATCAGACCCACTGCTTATATTCTGACACAGGTTTTGTTTTTCAGATGGGGGAAAGTATTTCCAGAAATATATGTACTCAACACCTCTCCATTACACCCGGAACCCCTAAAAACCAAAACCAAAAACCAAAACCAAATGTGTTGGAAATGATAAAAATCCTATTGACTCAAAACCAAAGAATTAATATTGCATCTTTGTATGCAGGGAAATGTATAGACAAAGATATAATATTAATGCATTGCTTTAGACTACGAAGACTTGTCAATACTAATTTTCTATATTATATAAAATAATAGAAGTTTCATGTTTTTAAAGGGTCCAATTCTCTCATGGGAAATCTCCTAACAATGATTCATAATTATGCAGATTTTCTCAACAGGTGACAAGTTGCAAATAAGCAACTTTGTTATAATTACATTTTTGAGGTTCTGTAGAGATCCTTATACAAAAGCAGAGAACTAAAGAATGGCTTCCTGACCTCAGCAAGGGATCTGGATTTCAATTCGCTTGGTACTCAAGTAAACAAAACATCACTGAAAATGTTACTTCTGAACACTGAAGCACAGTAGTCTTGCAGTGATTTTCAACAGCTAAGCATCCCTCAGTAGTAACAAAGAGTCCTGTGGCACCTTAAAAACTAACTAAAGTTTTAGAGCATAAGCTTTCGTGGGTTAATACTCACTTCGTCGGATGCATGGGGTATTAACCCACGAAAGCTTATGCTCTAAAACTTCAGTTAGTTTTTAAGGTGCCACAGGACTCTTTGTTACTTCTGCAATCCCAGACTAGCATGGCTACCCCTCTCATCCCACAGTAGGTGCCTAATTCAACTATGATTGAAAACTGAGCAAAAAAACTCATAGACCTTGATGGAAAATGAACCAGCCATTAAAGCATTCCTATCTCACATTATTTTTCAGGTTCCAGAGCACAACATGCAAGTTCTCTCTTTTTCACTAGAAATTAAGGGCTTGTCTTCACGGCATGGGAGTGCAACTGAGAGGGCTGTGAATTCTGATGTGCACCAGCATGCTGCCTACTATCTGGTCTATGTGGATCCTGTTGGTGCATGCAAGAAGTTCCATACTGTGTATTTACATAGCCCTGTTTCAAGCAGTACTTCATTAAAATGCATGAGGAAACTTCTGGTCTGTACCAACATGATCCACTTAAGCCAGTTAGTACTGCAACATACTGGTACACATTAGAATTCACATCCCATTTACGCAACCTGTAGATAAATTGTGTAGACAAATTCTTAACATGAAGACTTCCTTTTATTTTACCAAATACTAATTTTTAATCTTTTTAAGAGCAACTAAATGAAGGACTTTTTTTTACAAGAACATTCCATTCATGGCAAGCTAGGGTGTGAATCTACCCCATTCTAGCCTGCCACAGATGAACTGTGAATGTGCATCAGCTGGGTCCACATGGACAGTTCCTCCAGTGGAAGGCTTGTGTGGGATAGATTCACACCCTAGCTTGTCACAAAGTAAATGTTCATGTAGATAAGATCGAAACTGTATAAATGTGTAGTTCAGTTCTTTGCTGTGTAATTTACTAACTGGAGAGCAGAAGATATAAAGAGCTATACTGCTAGACTATTGATATGTAGCAAGAAGTCAAGAGAATATAGTGTAACTCACAATATACATATATTACTCAACACAGCATTGTGAAAAGGAAAGGGGGGGATCTGAAATAAGTGATATTGACACAAAGGACAGATGGTTGCAAAGACCAGTTGTCAAGCTAACAATTGTACACCTTTATAGAACACTGCATACATATTCTAACAACATAATCTAGTAGGCTACTGATTATACACCCCATTCCATACAATGTTTTGTTCATGCACAGCAGTGTAACACGCCAAGTGTAATAATCTTTACCTAACACATATGTGCAAGAAGACTCAAAAGCCACATTGAAGTTCTTTGATAACTATAGTTTTTCTATTTGTTGTACCTTTTCTTGGCACTTGGCTTCATCTACTTTCCCAAATTAGGTGCACAATCAACCAAGTCCAGACACTACTCTAAGTCTAATTCCAGTCATGATACTGAAAAGCTGCCCCAGAGATATGCCCTGGCTGGCTTGCTTCTTTTGGTAGCAGCATGGTGCTGCAGCCCATTCTACCAAAGATCAGCTTTCTGTTTGCACAAATTATCCTCCTCCCAAACCAAAGTCAAATGAACTTGAAGGCAGCATCTACGGGACAAGCCATAGGGAGCGGGCACAGCTTTAAAAGATTAGGAGAAGCCATTGTTTTCATGTCAGACATGTTTTTATAATACAGACCATGTCTATCCTTGTCATTTCAATTTCATCATTATGCCAGTTTTTCAGCAGTCACCCGACCCTTTCCCATACCAGAGCTTTAAAGGCTCATAAACATTATCTTATTTAGGGAGACCCAATATTTTAAAACAGATGTGAACCTCCCTCCTGCCAAGAACCTACACACAGTGTGATTCAGAAGGATGTGAACACTTTAATGCACAGAAGACAAGGCATTTTAAAATTTACAAAACCTTGTGATCAACTCTCTAGAGACTTATTTTTTGTTCCCCTCCCCCCCGAAAAAAAACCCTGAGGGGGGGATTTTTCTCAATAATTGAGAAAAATGACCTGTTAAGGAACACTTTTGCATAGAAAAAATCAGACATGATATTCATGATTATTAATGTAAAAGGGAGAGAGAAAATATTCTAGAACAGTTGAATTTTAGCCATGTGCCTGCTGATGTGGCAGCGCAAGATTAAGGCAATTTATCTTCTACTGGGAGCAGAAATGACATCACCTGTGGAGTCTGACAACAGGTAAGACTGAAGGGAAAATTCTGCCCACATTTCCCCCATATCTTCACTGGGGCATAGCTTGATGGTTCATATTTAATGACCAGGAGTGCTTTTATTATTAGTTTCCTCTGGGCGGGAAGCCATTTGAGTTTTCCGCTACCCTCTTTCCCTCCTTGTAGTTTTGTTTTTTGCCTGCTTTTGTTTTGTGCTGTACTTCCTAGAATACAAATGGCTTTTGGGTTAGGAAGACATTTTTACCACAGTGCAAAATTGGCCCATCCAGCATAGGTATTTTTGATTACCTTCAGACACTAGAATCTCTGTTTTCTTACATTTCAGAAAAAAACCTTTATGTACCAACCTTTGCAGGAGCATTTCATGGTATCAGGGTGGATACAAATCAATGATTTTTTATATAAAAAAAATATTGGATGTTTTTGATAAAATGCTTTTGGAGGAAAAATCCTGTCTAAAGATATCTTCGAGTTATAATGTGTCCTAACTGAAACTATCTCACCATGAATTAGGGATTATAAATTTTAATTCTATAGTATGATGCAATATATTCATGTAATATTTAAAAAAAGTTTTGTAAAGGGGTTCCAATAGTTCATAGATTAGGAACCAAATCTTATTGGGTTCCAGGAGCTTCTGTATAGATTATTTAGGTTAATCTTCCCACCTACCCAATGGGACTCAGTGCTCAGTCTGGAAGATACCATCAGATATGCTTAGTTTTGCAGTTATCAAACTGTGAATTTGTGTCTCCAGAGATAACATGCTTGTTAACAGCAAAAATGTTATTTAAATAAATAAATAAATAACATATAGAGGGGAGAAATAACAGACTTCAACCCTATTGTCCCTTTGCAAATTTCTGTACACACAGTCAATCCCTTATCTTTCTGTAAAAGTGCAAAGCTTCAAAAAGTTCAACGAATAGAATATTGTTGGGGGTGGAATAGAGCTGGACAAGAAGAATTGTGGAGATAAATGTGAGAAGGGAGGAACAGGCAGTTGAAACAAAAGTGAAACTGTTTGAGCAGCATACTCCAGAAGTCTTGAGGTCTTTCTGCATGTAGCCTTCACTGATCTGAGATCTACAATACCATTCTCTCACTAGAAGGGAAAACCTACAATGGCAGCAGGCCCTAAAGGAGACCCAGTTTGGTAATAAGAACCATTCAAGAAATGTATGTTTGCTTATGATGTTTCAAAGAAAGTCACACCAGGTGGAAGTCACTTAATTACTTGGATTCAGAGACTGTTGAAGTGATCATCTCAATTTTAACAGAAGTAGCTTCTTCTGCCAGTGTAGAAAGAATATTTTCCTTTGGACTAATTCATTCCAAATTGAGAATTCATTTGAGACCTGAAAAAGCAAGAAAGCTTGTTTTTCTTTTCCAGATTATGAACAATGAGGAAAATGAAGATGAAGATGACTGAGTTAGCTGTAGAAGCCAATATTTTAAGTTTCTCATGTTGACCTAGCTGTCATAGTTGATTCATTTTTTAAAAAAAAATATTTCAGTTGAAAACAGTTTTAACAAAAACAAACCTGATTTTTAAAAACTTGAATGTTTAATTAAATTCAAAAATTCATATGCTTGTTTTGTTAAAACATTATATGTTTGCCATTGAAGAAAAAAATCCAGAATACATAATGTTGTTCTTTTAGTTAAATAAAACAACGTAAATATCTGTCTGGTGATGTTCTTCTCCTAGTACAGAATGGCAAGAAAATCCTCCAAATATTAATGATTAACCTGTTGAATTGGAGATTGTTAATCTCCCAATGACTTCATAAATATCTGCTTCAATTAACTTTGGTAAATGAAATAACTAAACAATCAGTCATTTTCTGATATAGCTGTAAAACTAATCTGAAAAGTTTTCAAAATAAATCACTTTAAAAATGTATAGTGTGAACCTTCTAAAAATGAAACCTACATCTATCTCTGAGTTGTGAGGAATACGTATTAAGGTTATAACAACCAAGAAGAATGCACTTTTATGTAGAAATCCATGATTAAATCGAGTCTTCCTGACTAGTGATTTAAACCAATATGATTTAAATCAAATCCACCCTGATGGTGCTTGAAGTTTGCAAAGCCCAGCTCTCAAGATGACAGCTTAATTACTGAGGCAATCTGAGGGCTTGACATAATAAGCTGGGCAGGGATATGGATCTTAAAGGATTCATGCCTCCTGAGATATTCCTTTATGGCCTAGGAGTAGCAAGGGAATGTGTCTGCAGCCAAATCCCTTGTGGCTGGATTACCTCCCCTCTAATGGCTTATGGTGCCTAAAATTGTTGTGTAGTAATTGTGACCACAACTGAAACCTAAGAGGAAGGAGATAAAATTATATTGTTGCTTCCACTGTATCTCTAGAGGATGGTAACAGACAATACAAAACAATGATGCATTAAAAGCAGAAGTGTGACCAACCTGTCAGTTGCATAAATTCAACCCCCAGTGACTGTAATGGGAGCTTCATTCAAGTGATAATAAGATCAGGCCCCAAGTGTTTGGAAAACTAACCTACAACAAACACACACAAGGTAAATATCAATTTCCATGGTTTTTAGATCACATTGTTTTGAAATTAAAATGGTACTACAAGCATTGCTGTTCACCAGTAGATGGCAGCTATTTCTGCAGCCTCTAATTTAGAAAGCAAACAGAGAGATCATTTTGAAACTTAAATTAGAAAGAATATGACCCAAGCAGCTGTACAGATGGCTCAGTACTGACAGTGAGGATAAGATAACCATACAAAACTAAAAAAAATCTGCAATCACAAACATAAATTAAGTTACAACAGCTGGAGTTACGTTTAGAAATATGTTCAAATAACTTAAAGGAAAGATTTCCTAAAATCACATTGCATTTTAAATAACCAATCTGAATATTAGTAGATCCAAAGCTAAGCATTTACGTAATGGAGATGGAGTTCAGATATCCTACCCAGTTACATCCAGTGGGGATTATCCATTAAGAACCATTACTAGGTTTAACTGTGAAGAAGCATAATCAACGGTTCAATTCAGAAAACAAACTCTGTGTTATACTATTGCAAGACTTCTACACAAGCGACAACAAACATGGACTAGAGCCATATCTGTTATTTTATATTGCATATTTATCTGCATAAAGATGACAGACAATGGAACATACAGGGGGCGGAAAAGGCAGACCATCCCATGAAGAGTTTACAATCATGCCTGAAGAGCAGGTATTCACACATATGCAATGTGCAATATTATATGTAAAAGAAAAATATTTTCCCCCTCCACAGAAAGGATAATTTCGCAGCTAGAATTAACGTCACAAGGCATTATCACTCAAATTATTGTAATTAACTCTGTATCTGATATCACTTGCCCTCTCCTAAATAAAAGCCAAGCTGTTCCTCTGTGGGTATTTCTACATTTGGAGCTGGGTGTGTTTGATTTTCTGTTCAAGGAGACATCCCGAGCTAGCGCACTAAAAACAGAGCAAAACTGTGGCAGCGAAAGCTGCAGGAAGGGCTAGCTATCCTGAGTATGTACACATACAAGACACAAGGCAAGTTCTCAGGCCAGCTAGCCCCTCCTGCTTCTCACCAACTGGCTACACTTTATTTTTACTGCACGAGCTTGATCAGAACATTGTCAGGTATGTCTCCTTGCACTGGGAATCAGACTCCCAATATGCAACACAAACATACTTTCTGTGTCATAAAACCTGTGCTGTTATCATCTAATGGAAAATTTTTGTTAGCTAAACTGCTTTCAAAGCAAGAAAATATGAATTACATTTCCGCTGATGCCAAAATGGTCAAGTAAACATGTATGTAGCATAAGTAACAATCATGAAGTTATGGGGTTTTTTGAGCATTTCACAGAATTGAAAAAAAGAAGCAATGTTGGAGGAGAAAGTTTCTGTTAACATCTCCTACCAAAATAAAGCCAAGTGCAAATGGATCTTGAACATTTTGTTTTATTTGCAAGAGTTCACCAACTGACAAAAACTGCCATTCCACAGCAGTCCTCTGAAGTAGATGCTCTGTAGATGCTACCTTCTAGGCAGTTGTATGTGATGATGTACGGTATACTCCTAATTATCTGAATAGCATGGTGGGGGGAGCGTGGATTTTATTTGGATAAACAGCAGTTGAGATAATCAAGAGAGCAATAGAGACAGAGGCAGAGCGGGAAGCCCTCTGCAGCTCCGCTGTCACAACCCCACTCGCTCACTCCTATAACAGCAAGGCTCACTGAGCTGCCCCAGGAGCATTCAGCAGCAAAATGGTCTTCCCCACTGCCAGGGGTCTCTGCTCTATTATCCAAACTTCAGCATTTATCCAGATCCTACCTTGTCCCCCATGCTGGGCCAGGATTTGGATAATTCAGAGGTTCAGATAATAAGGTTTCAGAAAACTGGGAGTATACTCAACTTGCTAGCTGCATTAATAGCTTATTTAAAAGCAAAGTAAACTTCAATATATACAAATAAAACCATATAACCATCCCAGCACGTTTGGTGGACCCTGCCTTGGGCAACATTTTCTAATTTTTCTGAAAACTTCCTTTTTGCTCTTTGGACCAAAGCCTTCTGCTGGCTCCCCTCTCTGGGCCATCACCACTCAGCTGAATAGCTGTGATGTTGCCACTTGCAGGCAAGGAGAAGCGGGGTTTAGTGGATCACATTTTGTATTTGGAGGACATGTTTTCCACATTCTCTCCTTCTTAGTCAAGTTCATAGAAATTCCATCCAAACGCTGCATATGTGCTATACTGAGATCAAAAGTTCACTAACAGATCCAAGGGTATCCCTACCAACCAAAAGGGGTGGGGAGAGGAGAGGAATAAATACTTGCATGGAGCAAATTAGCCAGTGAGTTTGCCTAAGCTTGCTCATATTCCTCTAGGGACCTATGAAGACTGATCTCTGAATGGGGCTGGCAAATACATACAATCACAGCTTAGCTCCTGTGGAATGCCCCGCCAACTATAACAAATATTCTTTTGAAATTCTTCCTCAGAGCTATGGTGAGGACCAGAAATAAAATTCCCATTACTGTACATTTCAAACAGAGAGAAAAGAGAGGTTGTGTTGGAGGGCGGGGGAGGGAAAGCAAAATTTAACGTTACTTTGTCCCATATCTAAGCAAACTAGTTTGACCCTGCCAGTCGCTTTTATCATCTCAAGTGAAGGTCAGTAGAATGTAAATCAATGCAGAAAAACTAGCTGTAGCGGAATTGATTCCTATGTTATTTTGATTGGTATAGTTACAATCTGTGATTGTTCACACCTTGAAGAAGAATAGGAGTGGGATGAAGGAAGAGGTATCATCTTTTGGTCACTGGTGGGTGGCATTTTGGCACAAAGTAGGGGTGGCTGTAAGTACCATACATGTGATGTGAATTTATGATTGTTGTTTCTAAAATCTACGTCCTGTATGGGTTCACTTGAAGTCCCTCACATTACAGGATAGCATTCTTTCAAAACTAAAATAGAGGTTTCCTTCTAATCCCCATATGGACTGAGGGAATTGGACAAGAAGAAGAAGAAAAAAAAGAAACCTAGATTACATTCCTTAAGAGGTATCAAAATAAAATTCTATTAAACTGTAAACAGTAGGTTTCATAGATAAGTTTAGCTTTAAACGGTGGCTTTATAACATCACATGTTAATTCAAGTTCTGCATTATAGCACTCTGAATGACAGAAATTAGCTTGAAGGCAAGCTGACTTGTAATATGAAAAAGCTTTCATTAATCCCTAATTAATATTTCTGCACTCATAAGAAGATAAGCATACAAATAAATATAATGAAAACAAAGATTATTCCAGAAACACAGAAATCAGTAAATGAATCTCAAGAGAATCTAATTTCTAATTTCACGTTTTTTATTGTTCTAACCTTTCCTCTAGTCAGATGCTCCTGAATGTTTTGGTGAACAACCCAGTTATTTTCAAATAATTTAAAAAGAAATCCAGAGATACACCAGCAGAGACTGAATTTGAAAAAAAAGATCCCAGATGCAGACTCCCACATACACTACTAGTTCTGCAGAACCACAATGAAAGAAAGATTAATTTAAAACAGCAGTAAGTGTCACTGTTACCTGCCTTAGTCAGTAGACAACATTATTATTTAAATTAATAGAAATAAAAACAGAAAGCAAAACAATACATAGCAGCCAACCTCTCTTTTCCAGTTTTTATCCTGCCTCTGCTTTACCAGTGAAAACAAGCTATGTTATTAACATCAGAAACAAAACTCCCCTTGACGGAAAGAGCGGGGGGAAAAAGAACCTAATGCATAAGTTATAAAGAAGACATACTTTACATTTTAACCTGGTCAGTATTCTAAACTGTTACATTACATAAAAGAAACTTATAAAAATTCTTGAATTGAATTGGCAGAATAAAGTGTCACTAGTATAAAAAGAACACTCTTGTATTTTAAACATAAAGCATGCAGAATATGTGACACCTTTGAAATCTGTAGCTCCAGTCTAGTATCTTACTTTCCTGTTTTACTCACATTAAAAATATTCTAGTGAATGATGCTGGGGTTCATGCTGCAGCCTTTATTACCTGGTAAAGCAGTTCATGGCTGCTTTCTTCTGTCACTCATACTGTTAAAAAAAGTTGGCAGACATAATGGTGGTAGCCATGCAGGGATATCCAGACTACGGAAACAATTAAAGCAGTTTATCTGTGTTTCCAGAGAATTAAGATGTCTGACATCACAAAATTAATTGAATTGAAATCAGCTGATGGTTTCATTAAGAGTATGCATTGTAAGAGCTGGTTCACTAAAAATGGGGGTTTACTGAAAATATTATTTTCCACACTATTTTTTTCCCATTTTTAAATGGAAATTTTAAAACAAAATATAAATGTTAATTTCATTTTCAACTGACATTTTGCTTAGTTTTGGTTTGGTTTTAGAAAACTAATTTTTAAAAAAATTTCATATTTTCCCCCAGATTCTTTATTTTCTTTTTGTTAATGAATGTAATAAAAATAATTATTTTATATAATAATTATAACCTTTCCTCCAGTCAGACGCTCCTGAATGTTTTGCTTTATTCTTTAGCTTTATTTTTTTGTGTGTGTTTAATGAGTAATTTTTCTAAATTTCTCCAGATTTGGAATGTTTGCAAAATAGCAAAGAAAAATAGAACTTTGCCACTCTAACTTTTCAAAGGTCAGAGAAAGTGCAGCATTAGAAAGGAAAAAAGGTAAAGTGGGAGGTGGAAGAAAACATGAAAATAGAATGAAGACATTATTCATTTTATTGTACATACTGGTAAAAAGGAGGAAAGGGGAAAACAAAAATCCACAATATACACATTCTAAAAATTATTTTTTTAATTAATCCGAAAAATGGGGGTGGGTTCCATTTAGAATCCAGTGAAATGGATACCACATCAGCATTTTTGTGATATACTTTTTTATCCATTTTTACCAGCTATAGCTCATGTCAGTATATTCCAGATAAAAATGGCAGAATGCTGATGTTATTATATATATATATACATATATATCAATCTAAAAAAAAAACAAAACAGTAGTTGGCACACTTCGCACTGGGAGGAAGCAAGCAACACACAATAGAATACCAAAGGAACAGTTCCTTAAAAAGGGATACATTTATTCCCACATCACTGTCCCAATCCACTATATTCTGAGTATTCAGAGTACACAGGATTCATTAGTACATTTTCTTTACATAAATACTGTCTCACACATGCATACTTTTGTAATGTGAATCTCTCTCACACCTTAATACTCTCTTAATTAAATACTGAATCTGATTACTCACATTTATTGATCATCATTGCCAGATTCAAGCTTTGTATTTCACACACAGTTAAATCCCAGAAATAGCCAGTAGGTGGCTCTACACTACAATTTCCCCCTCCCCCATTTAATAAAGCTCACAGAACTCCCCACGTTTAAAAGTTCTGCTTATATTAACATACGAGAAACTCTTAACTAAATTGAGATAAAATTCTATGTCTAATCATTAAGACTTGCTAAATCCAATTTAACAGGGAAAGCTAAAGTTGGATGGCCATACTGATTAGCCGGAGTAGGAAGAGGTTCTTTCAGAGAATTTTAGACTAACTGGAAAACATGTATTACGTGAGTTTATCCTCCGGTGTTTATTTAGAATTGTTCCCTGTGTCCTCTAGTACTTTTTCCAGTACAATTTTAATATGTTTAATATATACTGGAGCTTTCATGCACACAGCCTACTCTCTTGGCAACAAAAGATAGGGCCAAATTGAAAGTATGGACTAAGCTCCCCCAAACTTAAGTATGTTCCAAGGCAACGTAACTTCCACGCTTCCCACAGTCCTCATTCTCCTGGAGCAGTGAACCGTGGCTAGTGGGAGCTGCAACTGGCCAAACCTGCAGACACAGCAGGTAAACAAACTGGCCTGGCCCGCAAGGGGGCTTACCCTGGCAGGCTGCATGCCAACAGTTGCTGATCCTTGATCTAGTTTCTAACGTCCATTTCTTTGGTCTACGATGAGCTGTCTCTGTCTTTTGCAGCCCAGTCGTCGCCCCCCTGCCCCAGCCAGGTCATGTTTAAACTACAGCCCTTTGAGAGTAAAAAAATATTCTACTAAAGAATCCAAATAAGAGTCCAAACAGATGACCCTTCTGCATACATTACAATTTCCTGCTCTACAGCCCTATTCCCAGGCACTGCAGAGTCTCTCCTTTGTCCCTTAGGTCTGACATGGTCTCAGAGGGCATTTTCCCTGTAGGCCCTTCTTAGCAGGGTTTCCCACTGCCTTCCCCCTTAGGCAGCTTCTTTCAGCGACGTCTCCTGCTTCTTAGTGTGCATCTTCCCTGCAAATAACACCACCACCGAGACAGCGGTTCTGAGGGCTCTCGGTGGCACAACAGCACTAAAAATAGCACTGCAGACATTCCTGTGCAGGCTCCATCTAGGGATGCCAACTTTCTACTCACACAAAACCAAACACCCTTGCCGCACCTTGGGTGACCAGATGTCCCGATTCTATAGGGACAGTCCTGATTTTTGGGTCTTTTTCTTCTATATGCGCCTATTACCCTCCACCCTCATCCCAATTTTCCATACTTGCTGTCTAGTAACGCTAGCCGTACCTCTGAGGCCCCACCCCACATCCTGATCATTCCATTCCTCTCTCCAATGCTTGTTCTCCCCACCTCACTCACTCGTTCATTTTCATCGGGCTGGCTCAGGGAGCTGGGGTATGCGGGGGTGAGGGCTTCAGCCAGGGGTGTGGGCTCCAGAATGGGGTCAGATATGAAGATTTTGGTGTGTGGGAGAAGGCTCCGGGATGAGGCAATGGGTTGGGATACAGGAGGGGATGAAGGCTCTGGCTGGGGATGCGGGCTCGAGGATGGGGCCAGGGATGAGAGGTTTAGAGTGCAGGAAGGGGCTCTGGGTTGGGGCTGAAGCGTTCGCAGTGTGGAAGGGGGATCAGGGCTGGGGCAGTGGGTTAGGGTGCAGGAAAGGGTCAGGGGTGCAGGCTCTGGGCAGCGCTTACCTCAGGCAACTCCTGGAAGCAGCAGCATGTCCCCCTCTGGCTCCTATGAGGAGGCACGGCCAGGCAGCTCTGCACGCCACCCCATCCACAGGCACTGACCCCACAGCTTTCATTGGCTGTGGTTCCTGGCCAATGGGAGCTGCAGAGCTGGTGCTTGGGGCAGGAGTAGTGCGTGGAGCCAACCTGATCATCCCAGCGCCTACGAGCCAGAGTGGGGTACATGCCTTAGCCCTGCTGCACTGCTGACTGAACTTTTAAAGGCCCGATCTGCAGTGTTGACTGGAGCCACCATGGTCCTTTTTGACCAGGCGTTCCAGTTGAAAACTGGACAGCTAGCAACCCTAGCTACATCAAGGGGTAGGGGGCTCCTAGCCTGAGCTCCAGCCTGAGCAGGAACATCTAGATGACTATTTTTAGTACCATAAGCATGAGCCTGAGTCTGTAGACTGGGGCTCTGAGACTTGCTGCTGCAAGGTTTTTTTTATTTCTTTCTAAGCAGTGCAGATATATCCTTACAGACCCTAATCACAGGGTGTGCACAGGAACCTCCTTTGCTCTCTATATTTTTCTCCAGCCTCTCTCCACTCAGCTCTCCCCAGAGAGAGAGAGAGTTCTCTTTGCTCCTCTCTCCTGGTCCTCTCTTTCTGAGTTCTCACTTACTATCTAGTCCTCCCTGACCCTTTCACAGCTGGCATCACTGAATTTAGCCACCTGATCAGGATCAGCTGGGGGATAACTACTTGATCACAGGCAAAGCTGAACCCAATACCCCTTAAAGCCAGCCATCCTACAGAGTTATTGAACATGGTGGAGTTTTTGTCCACACTGCTGAAATTCTAGCAAGTGTGGGACAAAGCTGTTCAAACTGTTGGGTTTGGAGTCTTTACAGGGCTATAGGCCTGCCATTTAGCTATCAGTTGTTTGTTTATGTCTGGACAGCAAACACTAGTAATGAGAAGGCTGAAAACTAGGTAGAGTGCGGAAAATAGCTTGATAATCAGCTTTATTATTTCACCTCTCCCTCTCCCACTGGTATTTCTGTTCCCCCAGGTCAAAATTGTAGTCAAGTAAATTTGAAACAAACTAAACATCCTGTTGATATAAATCAAGTGGAGTCAAATTAAATCAACTTAATAAAAACTATGGAGTATGAGTACTTTGTTTATCAATGGGGGAATAAGCATGCATCCAAAGAAATATATACCAAGTTATTTTTTTCCTGAATGGTTCATCATCATACAGATTTGGTCACCATATAAAACTTTACATGTTGGTGAAACTTATTTCATTTTATCTTCAACCAAGCAAAGACAGCACTATGCATTTGCAACTGGTCTTCAAGACTGTCATTAAATCAGACACCAACTTTCAAAATATCTGACTTGTCCTATATGAATTTATCTTTTTTCCCCATAACAAGTATCTCCATTAGGTGTTCACCTGATAACTTATAAATGGGTAAAGACTGAAGTGGATCTTTAGAGGTCTATGTGATGTCACTTAGCTTTGGTTGACAGTTTGGCACAGTGCCATTTAATAAAAAACACTTGCAATAGGCAACCAGGGACAACTGAAAATAATGCACACTGACAGTCACGGCATTATGACCATAAGTCCCTTAATGGCACTCAGGGGGCATGGAGACAAACAAAACCCATTCTCTGTGTGGTACAGTGTCAATTCTCCATTATTACACAATACCTCTTTTTTTTTTTTTTTTTTTTGGTATTAAAAACAAGTCTGAACAAAGGAAGTGGCTTATCCTTTTTCAGATGGACAAAGTATCTGGTTTTTAGATCAGACAAGTTCAGGACCTACTGGTGTCAGTGCAGAAAAGGGAAGTGAACTGATTTATCATAGCTTTGAGACACTAATGTTCTTACGCTGCCTGAGAAAGTGCAGAGAAAAGTCTTTCTAGCTTAGAGGAGTCAAAGGGATGTCTGATGGACACACTGCATGTTGCTATAAGTTATAAAATGGCATTTCCTCCAAGCGCCCAGAGTCACTTACATAAGATTTAAGTCAAGCTAGACAAAACTTTCAATCCATTTATTAATGCTCCTGCAGTTGTCATTTCAAGGTAAGTGAAGCAATAGCCAATACTGAGCAGAGGAAGTTATTCTGTATCCAAAGACATGTAAATTAATGCAAAGTTAAAGTAAAATTAGAGCTAGACTCTTTGGCCCTCTTCAGCTCTTAAAGAAATATAACTAGTCAAGTTCAAGAAGGGGCACAAACCAAAAAACTACAGAAATGTAAGCTTTGTGCAGTCTGGGGCCATTGCCAATTGTTTGGAGGAAGGGGTAAACAGTGAGGTGGTGAAGGTCACAGATGATACTAAACTGCTCAAGATAGTTAAGACCAAAGCAGACTGTGAAAAACTTCAAAAAGATCTCACAAAACTAAGTGACTGGGCAATAAAATGGCAAATGAAATTTAATGTGGATAAATGTAAAGTAATGCACACTGGAAAAAATAACCCCAACTATACATACAATACGATGGGGGTTAATTTAGCTACAACTAAACAGGAACAAGATCTTGGAGTCATCATGAATAGTTCTCTAAAGTCATCCACGCAGTGTGCAGCAGCAGTCAAAAAACCAAACAGGATGTTAGGAATCATTAAAAAAGAGACAGACAATAAGTGGACAATATCTTATTGCCCTTATATAAATCCATGGTGCACCCACATCTTGAATACTGCGTACAGAAGTGGTCTCATCACCTCAAAAATGAAATACTGGCATTAGAAAAGGTTCAGAGAAGGGCAACTAAAATGATTAGGGATTTGGAACAGGTCCCATATGAGGAGAAATTAATGAGACTAGGACTTTTCAGCTTGGAAAATAGGAGACTAAGAGGGGATATGATAAAGGTATATAAAATCATGAGTAGTGTGGAGAAAGTGAATAAGGAGATGTTATTTACTTGTTCCCATAATATAAGAACAAGGGACCACCAAATGAAATTAACAGGCAGCAGGTTTAAAACAAATAAAAGGAAGTTCTTCACACAGTGCACAGTCAACCTGTGGAACGCCTTGCCTGAGGAGGTTAGGAGACTAGCAATATAACAGGGTTTAAAAGAGAACTGGATAAATTCATGGAGGTTAAATCAATTAATGGCTATTAGCCAGGATGTGTAAGGAATGGTGTCCCTAGCCTCTGTTTGTCAGACGGAGGTGACAGATGGCAGGAGAGAGATCACATGATCATTACTTGTTAGGTTCACTCACTCCAGGGCACCTGGCACTAGCCACCTTTGGTCTGATCCAGTATGGCCATTCTTATGTTCTTATGTTCTTGTGTTCTAATGGAGTAGTTACACTGATGCAACATATCAACGTATTGATACAAGCTGTAGTTTGTGGTAGTGCAGCTATATCAGCACAGGTATGCTAGAGATTAAAAACCCCAGTGTGGATAAGGCCCTTAGTCACAAAAATCTTTACATCAAACATTTGCTGCACCCTCTTCCCCACACCACCACCTTAAGGAGAATAGTAAAGAAACACCAAAGGAGCACCTGAGATGGTTAAAGAAGAACCAAAAGGATAATGTCCCAAGAGTGAAGAGAGCATGATTTCAAGGAGGTAGATATGATTGATCATTAGTAGCAACAGATGGAAATTGTTTTTAAGATGCTTAAGTGATTTAGCAGCAAAAGTCCTATTGATTTTCAATGAGAATTGTTCTTCTAAGTGACTTAGAGGCTTTTGAAAATCCCATCCAAAGGGTAAAGGAGTATGAAGGTAGATTTTTATCTGGAAGAAAGTAGAGACCTTGGTGAGAGCAGCTTCAGCTGAGTGAAGAAGGTGTGTAATAAGTGTGACCGGAGGGGATTCTGATAACGTTGCTGAAGAGGAACTGAAGGCAATGCTTTTGGTGCATTTGAAGCAAATTAACTTAAGTTTGTCTAATTTCAACAAAAAAAAAAAATCACACCGTTTGGAAAGAAAGTTTAAAAGAGTTTTCAAACATGCTTTAAAATATGAATTTAAGTGAAATTTAACATATGTGTTTGAACAAACATGCTTAGTAGTTTAAGCCCCAAAAGTCAGGAATTTTAATTTTAAAAATTACATCTCATACAGATAGGAATCTTTTCATTTTTACTTTAGTTGGCAGGTTTTGGCTGGCTCTTTTTGTTAGTTCAAGGACATTGCCCTGCAGGGTTTGCAGCCCCAACACTGCAGTTTGTAGCTAGTTTCTGATTTGGACTATGAATAATCTAGTTTCACAATTCAAACTCAATGAAAAAGTGAGCTAACAGCATATATGATTTTTGTGTGTGTGTAGTTTTCATTCCTTTTAGCAGGTTCCTAGTATTCCCTTCTCACATTTTGACACGTGCATGAAAATGCATAGAGTCGTATTTTCCGTAGAGAAAAGGCCCGTAGAAATGAATAGGAATGGAAATATTGTATTTTCATATAATTTTCTACTGAAATGAAGTCTTTTCTATACTTTTTTAAAGACAATCTACAGAATTTTTTGTTTCTATTAGGGCATTTCAGAAAAACCTATAGAAAGGACATTATTTTTTTCTTACACACTTTTCTTAATGTATAAAGTGAGCGTTCATTTATATATTAACATACACTATTTTGTGATCATGAAGATCATGAAGAAAAAGGAAGGAAATCAAAATTAACTGTAGTTTTATGTATGGTCTCATGGTCTGTATCTGCGGGAATAGCTTGGTCTGGTTTTAGGCCTGTGATTGCTCTGTCAAATCAATCAAAGACACTATAAAGATACAAGAGTCAAGCAGCACCAACTGGGGACTTTTTAAGGCCTCTTGCCAGACATAACAAGAGTAAATATGAAATGGCTTCATATTCCAAGAATGAATTAAGGTTGGGGTTGTGACCGGTAAACACAAAATAGCTAAAGAGTCTCTGACTTACTGACTCTGCAGACTATGAAGCCCAAATTCTCACTGGAAGGCTTCTTTTATTGATGGTATCACATCCCTTGCTGTCTGGGAGAGGTTTCCCTCTCCCAGGCACCCTGTAACGAATTCTCACATAAGCAAAACAGTGGTAAATCATCAGCATAATCTGGGAATTATTTATTTTTGCAATGTTAGCAAGATTTCATTTTTTTATCTGCTTCTCATTTTCTCTACATGTGCTATAGCTATCCTATTACTTTAATATAACCTTGGCTTCAACTCCATTACCAGTATGAGAAAAAAGTTTGGAAAATTATGCAAGTTCAGGAAGAGTAAACTGAACTCACCTAAAATAATTTACCGAGGGCTTCACAAAAAGCCATGTTGTTTATTTTTCCAGTTGGTGCTGCACGGACTGTTGGAAACATCTGTTTACCTTTTGTACAAGTAACTTGGCTTGTCACTTTATTCCAGTTAATGGGTGTGTTATCTTTCAACTGTCCTTCATAGTCTGAGATGACCTTCATTTTAGGCACACAATTTTTTGTAGTCCTATACCAATCCAGTTTTCTCAGATGGTTGTTATTGTCAGTTATTGACAACAGAAGTCGAATCAAGTAATTGGGGTTAGGAAATGCTGTTTATGCTGAAGAAACAACATTTTGGTAGCCTTCACTGGAGCTTTCTTTTTATGTATACTTTAATTTTAAGTCTTTGTCTTAATAATTTGAGTTGGGTTGAGACATAAGAGAAAATACTATAAAAATGAACAAAAGAATGGTTTATATAAAAATGAAGGAGTTAATAAAGATGATATTGGTTTCCCTTACTGATTAAGAAAATTAAAGGGATAAAGATGACACAAATCAGTAAAATGTCACTGTAAAACAGCCTGGTACACATATATCAACAGGATTATTCCGCTTTCCACCACTCTATAGGAGAATAAATCATCCTTATTTGGTACCATGCTGTCACAAATCTAGAAAACACATTTCTCCTTTTCAAGAAGATCTGAACTACCACCCCACTTAGCTACACAAATCAAGTCCTTATTGAAGTTCTTAAAAGGAAATAAAAGTTGTGTAATGATTTTCATCACTTTGCATCAGAAAACTACAATTTTTCTGCTCCTGCCCCCAATTTTCTCTAAATGAATCCCATCTAAAATCCAGTCACAAATGCCACATTGTATTACTTCATGAACTCTCCCACGCAACTTTACAATACTTTGTAATAAAATACGCTGAGGAGCTCAATGAATGAAGTGCTAATATGGGAGACCATAATTTCTTGGATTGGGCAGAGAATGTAGCAGCAATGACAGCTGAGAAATGTAAGATAGCTATATTATTCCATTTATGGTAAAGGAACTTTCAGCCACTTACTTCTACCTTACAAGGGCACGTTCCTGGAAAAAGCATTTATTTTCCATGGAAATTGTACAAATGTTAATAAGTCAATGTGTTAGGGGCATCATTTTCTGAGATACCCATTCTCTTCAATGGGAACTGCAGATTATTCAACATCTCTTTTGGGACAAGAAATCACAGCACTGGTGCTTAAGTTCTGTATGAGACCTTTGTGTCCAACTGGCACCTGCTCTGATATACATGGTAACACAAGACTGAAGATGAGTGATCCCTCACAAAATCCAAGGCCACTATCTGGCTTAACATAGCTTCCTCTCTGTGTCACCATTGAGATTATGGATAACAGCAGACATCTCCAGACCACTAGCTGTGTCAAAGCCCCCTACACAAAGTAACTTTTTGAAACAGGGTTTCAATGTAAGTGGACTGTTGTCCCCTTAGTAAAACTCAGTGGGGGTGCTTTGGTTGGCTAGCTCCCAACACTAAAAGAAAGGGGAAGTTGATGGGAAATCAGGAGTGGGGACACCCTAGCCCCTGCCCTAAGTGACCATGACAAGGTTGGGGGTTGAGCCCCTCGGCCCAGCTTTGTTGGGGTTATGAGGACTTTGCCACACAAGAGAGTTGGAGGGGTGCCCTTGACGTCAGGAAGGCCTCTGGGTAAAGGAGCAAGGACTCAGATCCTTTCGTTAGCCCATATCACTGGGGTAGTGTATAAGCCAGGAAAGTTCCCCACAGTAGCAGAACCATTCCCCCACTTACACAGGGTTTTATGTTTTTTAAACTTATGAATATTAGAGTTCCAAGTTAACATCGATCTTTGTGACATATTAATGTGAGACAAAACACTCCACAGAAATGTCTAAAAAGCCTCTCCTGTAAGTTACACATTCCTATATTCAGTCAAGGTCCATCTCTTCTGTCTGCCTTTCATTTTTGAGCTAGATAAACCAATTCTGTATGCAAGACTGGGATATGACTTGTATAAAATGAAATGGGTTTCACATATAGACAAAACTTCTCTCAACTGCTGCTGAGTTATCTACATGAAGTATGAAGTCCCTACCCATCAAAGACAAGTCCTATCAAGTGCATTTGTAACAAGAAAATCAAGATAGTGTAGTGATTAGAGGTTACAAAATTCTGTTTTGATACGATTGTATGGAATTTTACAATCTGCGGTTCATCTTTATTCACCTTTTCCAAAATGCATGGTTCAAATTTTAGAAATATTTGAAATATCAGAAATAGCTGAATTTCTGATAACAACAGAATTGATAAATTTTGAGTAATAAATTTAGATTCACACAACAAATTTGGATATAGTTTAGCTATTTTGCATAAACTTTAATGAATTTATGTTTTTGTTTTGTTTTTCTAACTGCATATATTAAATTAGAGTCCATTACATCTCAGCTATAATAATTATATATCACAATTACAATTCATGATTTTTACAATATTTTACTACTTTTCCATCAGTGTTACACAGCCATTAAATGGCTAGGGAGAACCAGCTATCTTAGCCAAAGAGATTTGGTAAATTGTGTGTTCATACTGGGTACAGAGACCCAAATAACAGTGCAAGAAACTTATAATAATAGGGATCAATCTCATTTACTACATAACATTTCTTAATTATTTTACTTTCAGGAAGTGGCATTATTGATTTTAAAAAATAAAATGCACTACAAAAGTGAAAATCAGATTACTGTGGGTATGTGTAGACTGTAGTTAAGCTAAAGTAACTGAGCTTCAGTTATCACGACCATAAAAACTGTAACAATCACTCAACTGTACCAAATATGCAAATATATTTTTTAAGTCAAGACCATTGCTACCACAGTTATACAAAACTTTTAAGCAAAACAGCTCTGTTTTTACAAAATATTGTTTATCCAAGAAACCTCAAGCTATATTATAAAGAAGCATGCACGTCATACAGTCGCAAAATTAAAGTACAAGGGAAAATATCGTTTACCACTTCAGACCGCTTGGTACAGTGCCAAAGGCTAAGTTACATCATGAAGTAATTAGAACCAGTTATTATTAGGACACAAAGACACTATCCGAAGTAGCCTTCTCATTTTGCATTCAAAAAGTTTCTGTACTGATAAATTCATTGTATCAGAAACTGAAAAATAGTCTGAATTCTTCGGAGTCCCCTTCACTGGTATTTCCAAATTCTCTGCACAGACCTTCACATATGTGTTACAGCCATTAATTACTACATGTTAAGTCTGGAAACCAGGAACTATGCACACAATACTATGTTATGGGTTTATATAGTATCATTCTGACATCACCAGGTCTTTTGATGGAGAAAAAGTAAGCACAATTACCATCTATGTATACTTGAGGCTGCAAGTTCCCAAATTTTGGCCATTAGCAAGCACTTTTTTATTTAGAATCAGAGAGTGTCTGTCAAGTTCTGATTTGTTTCCATGAAAATGATGAATTAATATAATAATTTAATGGGTAATTGCTATTTCATGTATAAACCTAAAATGATCATCAAGGTTTCTGGCAAACTACATAGACACCGTTTATTATTAAGTTGTTAAAAATAATAGAGAGTTTTAAAGTTCTCAGTTATCAGCATGCTACAAAGCCAGATAATTTTTCTTCTTTCTAGGAAGCATTAGAAGTATTTGGTTTCCCATACCATTCCCATTGCAAAACCAGCTATTTTCCCTTTATAGTGCCAGATTCAACATTCCTTGAAGCCTTTTAATACTGATTCACCTCTGCATCTTATCCCACCACAGGACAAATGAAATTTATATTAACAGCAAGCAAGGCAATCAGTATATCGGATAAAATTATCTGAGTGAAAGATAAAAGAAGAGAATACCAATATCTACAGGGGATCCTAATTACATTCATGTAATATAACAAACTGGACTTTAAGATTTTACAAAGCTTATGCATCTACCTGGGAAACTACAATACAAGAAACTGCTCCTTCGCCCATCCAGAAATTCTGATCTCTGGATGGACTACTGAAATTCCAGAAATAATTTTCATCTCCATTATTTATCTGAGATAAAGATGATGATGTATTAGTTCTGATATTGTCAAATAAAAAAATAACAAGTCAGGCCCCCCAAACCCATGAGATTGGATTAAAAGAAACACTACATTTTTTTACTTTTGGGATTCTGCTAGACTTTTAGTGCTGGAACATTTAGGGTTCATGTTTACAAGCTTTCGTCCACAGCCATAAAAGCTAGAAGCTCAGATTTTCTTTGAAATGAAAGCTGAGTTTATCAATTAATAATCTGATTCCCAATTTAGTGGAACTTTAAAAGAAATAGTAATTATTGTGAGACTTGTTCAAATCACAATAGGCAGCTCTAGCTCTTTGTAATTCTAAAACTTGCCTTTTCCCACTGCATTTATTTCAGTGTCAAGATTCATTTGAAATTTTGGCTAAGATAGAACGCACCACAACAACTCTATCCACAGCATGAAGGACTTAAGAGACTCTGTAGTTCTTTAGAACTGTAACAGGGACCAACACTGACTTCTTGGGGTGGCCTAGGCTCTTCCAGTGTCCACAATCAGTACCAGAGATTAACCTATCAGTTGTCTCCTTGCTGAATCATCTTATTCCTCAAATGACGAAAGGGTTGATCTCTGAAATCGAGTGAGTGACTGCCAAAGACATAAAAGTTTGCGAACCCTGCCAAATCTGCCATTGTTATGGGGATCTCCCTCATTCTTAGGAGCATGCAAATCTTTCCAATTTACTTATCAAATTTCTTCTTTTACTGGGAAATACATAAGGCCACTTGGCATGCTCATTCTACACACAGCACTTATTCGCAACAGTGGTATTTGGGGCAAATGCACCAATATACAATACTGAAATTATAAGGTGTTGGGAAAGATGTAGAGCAGGAGTCAGCACCATTCAGAAGTGGTATGCCAAGTCTAATTTAAGGTTTCACGTGCCAGTAATACATTTTAACATTTTTAGAGGGTCTCTTTCTAGATGTTTATAACACATAACTAAATATTGTTGTATGTAAAGTAAATAAGGTTTGTAAAATGTTTAAGAAGCTTCATTCAAAATTAAATTAAAATGCAGAGCCCCCCAGACCAGTGGCCAGGACTTGGGCAGTGTGAGTGCCGCTGAAAATGAGCTTGTGTGCCACTTTCGGCATGCATGCCGTAGGTTGCCTACCCCTGGTGTAGAGGCTATGTCTACTAGCTTAACAATTCCCAGTACACAAGCTTGTTACAATTAAAGGAATGGAGGAAAAACTTCATAAAAGCAAAAAGTTCTTCCGAGCACCAAAATGGCAAAACAATACATGCTGTTAATACCACTTGAACATGCATCCTTCACAAGAGATTAGGAAACTATTACTCCAGCTAGATAGAACTAAATTGCTGCTGCATCGTAATATCGGTTGTAAACTGAAGCGATAAAAGAACAAATTGCACATGATATGAATAGCCTGATCCAATCTTACTAAACCCTTGTATTTTAGTAGACCTGTAACTAGGAAAGTGGAGGTACGTTAACTTTGTGGAAATAATCTGTAGTAATGTTATTAACCAGTTTGCACCCTTGGCTCAGACATTAACACTTATGTCATTATCTGGTATTTAAATTACTGAATAGTCTGAGCTGGCTGATTGCAACAGGAAATGAACATGCCCTTCTCCTTACCAGAGTGAGTGACCTACACAGGAAGTGACACAGGAAGGCTTGCAAGAAAAAAAGCTACTTCAAACAGGCCCTTGCCTGCCACCCTGTAAAAGGTAGCAATTTAGCTTTAGGGGAAATGTGCTAATTTGTGGGCACATACCTAGGTCCTGTCTACACATGCAAGTTTGTGCGCAGTAAAGTAGCTTTGAGCGCTGTAACTCCAACGTGTACAGCTGCCAAGCCACTTAGTCATAGGCACTGACTCCATGGGTGCACCGGGGCTGCAGCACCCATGGGGAAAAACTGGTGGGTGCTCTGCACCCACCTGCAGCTCCCCACCCCAGCTTTGCCTCCTCCTCTGAGCGTGCCATCCCCACTTCTCCCTTAGCTCCCAGCGCTTGCTGTTTCATGGCGTAACAAGCTGTGGGAGGGAAGGGGAAGAGTGGGAATGCGGCACACTCAGGGGTGGAGGCAGGGAGGAGGTGGGGCTGGGGCAGGGATTTGAGAGAGGGGTCCAATGGGGCAGGGAGGGGGCAGAATTGGGGCAAGGACTTTGGAGAAGGGTTTGGAATGGGGGTGGGACAAGGATGGATTAGGGCAGAGTCAGGGGCGGTGTGGGGCTCAAACACCCTCCTGCGCCATGAGAAGTTGGCACCTATGCATCCAGTGCACAGAAACTGCGCAGATGCAGCGCGCGAAAAAAAAATCCACCCCAACAAGAGGCATAGATAGAGCTTTCTGTACCGGGACTACAGCACTGCGGTCCCAGTGTAGACACCGTGGTAATTACAGTGCTGCAATTGGTCCCCAGGAGGTGTTCCACAATGCCTGTTCTCACCTCTCCGGTCATTGGTTTGAACTCTACTGCCTTGTCCTCAGGTGACCAACCATCAGCCCCACCTTATACATTCCTTTGCAAATTTGAAAGTCCTCTTCCTGTTTGCTCGGTGATATGTGCAGTGGTCTCAGCGCATCTTTCCAGGAGGCCATACCTGCTCCATGTACCAGGTGATTCCCTGCTTGGAGCAATGCCGAGCTGCTGGACTGCTCATTTGGGGAGATCAGGCAGTGCAGTCACAGCTGGGCTCCAGCCATTGGAATTATAATACCTGTGGACAGATTTCTAGGTGCATGATAGAAAAGGGCCATGACTGGAACACATTGCAGTGCAGGGTCAAAGTGAAGGAACTGCGGAACGCCTACCACAAGGCATGGGAGGCAAACCACTATTGCGGTGCTGCGCCCCTGAGTTGCCGGTTCTACAAAGAGCTGGATGCAATACTCAATGGTAACCCCATCTCCACACCCCTATGGATACTTTGTTGGCTTGCATGCCAGTTGAGAGTGGACTGAGCCAGGAGGAGAGAATCTTGGATGAAGAGGGAGAAGGGGAACGAGAGGCAGAGGATGACTCGGAGGCCAGAGATGCATGCAGTCAGGAACTCTTTTCTACCACAGAGGAGCCTAGCCAGTCACAGCAGTCAGATCGTGGTGAAGCACAAACAGGAAAGGAGAGCCTTGGTAAGTGGATCTGATTTTGGGAATTGCTGAAGAGAGTTGTTGGGGGCAGGAAGGTTGCAGAAAGCAGGCTTGTCTCCCACCTCCTGCCTCGTTTGAGTGGCAGAACAGGCTGTTGATACATTCCTTCACTTCATGAGAATCTCCCTCAGAGATCTCCAGGAAACTCTTGTGGAGATACTGCACAATCTGTTGCCTCAGGTTCCTTGGCAGAGCTGCTTTGTTTCTTGCCCCATTAACGATAACTTTCCCATGCCACTGTGATCCACAAGCACCTGGAGAACCACTGAGAAATACCCCTTCTGATTAATGTACTCGGGGGCAAGGTGGTCTGGTGCCAGAATTGGAATGTGTGTGCCCTGCATTTATGGAAGCCCATCTGTACAAAGCCATCCACAATCTCACGCATGTTGACTAGAGTCATGGTCTTTCGGAGCAGGATGCAATTAATGGCCCTGCACACTTCCATCTACACAACTACAATGTTCAACTTTCCCACTCCAAACTGGTTAGCGACCAGTCAGTAGCAGTCTGGAGTAGCCAGCTTCCACAGTGCAATCACCACGCGCTTCTCCAACAATACGGCGGCTCTCATTCTTGTGTCCTTGCGCTGCAGGACTGAGCTCCTCTCACAGTTCAATGAATGTGGCTTTCCTCATCCAAAAGTTCTGCAGCTGCTGCTTGTCATCCTATACATGCATGGCGATGTGATGCCACAACTCAGTGCTTGTTTCCCGAGCCCAAAAGCAGTGTTATACTGTGGTCAGCACCGCCCTAAATGCCACAAACCTTCTTGTGTCATAGCTAGTATGCGAGGTGAGATCAACGTCACACTCCTCTTCTATAATTTGTAGCTTAAGGAATAACTCCACTGCCTCTCATGACGTGTTGGTCAGTGTGAGCAGCATTCTGGTCAACAGCTTGGGACTCATTCCTGCAGCCAGAAAGAGGCAGGACAGGGCGCGCAGTACACAAACCATTGAAAGATGGTGCCAAATGCGGACAGAAACACAGGGATTGCTGATATGCGAAGTAATGCATCACAGGGCATTGAGACAGGACTCAGGATGTCCCGCGATCCCTTCCACCTTCCCACAAGTCTTAGCAGCAAAAGAGAAAAGGGTGCTCTGTGGGATAGCTGCCTAGGGTGCACTGCTTTCAATAGCATGGCAAGTGTGAACACACTATGGCACAGGCAGCTGTCAGTGTGAACACACAACAGCGGGTTTTTTTGGTGCTCTCCGAGCGGCACTGTAACTACTGGCGCTGTAACTTTGCAAGCGTAGACGTGCCCTTAGTTGCTTCATTGTAATAATTTTAAAGCACTAATAAATCACAAACACTTGTGCGTGCATCAAAGCATGTGTTGTCAGGACCAATTTTTGGGAAGCATTCTGTGCTTCCCTGACACTGCAGAAATAGGGACTCATTCTTCTCTTGCGAAATCACTGAATCTAACTATTGGAAATTGCCAGTGCTTTAACATAGATTAGCAACAGACAGACAGATTTGCTGCTATGTGCTGAGTGAATCCTTGCTCTCTTTAATGAGACAAAGGGACTAATGGAGGCAAGAAAAGAAAAGAGAGGAAATGTACTTTGGAACCTGTTTTTATCCTTCTGTAAATTCAGATTTTAAGTTTTTAATCTTACTGGGGATAAGACTATAGTCCAGGGTTTGACATGGTGGGGTCAAGAGCCAGAATAGTAACAATAGGGAAGTGTAACAACGCACTCCCTCACAGTGGTTATTGCCCATAGAAGAGCTGCCTTTGAGCTGCTAAATTAAAATTCACTTTGTCTGACTGCCATTATCAGTAACCTATTGCCAAAGGCAAGATAATAGTGCACTAAGTGCCTGCAATTATCATTACACTGGATAAGCGGTACCGCAGAAGGGTTTAAGTTGGTGAAAAAAAGAAACTTTATTTTGAAAAGAAGGCAGAAGAGAAAATGTGAATGAGTGGAACAGACTTTTAGCAAAAAGCGAGCTTTCAGTTCTATTACTAGTCTAAGGGCTGGTCTTCACTGGTGGGGGGCGGGAATCGACTGAAGACATGCAACTTCAGCTACATGAATAACGTAGCTGAAGTCGGCGTATCTTCAGCCGACTTACCTGCCGTCCTCATGGCGGCGGCAGTCGGCGGTGTGCTCCCCCGTCGACTCCAGCTTGCGCCTCGCGTCAAGCTGGAGTTACGGGAGTCAACAGAGTGCCGCGGACGATCCATTTCTCGCGTCTTCATGAGATGCGAGAAATCGATTGCTAACAGATCGATTGCTACCCGCCGATCCGGCGGGTAGTGAAGACATACCCTAATTCTTCCTTCTTGGCATAATCCTTCTTCCTTCTGATTAACAACTGGGGGAAGAAGGGATATGCCCTTCATCTGAAAATTATATCCCCACATTAGCAAGGGAGCAGATGAGCTAGGGCAGAGATTCTCAAGCTGTGGTCCACAAACCACTGGTGGTCCGCGAGCTCCATTCACGTGGTCCACAGATAGTCCCCTCTAAGGTACGTGCCTTAGAAGAAGACGGGGTGGGAGGAATTTGGGATGTGCAGGGCTGCGGTGGCCAGAGAAAGAGGCAAATTTCCCTAGATCTAGGGCTGTGACTGCCAGGGAGAGATGGCCCTCCTTCCCAGTCTCAATTCTGTGGCTGCTGTGGCAGAGGAGAGACCCCTCTCCTTCCCAACCCCTGCTCGGGGGCTGCTGCAGCAGGGGAGAAACGGCACATCCATCGCATTAGAAAGGTAAAACTACTGATATTAAAATATGAGTTGTGTGCTTTTATTTGTAGAACAAAAAATCTTTAATAATTATTAAGGGTTTTTTTTATATAGTGTTTTTATCCAAGTGCTTTACAATAGTTAGCTAATGGTACAAACAACATTTGGAAAGATTGTTAAGAGGTCTGCCGTGACCCTCAGCAATTTTCAAGTGGTCCACAAAAGAAAATTTGAGAACCCCTGGACTAGGGGACCCATTTCTGACTCACATAGTGCCTCTTTAAATAGCTCATATGACATACAGGGCTTAAAAGCTGGCATAACAGTCACTCAGAGCATATCACCAGACTGGTGTCCCCTTACTATTTTACACAGTTCCTGAAGTGGAAGAAGGGAGTATGCCAAGACAGGTATGGGAATGGCTGAATATATTTGGGACCTGGCTATTCTCAGATACAGGGCAGCCCAGTGGCATCCACGAGTAGTTACCATACATTAGATTTTCCCATTTAACTCAGTGGGAATATTCAAGGGCGCAAGTGTTCACACGATCAGGGCTTAAATATTCCACACTATTAGTGATATTTCAAAGTCCGTTATCCATTATGCTGAAGTACCATACAGTCCCCTCTCCCAACTAGTTCTCAACCCATTGTTGCATTCACTGATTAAAATAGTGAAGCATTCATTTATTTTCCAGATTCAGCATGCAGTCAAGAAGATTGTGATTTTTTTTCTAGCAGAAATGTTTTGGAGCACTTTCTGAAAAATAATATAAATTCAAAATGCATTACAAGTTACTAAGTAACTGTAACACATTCTGGTCTTATTTATTATGTACTGCCATTTACAGATTTAAGTACAAAACAGAAAACAATTCGGAGACAAACTGCAAAATGCAAGTCCTTATCAATTTACTTCATTGTATTTGAAGTTTAGGCCCCTCATTATAACATCTATGGTAGAAGATATTATAGTTAAGGATGTCAGTAGACGTTCACCATAATCCCCATGTTCAGTCATTGCTACTTTTTTCTCCCTAGAATATTTAATTTGGGGCTGAAAACTTCCCATGTTTATTTTCAGTTGAAAGATTTTCTTAAAAGCTTGAGATAAATCAAGTCATCAGGTCCTCCTCCTCCCCATTATTTCAGTGAGAAAAATAAATATTCACCATTAGAAAATGAACAGAATTAGATTATTATTAAGTATTTATTACTGGTGAGCTCAGAGACCCCAGTCAATCAGTATGTGAACCTCAGTGTGTTAGGACCTGTACAAGCATAGAATTTTTCTACTAAGTAGATTATTAAATATTTCTGCTGGTATACAGAATATGTATAATGTTGGTTCATATTACAATCAGAACATGAATTCTATTGGTTATATAGATTTATACTGTTGGAAGGATTTTATTTCATATGCTAGTTATATTTGCTCCCCTCATATATATAACATGCCTGATCCTGAAGGCACCTAAATTGCTCTAACAAAAGTATCATAGAGGTCTTACCCATTGCTGAATAGCACATCTTTCTGGAGAGGAAAGTAGCAGCAATGTTAAACTTCACTTTTTAGAAAGCAGGAGTGCAACCCAGTTACTGCTTCCATTTAAAGTTTATTGGTTATATCACAGCCAAATAGCAAGTAAACCTCATCCAACCTACATTTGGAAACTCGCTGGGAAACTCTGGGTATGTGAAAGCGCTACATGAAATCTCTTTTTACTGTTTGTGGTTCCTGAAACAACATGACTTATTGGTCTGACTACTGCTTCTTTTGTTCATCTTGTCTTTGTCTGTAGGACCCCCACTATCAGACAATAAGCTCACTTGACTGCCCAGCCCATAGTAAAGTTGAGCTGCTGACTGTGATTTATGAGGGAGCAAGCTGTGCAAAGCATTAGGGACTCTGACCCTTGTGAATTGTCTGTTAGGCCATGGAAAAATACAATGCCAAAGAATATATGTTAGTAGGAAATCAGCACATCTATGCACTGAAAGTTCATTTGCTGCTTTTGCCAATCTCATTATCATAGTTTAAGATGTCATTAGAGAACCAAAGACATGTGGTAGGTAAAAATTTATGCTATCTGATTATGTAATTACCAATCTCAATACAACTGCTTTTGCAGTTATAGGAGATGTTTGCTTAGTGCACAGCAGGGAACCAGATACACAAATCTTTAATCCAGTAGGAAGCAGAAAACATCCTTCTCCTCTTTAATGAAAACAAGAATCCATGTTAAACCTATTTCATGTGGTCTGAGCAGGAGACTGTCACTGTAAAAACAACACAACAGTGTCATGTTGCATTACACTTCAGTAGCCCACCTGAGATTACAGAGACTGATAGTCTGTTTTGAAACACCAGTGAATTTCATTTCTCACCAAAACAAGAGTGAAAACTTGGGAGGCTCTCTTCAGAATTGATTTCTACAAGATTGCTTAAAACTGCTAAGGAACAAACTACAAGGATGCAGAGAGTCGAACAAGTATGGAGAAAAATTAGACACTTTCTTTATGCAAAACCACTGTTGACCTCAAATACATGACTGCTGAACAGTAGATTGCAATTCCAAATAACTGCATTTTTGCAATGTTTTCATTTCAGTATCAAGATTTATTTGTCATTTTAAGCCAAGCTATAATGTATCACATGAACCCAATTTGAAGCATAAGGGACTAAAAAATCAGGCTAACCTGACCTTAGGAAAGGTCAATAGGTAATAATGTAGCACCAGAATTATAAAAAGACCCTAACTGGAGGCCAACACAGCAACTAGTAACTTGTAAATGTAGAGCCGTTACTAAATACTCAGATTTCATTAAGAGGCTCATTAAAATTTACAACAGTTATAATAAAGACAAAAGTGAGCTTTTGCAAATAGTTTCATTTTTTCTTATTCCAATAAATATCTAGGGATTGAGCTGTATTAAGCAATGTTACTTGAATTAAATATGTTTTAATAATCATTTAAGTTGGCAAAAGAGGACACACTGTAATAAATTACATGTAAGTTTACTTTAGGGTGATTTTGCTAATTGCACCCACAAAAATTACTTAGCTTATTCATTTCTATGTACATAAACTTCAGATCTGCATGTGTTGGTGAATTATGTCCATATAGATACCCTTTTATATACATTATTATATTAGTTTGTACACACGAACAAATATGCTAACAATTACTGTATTTAAGAATTATTATGTCTGGAGAAATATCAAAGATATGGTCATTACATTATGTTTTGGGTTGTTGATGGGAGTAGGAAGGAGAGAGCACTCTGCCTGCAGCAGCTTTGGTGGTTCAGCCCTAGGAGGTGAGCAAGTGAGGCAGGAAGCCAAACTGAGTGGGCTATTGCTCCAGGCATGGCTTAAATTCACTAGAGGTCTGAAGGTTCCTGCATCACAGTAAGACTGGTTCCAACCGCAGTTAAAATCCAGTCAGTTGCCAAAAAAAACCCCAAACGAAAAACAGGAGTTGGCAACACTGCACCTATCATCAGAATAGTGAAGCCTTCTGGACAAACTGAAGGGAGTACTGTGAAGGTTCTCAGGGTACCCTGGACTATGAGTCACCCCTGCCTCTAGCAAGAGGTAGCCTTGCCTGAGTCGGCTGGGGTTAGGTCCCGAAAGCCTGGTAGGCACTTCAGCACTCTACTCTGGGCTATACTAGACCTGTCTTTTCCATGAAGGTTAACAGCTGCATCCCAGTTCCCAAGTTCCCTTGAAGCGCTCCACTCTGATATCACAGAAATCCCAGTTTCTCTGTCCCCAAAGAAGCAGAGTACTCCCAATTTATGAGGTTTACTTTACATCACTTCCTCTGTAAACCACACAACCCTTGTGGGCTCTTACAATAAAACAAAAGTAGGTATATTTAAGAACGAATAGAGATTCAACTAGAAACGAAAGAGAGAGATGGAAAAAATGATTGCAGTACAGAACAAAATAATAAGACAAGAACTAGGGTTTACACTTATCAATAGTTAACTTTTCTATCTAATAAAGCAAGTTTTCCTCACACAGTTCATTCTATTGCAATGCTGACTTGCTTCACAGGAACCAAGGTACAACTTTCATGAAAACACCCCTGCTCCTCAAGTTGTTTCCTCAGTGAATGGATACAAAGTCTATCTCCCCATTCTGTGTTATGCTGAAAGTCTTTTGTTTGTATTCATAGACAGGATGATCCACTGTCTGTTGTAATGTTCCTTTTTTACCTCCAAGTGGTCTTGATTGTCTGTAGTTGTCGTTGATGGTTTTCCATTGATAGTTTTGGGATTGTGCAAGGCTCGATAACTGAGCCTGGCATCACATCACCAGCTAACAAAAGAGGAGTGACAACTCCCTCCTGCTTCAATGTACCATCACGTTGACTTATCTCCTAGTGACTAATTTTTACTCCAAGACCATAAAGCATACTTTCAACATAGTTATATTATTTAAATATTACATGTACATACATACATACATGATATAGTTGGGGATTGGTCCTGCTTTGAGCAGGGGGTTGGACTAGATGACCTCCTGAGGTCCCTTCCAACCCTGATATTCTATTAATCTATCTCACAGTGATTATGAGTTTTGATAAGTTACGAGCTTTCTGTGGGCACCTTTCAGGCTACCCGTTTTAAAGAAACACGTTCAGTGTAATGAAAGTTGTTTGCCAATAATCATTAGCTACTTTAACATTTTCTTCTTCATCCACCCCACACATATTCTATATACAGAACGAGACATGCATACTCCTAAGTATGAATTATGCATGAATATTGGCATAGCACACTGATTCTGACTTTTTACACTACATATCGCGTATTGTGTGTGCACTCAAGACAGACATGGACTAAAGCAGTCTTGCTTTTGAAGATCTGGGCTTTTGAGTATGATATTTAGAGAGAGAAAAGATGAAACCTCAAGTCCTTTGAGTTTTCAGGAGAGTTGGCTCTGAATCACTGGATTTGAATCTATTCCTATGATGCTGGGTCAAGATTACAGCCTAAACTGAAAGGGACTACTTACTAGATGAGGGTCAGATGTGGCCCAGATTGCACCTGAAGAGGTCACAAAATTCTAGTGCTCTGGAGAAAGAACAAAAAGCAGAAACAAATCATTTTGCCTAAAATATTTCTGGTATTGTTTCAATTTGGCCCACTGAATAGGCTTTCTGATCACTTGGCTCAGATGCCCAAAGCATTCTGGCATTCAAGCCTTGTTTTCTCTATTTGGCTCAATAACATGGACAGCCTACAAAGCCTGAGGACAAACTGTTTCTATTAACCGCTCTTATAAAGAGTGAGCCAAGAAGCCACTGGTTTCCAACAAAGCAAAAATTCTTCATAGTTATAAATATTAATTAAAAAGACATTCAGTGTATTCCCATGTAGAGAAAAACAGCTTAACGCAGATCATGATAATTTCTAAATTTTGTAAAGCACAATAAGGACAGAGCACTCTGGTTTTGTAATTAAAACAGAAACACGACCTTTCTTCCTGGAGTCTCAACTCCAAGATCAGCTTTCAACCCAAGTACCTTGATGTTTATTAAACCCCAACCTGTCTAAAGGATTGAGTTACTCAACATTCAACAGCAGCTTAACCTCTTTTACTTAATTTCTTTCCTAGGTAACTACCCAAAATGAATTAAATGTTTTCTAAATACATGGCCTGGGGCAGAGTCTAAGCCAGATCCATGCCTAGGCAACAGAGGAAGCTATTGGAGACCATCAAATGAAGAATAAAATGTTCATGAGAGTTAAATATATAACTTGGGTGTCAGAAATTTATAGGAATGTGTAAATACGGATCACTGCAGTCTACAGTTTGATAATATGTAACAATTAAATCCTTTTATGAAGCTCACAGTGTGTAGGATCAATTACTACACTCCTATAATCTGTTATTTTTCATTGAGAAGTTGCTGGTATCAGTTAACAGGTTCAAATAACCTTGAGGTTAAACTGTCCCCACCCCTCCGACTCCCTCTGAAGGTTTCATGTTATTGAAGCTGCTCTCATCAGGGTGCCCTATGTCTCCTCCTGGACAAATCTCAGGGCTTCTACTCTACCATGAACCTCTGGCCTCCTTCCTGCTTTTGATTCTGACAATCATCATAATCTTTTTGATGCCTTATCCGCAGTGGGTTTGTGAGATACCATCCTCTCCAGATTGTCCTACAGCATTTTTGCATGGTTCTCTCCTGCACTTTTCTGCTCTCTACAGAGTTCCCCAGAGACCTGTTCTTGACCCTATGCTCCTCCCCCTTTACAATCTCATGGCTTCAGCCATCATCAGGACACTGATCATTTGTAATTCACGCTCCACATCACTGAACTGTTTCCTGGTACCATTTCATCTTCTTTCTCCAACATCACCTCTTGGATATCTCTTTTTAACTGAACATAGCCAAAAACAAGTTCTGTATCTCTCCTTCCAAATCTCCTATTCTGCCCTCCTTTTCTATCAATGTCAATACCGCCAACACCCCATGACTCAGGCCCAAAAATTGGGACAATTTTTTAACTCCTGCCTCTTCCCTGGCACTCCGCACACAGCCAAACCATTTCCAAATCCTGTTGCTTCTTCTTCCTCTTAACCTCCAAGATATGTTCATTTCTCTGCATCACTGCAGCCAAGCCTCTTATTTAGGCGCCATCATTCGTTCTCTGTACCATCTACTGATTACTGCAACTTCCTCATCTCCGATCTAGCAAATACACACACAGAACTATGGTGACCAGACAACAAGTGTGAAAAATTGGGACACGGGCTGAGGGGGGAGCAGTAATAGGAACCTATATAAGAAAGACTCAAAAATCGGGACTGTCCCTGTAAAATTGGGACATCTGGTCACCCTATGCAGAACCCTTCTTCAGTTTGCATAAAGTGCTGGCAACAAACATTTTCTTTACCTGTTTGATCTTGTAACATCCTTTTCTCAAGTCCCAGCTCTACGTTCCTATCTGATATTGTATCAAATTTAAGGATCTTGTCAGTTCCTTCAAAGCCCCATATAAAACTTTACTACTCTGTATTTATCCTCCCTTATCGAGATTTGTTTTGTCCTCTACTCCATTTGATCTGCAAATGTTCCCACCCTCATGCAATTATTTATCAGATTACATGCAATCACCACACTCTCTTCTATGCATATCCCCTTATACATGTTATAACTTCCGTGAGTACTAGACTTTTACTCTGTCCACTGTGAAATCGCTCAAAGATCCACTTTTGTCATGTGGCCTAGAATGAATCAAGTTGCCAGTTACTCCCTTTCCCATTGTCTATACTTTTTTGTCCCTAGACCGTGAGTTCCTCCAAGCATGGACTATTTCTCGGAAATATAAACAAGTGTATGGAAATTGCCTAGTACACAGTGGATGCTACCACAAATAAATTACAAGTCATCTAAGTCACCTCCCTTGACAACGCAAGATTTCTCTCTACAGTGACTTTCTAGTACTTTACCTAATAGAATTCATTGTTAAGAAGTTGTTCCCATTTTTTGTTATACATTTTCCTTTTTTTAATTTCATCCATTGTAATGAAATGATGACAACAAACAATAGGCACAATTACTATATTTATCAGATGCACAGCATGAACTCAGACTAGAATCCTTGTTTCTCAGATCCAAAATCACAGGCATCTTTCACTGCAGCTACAGGTGACATACCTACTGGCATAGAGTAAGCCCCATATCCTTTCTGTGGGCCAGCCAGTAGAGGACAGTAACACACATTCTCATATAAAGTCAGTACATTACACTATGAGCAGTTTTATCCCTCCAGACCAATTAAAATCCCTCTCCATTCTTGTGTTTATAAGCACCCAGTACTCATGAGTACTTATTACGTGCCACATACCTATATCTGTAGTCATAATTTAGCTATCTCAATTTAGTCATATCAAATATTTCTTTCCTCCAGTCAAATTAATGAGCTATTTGCAGTCTTTATCTGTAGTGGGTTTTTTTTTTCTAAAGCTATCCAAGCACAATTCATATAAAAAAATAAGAGAGTGGAAAACACCTTCAGAAAGAGAAGAAGGG
Organism: Dermatemys mawii; assembly: GCA_007922305.1. Classification (NCBI taxonomy): domain Eukaryota; kingdom Metazoa; phylum Chordata; order Testudines; family Dermatemydidae; genus Dermatemys; species Dermatemys mawii. Next base: position 6,091,479 of record ML677355.1, on the reverse strand, counting down.
AACAGAGAAAGAGGCATCTGCACACTAAAGTACTTGTAATTGAGAACAGGTCAATATAAATTAGGTGGTACATATGGCAACAACCACTGCCAATTAACAAGCATCCATCTGATACACTGGCTTTCTCCATATTCCCCATATGGGAATCAGGTGCTTTATCTATACCTGCTTGGTACATGGTAGCGAGGCGGTGTGGTGCCCCACCACCCCACAGAGGGACGAGCCTCCCCAAACACCAAAGTGGGCGGCGCTAGGGAGTCCTGCACCCACTCCTCAGAGGTCATGGTACAGGACAGGAAGTATAGAAGCTCAGCCTGGAAGCTCACTTGGGAGGCGCCACTAAGGAGGCCAGATGCTGCTGACGGAGCTTGCGACCAGGAAGCCCCAGCGACCCATGGTGAGCCTGAGAACTGGCTGAGCTTACCCCGTGCTCACCGCCTCGCAGAGGGACGAGCCCTGGCCAAATCCCTCTACATACACCTTTTACTATCCACTTTGTAGTACATTTTCTGTGGGCTGTTACAACAGTGAATCACCAGCCTTTGACTGGTATACAAAAGACATATGCAGCTTGAAGTAGCATTTTGACATACTATTGAAAGTCTCTCAGAAATGAAGTAAGATAAACACAATCCAACAGGACAAGCCAACCTGAGGTAAAGAAGACAGTAAGAAGAGCTTGAAACTTATACACAACACCGTGAATAAAACATTTATTCCAACACAGGGCACATGAAAGAGACCCACAACGTTAGTACTAAAAATGGGCCAAATGCACAAAGCTGGATTCTAGAATAAGATTCAAATTAGAATTCTCCCATAGTTTGAAGGTTTGTTTTTTTAAAATGAAAGCTGTCAGTTCAACACTATCTCTAGCTCTGACACTACGTGAGCTGATTAATAGGAACTCTCCTCCTGGAAATGATGAAGTGGCTGAATTGTATCACAAGCTTTGCTGTCTCTTTACGCTCTGAAGTGGAAATCCAGACCTCCAGTACCTGGTGAAGGGCTGAACATAAATTCTAAAGTTGAGCAGAGATGCACATCCAGCTCCCCAAAGCAGTGAGGAGCTGCACAAGGAGCCTGTCAGCAGGCCTTCACATGCTCTCCTCTCCCATCCTCCATCTTACCCTGTCTGTGACCTGCCCATGCTATCTATGAAGCTACATTTCTCTGCTTGTGGGGAATGCACATTTATTACAATTTGAGACAATCTGTTCTTGCACACATGAAGCACTAGAAATTAAAATATTTTATAAAGGTTCATAATTACTTGAGACGTGTATATTTTTAAACTAAAGTTGCATGGGCAAGGAATCTTAGCATGACTGACACTGATGTGCCTGTAGATTTGGTGCAAGAACAAACAAAGCTTACTGAATTTCACACATTTACATACAGAATATATCCCCATTGGAAGGCACAAAGTGTTAATATGATGTATGGGGAATGACCACACATTTCTCCAGTTCCCATTAATAAATTATGATTGGCTAAGCTCCCAATGCATCACTCTGGAAATTTGTCTCAACAGAGGTTCCTGAAACATAACTGCAACCCTGCTTTTAATGTTATGCTCATTGCACTTAAAAGAATATTATAAAGTTGTGTAGGAAATCAATGCACCGCAGTGTGCTATCGGTCACTTCAGTACTGTTAGCTAAGCTAAATGTCTCCACTCATCAGTAAGAAGATTAACAGTACGTACCCATGTGGAGAAGTCATGAAACAAGATGGGCCGTAAAAAGGAAACATTCCTCACAGATCATGTCATAGACTGACCACGTGACTATGGGATGGCAGCAAGACTATATAGATCTGCCTTTCCATAGTTACCAGAGAGAAAAAGAAGAGGACAGCCTCCTGGGGCTGTGGAAGAGAACCTGGGAGGAGATCTAAGCGCAGACAGACAAACCAGAGAAAGGTACAGAACCTTGGGAAGGGATAAAGCATGTGAAGGAAAAGGGACTGCAGCAACACATTAAAGATGTGGGTCCCTACGCTGGTGTTTACACTGGGGTTTAATTACACTGGTCTACAATTTTTTAGAAGTCGTCTGCTTCAGAGATAAAATGTGATATTTATTATGTATTTTGATGTGCTGAATTCAAATATGACAATTAAAACAATGGATTGGCTACTGTTTCTAAGATATTTAAGTTTTTACATTTTATGTCTATGTACATTGTGTAGATAGTAGAGTTTTAATCATAAATTGTAAACCTAGGTCTTTTCATGTGTTTATGGTTGCTTTACATGATAATATTTCACCTGTCCTGTTTATGTAACACTTTAAAAATCAGCAAAAGGGTTATAGAAATAAAATGTATTATGAAACAAAAGGCAAAAAACTATTATGTACATAGTTTAGTCCTATTCAGTGTCTACTCGGCGCTTCTTGGCTTGTCTCTTGTATTCATTAAATGGAGCATCTCTTGTCACTGTCCAGCAACAGTCTGCAAGCATTGATGGGCTCCATTTGCCCTGATAGCATTTCTCCATTGTTGCAATGTCCTGGTGAAATCGCTCGCCGTGCTCGTCGCTCACTGCTCCGCAGTTTGGTGGAAAAAAATCTAGATGAGAGTGCAAAAAATGTATCTTTAGTGACACGTTGCAACCAAGGCTTTTGTATGCCTTGAGGAGGTTTTCCACCAACAACCTGTAGTTGTCTGCCTTGTTGTTTCTGAGAAAATGTATTGCCACTGACTGGAAGGCTTTCCATGCCGTCTTTTCCTTGCCACGCAGTGCATGGTCAAATGCATCATCTCGAAGAAGTCCATGAATCTGAGGACCAACAAAGACACCTTCCTTTATTTTAGCTTCACTTAACCTTGGAAATTTTCCATGGAGGTACTTCAAAGCTGCTTGTGTTTTGTCAATGGCCTTGACAAAGTTCTTCATCAGACCCAGCTTGATGTGTAAGGGTGGTAACAAAATTGTCCTTGATTCAACAAGTGGTGGATGCTGAACACTTTTCCTCCCAGGCTCCAATGACTGTCGGAGTGGCCAGTCTTTCTTGATGTAGTGGGAATCTCTTGCACGACTATCCCATTCGCAGAGAAAACAGCAGTACTTTGTGTATCCAGTCTGCAGACCAAGCAAGAGAGCAACAACCTTCAAATCACCACAAAGCTGCCACCGATGTTGGTCATAGTTTATGCACCTCAAAACTTGTTTCATGTTGTCATAGGTTTCCTTCATATGGACTGCATGACCAACTGGAATTGATGGCAAAACATTGCCATTATGAAGCAAAACAGCTTTAAGACTCGTCTTCGATGAATCAATGAAGAGTCTCCACTCATCTGGATTGTGAACAATGTTGAGGGCTGCCATCACACCATCGATGTTGTGGCAGGCTACAAGATCACCTTCCATGAAGAAGAATGGGACAAGATCCTTTTGACGCTCACCGAACATGGAAACCCTAACATCACCTGCCAGGAGATTCCACTGCTGTAGTCTGGAGCCCAACAGCTCTGCCTTACTCTTGGGTAGTTCCAAATCCCTGACAAGGTCATTCAGTTCAGCTTGTGTTATGAGGTGTGGTTCAGAGGAGGAGGATGGGAGAAAATGTGGGTCCTCTGACACTGATGGTTCAGGACCAGAAGTTTCATCCTCTTCCTCTTCCTCGTCTGACTCAAGTGAGAATGATTCTGGTGCATTAGGAACCGGCAGTCCTTCTCCGTGGGTATTGGGCATACAGCTGATGGAATGTTTGGATAATGCATAGTCCACTTTTTCTTCTTTGACACACCTTTCCCAACTGGAGGCACCATGCAGAAGTAACAATTGCTGGTATGATCTGTTGGCTCTGTCCAAATCATTGGCACTGCAAAAGGCATAGATTTCCTTTTCTTGTTCAACCACTGGCGAAGATTTGTTGCACAAGCATTGCAGCATATGTGTGGGGCCCACCTCTTGTCCTGATCTCCAATTTTGCAGCCAAAATAAAGGCTTTCTTAACTATAGTGGTTATATTGCGCTTTTGTGATGCAAAAGTCACTTCACCACAAACATCGCAGAAGTTATCTGCACTGTTCACACAAGTACGAGGCATCTCTGCTCACTTTGGCTAAACAGAAACGTGTCCCTTTGCAAAATCAAACACTGACAAATAAGAGAGCAGGACAATGTATGATTTCTAGAGCTGATATAGGGCAATTTGTTCAGCAGAGTGATGTAAGCTTCGTTATGATTGCATCATCCATGATTTCTAGGAATAACATGATGCCATTCATATCATGTATGATGCAATACCAGCTTCAGATTGCATCATTCATTGTTTTGCCTAAAAAGCAAGTACTGTCCAAACCCAGTCATAGATTTATTCATGGATCCAGTCAAAGATGTATTTTAGTCATTTCTGGTTTAAATTGAGATCCCTTCCCTTTATAACTCACTTATCCTCCGCCATTCCCATGTCAAGGGTCGTATATACTGACCCAATAGCAAATCTTGAAAACTAGAGCCAATCAACAATTTTAAGCATCATTTTCGTTCTCAGTGACCCAGAATTAGTAAAGTTTGACTACATTTATTTCAGAAGCATTTTGGCTGTAGAGCAGTGTTATAAGCCCCAGGCATAGACTTCTACTGAGGGTGGGAGGAAATTGCACCTTCCACTCCCCTGTATCGACATGGATGAAATCTGTGATCAAGGGAGCACCAAGGAAGGCAACGATCAGTCCTCCATCAACAGTGTCAAAGACTACATAGCACTACATTAACAAAGTCAGAAACAGTTCAGTCCGATGAGGCTTGAAAGACTACTGAACCCAGGCACACCCCATCCATGCTATTACAAAAGGGAGACTACAGACCAGAAGAGAAAAAGCCCCTGCCTGATCTGGGAGCAGAAAGGTAAATACCCACTATACACAAGCAAATCTACATGACATTCTGCAGCAAAAATATATTATCCAACATCCACCTCCATGCATTCAGACATGTCAAGTTCAAACATATGCTGCATCTCTCACACAAGCTCACTAACTGATCTGCCTGCAAAAGACATCACATATCAACAGTTAAAATATTTTTACATTTGAAATCATGACTAAGCCAAATTATCCAGCAATGTTTAAAACAGTGGGGCAGACTGAGAAGTTCTAGCTTTGGCAAAATCTAGTCTGCTTTTCCCATCATATATTATGCCCTGGGACTTTGACAGCTCTAAATTAGTGTTACCTGTGACCATTTTTCATACTGAAATTCCCAACTCCAGAAGAGAACAGGCAAGCAGGGACATCACAGATTTACACCACAGTACAGCGCTCGTATAATCCCACAAAACACCTTGGAACTAGAAGAAAACACTGCTCAGGATCGAGAAGATTGAGAAGCAAAGCACGAATTTGTGTGAAGAATCATTTCCTAGTTAGTAATGAGATTAAGAATGTGAAGAGGGAGTAAAAGGAAAACTGGCAACAAACAAATCACAGGATCTCTTTCAAAGCCAAACAGCAGCATTGTAAATTAGAGGCAAATTACAAGATACAAAATACGTAACAGACTTAATTCAGCATATATTTCTAGGGCGAATCTCTCTCCCAACCAGGGTAATGATCAATAAAAAAAATTAAGTATTTCTAGTTACTTATATTGTAGTTACTTGTGCTGGTCACTTTCCAAAGAGAGGAAGATATTTCCTCTCCCAAAAAGTGCACACATAATAAAATGCACAATTTAAATAAATGTGTTCCATTTTTAAATCCCAGAACACCACATCACACATACCAGAAGTCTCATTACAGCAATATAACCTCTGGTATTTGTGATTGCACATAATAGGGCATTCTGGGATATACTCCCCTAACTAGATAACACCAAGAAAGTTTTACAGAAACTTTTTTTAAAAAAGGTTTTATTTAAAGACCTGAGCTACTAGTCACATTTAACTCTACTTAAATTTGGCCTTACCTAACATTTTAATTTTTGCTTTGTATCATCTTTAAGAAAAAAACATTTGTAATTCTCTTTACTAGTCCTGTACTTAGGTCAGGCAACAAATGTTTACTAACTGGAGGTATATTTCTTTCTCTTTTAAAAGTCAGAAGTGTAAAAGGACCCTGGGAACTGAAGTTGGGCATTCACAAGGGAGTAAGATAAGTGGAATGAATTGTGACGGGCAAGAAAACAATGTTTGTTAATAGGAAACAAACACATAACTGATAAATTGCGTGCTGGTGACCATTGTGACCACTTGGCTTCTTTGTTGTATCTTCCCCTTTCATCTCTTGGCTCTTTTTAGACTGAAAATACTTTGGGGAAAAGGGCTTTGCCTTCACCAGTGTTTGGAGAGTGCCCACAGCATGGTTGGTGCTATTGCCATCTAAATAATACATGAAATCAAAGGGGATTGGGTTGGCAGGTGAATGAAAGGAGCTTTCATGCATAATGTGTTGCAAAGAATGGGAAGATCAGAGCACTACACAGTCAACAGCACTGTTCTGTCAATAGAAAGTAGCATGGCAAAGTGTTAGTAATCATAAAACAATTACTAAATAAATTAGTCTAATGAACTACCAAGTAAATGAGTGAAGCTACCAATGGACAAAATCTGTATATTCAGTATACAGAAATGATTAGGTTTTAATTAAATTATTTATTCTTGTAAATTAATAAAATTCTAGCAAAGCAAAATAAAAATAAAGCCAACAAAATAAAAATAAATAAAAGAACTGAAACAAAACAAAAAAACCCCTTATATTCATCCATGTTATCTGTCTGGAACTCTTTAGTATCCCATGGCAATGACTGTCTGACTAAGCTTAGAATCACCTGTGCCTAGCCCTAGGGGTACACAAGGCAATCCATTTTCCCCACTGTCTGTCCAAAGGAAGGTGCTTCACTCCATTGCAAGTGAATCATAGAATCATAGAATATCAGGGTTGGAAAGGACCACAGGAGGTCATCTAGTCCAACCCCCTGCTCAGAGCAGGAACAATCCCCAACTAAGTCATCCCAGCCAGGGCTTTGTCAAGTCTGCCTTAAATACCTCTAAGGAAGGAGATTTCACCACCACCTTCCTAGGTGGTTCATTACCCTCCTAGTGAAAAAAGTTTTTCCTAATATCTAACCTAAACCTCCCCCTCTGCAACTTGAGACCATTTACTCCTTGCTCTGCCATCTGGTACCACTGAGGACAGGTTAGATCCATCCTCTTTGGACCCCCCTTTCAGGTAGTTGAAAGCAGCTATCAGATCCCCCTTTGTTCTTCTCTTCTGCAGACTAAACAATCCCAGTTCTCTCAGCCTCTCCTCATAAGTCATGTGCTCCAGCCCCCTAATCATTTTTGTTGCCCTCCTCTGGACTCTTTCCAATTTTTCCACATCCTTCTTGTAGTGTGGGCCCAAAACTGGACACAGTACTGCAGAATAGGCCTCACCAATGCCGAACAGAGAGGAATGATCACGTCCCTTGATCTGCTGGCAATGCCTCTACTTACACAAACAAAAATACCGTTAGCCTTCTTGGCAACAAGGGCACACTGTTGACTCATATCCAGCTTCTCATCCACTGTAACCCCTAGGTCCTTCTCTGCAGAACTGTTTCCTAGCCTTTCGGTCCCTAATCTGTAGCAGTGCATTGGATTCTTCCGTTCTAAGTGCAGGACTCTGGACTTGTTCTTTTTGAATCTTATCAGATGTATTTTGGCCCAATCCTCAAATTTGTCTAGGTCCCTCTGTATTCTATCCCTACCTTCCAGCATATCTTCCACTCCTCCCAGTTTAGTGTCATCTACAAACTTGCTGAGGGTGCAGTACATGCCATCCTCCAGATCATTAATGAAGATTGTGGCAAAGCTCTGGCCTTGTCCCTGTGGGTCTTGCACTTCCAGGCAGTTTGTGCTAGCCTCAGAGGCTCACTGCGACCCTCCACGTAGCCCTTCTCTCTCTAGGCCAGGGTTATAGTCTACTGAGGTCTCTTCATCATCAGCCAGCAAAGCTGTTGGTGAGAGAAATCGCACAGTCTCTGTTTTCCCTTTGGGCTTATTTCAGGACAGTATAACTTCCTGTCCTGCTAGGGGCCTGCCTTCCCCTTCCAGGAGGTGTTTCAGTAGTAGCAGGTTGGGGGGAACCCGGGCCCACCCTCTACTCCGGGTTCCAGCCCAGGAACCCTAATCGTAGTAGCTATTGGCAGCCAACCTTTCACTGACAGAGTTGCTACTTTTCCCTGGGCTACTTCCCCACAGCTCTCCCACTTCTCCCTTACCTCAGGGTATCGCAAAGCTTCCTCTCCTCCAGTTCCTTTCTCCTTGGCTCCCCCACCTGACTAACTAGGAGGTTTTTAACTGGTTTCAGCCAGCCCCTAATTGGCTTCAGGTGTCCCAATCAGGCTAGCTATTTCTGCTGCTTTCTAGAAACTTCTTGATTGGCCTGGAGTAGCCTTTGTTTGGCTATCCAGGGAAAAGGGACCTGCACATCCTGAGGCTGATACACCTGCCTTCCAGCACTCTCCTATACCCTTCTGCTCTGAACTCCATCACAAGATATTGAACAAAACGACCCAAGGATCGACACTTGGGGCACTCCACTTGATACTGCTGCCAACTAGACATGGAGCCATTGATCACTACCCATTGAGCCTGACGATCTAGCAGCTTTCTATCCACCTTACAGTCCATTCATCCAGCCTATACTACTTTAACTTGCTGACAAGAATTCTGTGAGGGACCATATCAAAAGCTTTACTAAAGTCAAGCAATAACATGTCCACTACTTTCCCATCATTCACAGAGCCAGTTATCTCCTCACAAAAGCCAGTTATCTACATGGTGACAGCAACCTTTTCAATCGTCCTGGGATAGGTTATTCTTTGTCCTCCACAGCTTCACTTCCATCCAGGTGGTATCCAAGCTAAGATGTATCTTGTGTTTCTGCCATGGGGCAGCCTGATGATGTGGCCAAACCACTGTGTAGTCTTCTCTCTCTAATTACTGAGTCCATAGTTTGGTCACCCCTGTGGGGCAACACTTCAACTTTGCTCCTTACACAATCTCACTAATGAATTCCCAAGATTCTTTTTAAACAACATTGGTGGAATGCATTGTGTACTTCCACCATCTGACATATTTCCGAGGTGTACAGTAGCATTGGGAGCACAACAGCACTATTCAGTCTCATTTTAATGTGTAGATTTATCTTTTACTCTTTCAAACATTTGACAAACAGGAAAATGATCCACTGAATTTATGTATCATTGCCTTCACTTCTCCAACAAGCTGACCATTTGCAGATATTTTACTTCTAAGGTAGACAAAGTTACCATCTCCTTTGTACTCTTCTCCATCATCACACATCCATGAGCAAGCACAACATTCTTTCCTATCTCCATGGTGTTCATTTTCTGAGTACAGGCATAAAGTGCCACTAAAGCAGCTTTTGCATTTATGTTCACAAAGAGTCCTTTCATTCCATCCAATTTGCAATCCAATATGACTGTACTATCTGTAAAATCTATGTCTCACAGCTTCTCTCTTGTCCAGACAATATCAGTATCTTTGGCAGCAGCCATCACTCTTCTCATCACAAAGTCTATGACAATGTAGAAGAGCAGAGGGAACAGTATGAAACCTTGACTTTCCCCAGTAGCAATTTAAACCATGCTGTGTCTCCACTTTCTGTCCTGATGCACCATGCAGAATTGTCATTCAAAGTTTAATCAAATTTACAATCTTTGATGGAATTCCATAGTGCCTCAGGATCTTCCAGAAGGCTTCTCTGGGGACATGATCAAATGCTTTAATAAATCAAGGAAGCTCAAAGATATTATATTTGCAAATCTGTGACAAACCTGTCTGGTCTCTGGGTTGGTTCCGTAACAGAAAGCATTTTTGCATAGACAGGTTGTAAGCCCAACTCACAACTCAGGAGGATCATGGCAATGAGGTCAGATCAAATCCAAGATCTTACTGGACATCTAGCAAAAATTACTTTAAAACCTTCCAATAAGCCAGGGTTACTTAGAATCTAATGGTTCATACAATTAGAATGCCCTAAATATATATCACCCTACTTTTGGGAGGTGCTCAGGCAGTCTGGCAAAAAATGCCAACATGGGGATGTACAGAGATGAATAAACAAACAAATCCTTAGGAATTTATCATGATGGTACTAATAATGACTTTTCTTCCCATGTGTATAAAATGCCAGCTTATTATTATACAATGTACAGGAGTCTATTATATTAAGCATCAGTTTCTTCATACTCTTTCTTCCCAAGGCATTTGTTCTAAAAAGCTTGTGAAAAAACTACAACTGCATATTTGTACTGAGAACAAAAAACAATACATCCAAAATGCTACTAGCAAATTGAAAATGCTCATGGTAGAAATGGTATTAAGAGAGATGGTCAGGAAACAGATTATTTCCATGAAAAAAATCAGAAAGATTTTTTAAAAAATGAAAACTTGAAAAAAAAGTTGAAAATGGAAATTCTCCTGAAATTTTCTATTTAGTCAGAAATGCAAAATTTTGTCCAAATGTTCTTCCTCCAGCAATATGTAGCAGTGTGCTGGTGCAACTGAATATCATGACAGTAGCTTACTATAACTTTGGGACACATTAGGTGGGATTCCTGCACCAAGGCAGAAATTGAGAGAAGGCATTTTGCAGCTCCCACATTCAGGGGCTGCTATTATCTCATGTGGTCCCTGGAAGAATCCTGAAGGCTACTTAAATAAGCACACACCTCCTCAATGACTGCTATAGGACTTTTTAGGGTCCGAGAATATTGAGTTGACGGTCCCTGCTCACCTCCACTCCTATTATACCCACTACTATCCACAGTCTATCCCACTCACACCCTGCCCCACATGAATGGTTTCCACACCCAGGGTTCCTGCAGGAACAGCTATTGGGCTCCACTGCACTTCAGGGTGTTCACAGAAAGAGGACACAATTGTGCCAACCTTGCTGGCATAAAAAGGCCATAGGACAATGATGAATAGGGCTCACTATCCTGGATGTGCTTGCTAAGAAAGATTACTCAGAGTACTTATTCATATGCTCTAAACTAATGCAGGGTTGGCTGTTTTCTTTTTGCAGCGAATGAAATGCCAATCCAGGGTTTTGATTCAGGTGCATCTCTAATTTAAACACAAATCATGAAATGCTATAGTGAGCCTCCCTTATTTTATCTGAAATTGACATCCATACATCTGACCTTTCATGCGGGAGATACCGCTCTCCAGTATGCCCCCTTCTGCAGGTTGCCAGGCAACAGAGCAGCACAACTGATTATGTACCTAGATGAGTGCTCCTATTGTACAATTTTTTGAAAAAAATGAAAAACTGGTTCAAAAATATGACACTTTTCATTTCTGCAGCATCATTTGAGTTTGAAGCTTCTACAATGCAGCAGGAGTTCTGTGATAATTCATATACATAGGTGGACATGTCCATATTGCCGTACCATATTATAAATTAATTTTCCAATCAACAAGGCAAAAAAGTGATTGTCATTTATAATTGCAGAAAAATCATATTCAGAGAAGCAGAACAGACAGGAATAGGTAGCAGAATATAGTAACAAATCTTTATGTTGCTGCCTTAAATTAAAATACATGCAGTATGTTAAAAACAAAATTTAGACATAATAGAAAATTCCTAGAGGCATAAAAAAAAAATCAGGGTTTTTTTGCTATTTAATCATTCTGTTCCTGTTCAATAAAATGTTGTCTTTGTAACATATCCTGATGTTGTTTCCTTTTGAGCAATTCAAACTAACTAGTATTGATTCATTTCAAGTAGGAGTAGCACTCAGATATGCTGTACCCACACATTGGTATTCAGCATTAACAACCATAATATAGTCTCTCAATATCTGGTATCTTTCTTGAAGACTCAGTTACTGGAGTCATGTCATTATTTGAGAATTTCACTTTTCATTTAAAAAAAAATATCTAGCCCTCATAGTTGCAAAGAAAAGTTGAAAAGTGATCTAAATGTACTCCAAAGGCTCGAAAACCCCAGATGTTTTTTTTGTTTGACTCTCATAATTTGTCACCAAATGTTATGCTTTTTGGATGCTTCAGGTTGCCAATACTGTATTATTTCAGTGCAAATCACTGAATCAGAGAAACGTAAGACTGAAAGAGACCGTGATAGGTCATGTAGTCCAGTCCCCTGCATTAAGGCTGTCATAAGTATAAGGTAGCCTAGAATTACTGTTTACCTGTAAGGGGTTAAGCTAAAGGTAATCTGAGAGGTGGACAATTGACCAATGAGAAATTCCTCAGGAGACAAAGGATTTTGAGTTTCAGTTTCTCTCTGGGTCTTTTCTCTGTTCAGCTCTGCTATGAGATGAATCAGACCTATTTCTTTCACTGTAACTATAAGCTTTCTATCCAGTAACAAGTAAGATAGTCAGTAAGTTACCTTCTTTTTATCACTTAGAAAATTCTCCAGTGGTGGAAATTTATCTCTGTGTTTCTCTAATACTGTAAAGCTTCAGCAGGAGGAGAAATTCGGGGAGGGGGTTGTCTTTAACTCTTTATTGATGACTGTAGTGCTGTTCTACTGATTTTCTATAAGGGATTTATTCCTTTCTTTTTTCTTTAATTAAAATCCTTCTTTTAAGAATCTGACTGCTTGTTTTTCATTGTGTAAGATCCTGGTTTTGGATTGGGCACATCTCGCAGGATCAGGCGAAGTATTTTTTTTTTCTCTCAAGCTTCCCAGGGAAGGAAGAAGTTTGGGGGGTTTAGTGGAAAGGGAAAAAAGGGTCCCAAACTCCCCTTTGTCCTAGTTTTTGGAATACTGAGTTTGGTGGTGGCAGCAGTTCGTTCCAGACACAGGAGAAGTTTGTGTTCTGGGGGGAAAAAAGATAACCTAAGTTGGTAAAATAAGCTTGGGTAGTATTTCTTTTTTTTTCATGCGGGTCCCCACATCTGTACCCTAGAGTGCAGAGTGGGGAGGCAATCCTGACAAAGGCAGAAATAAGTATTATTTAGACCATCCCTGACAGGTCTTCGTCCAACCTGTCAGTGATGGGGTTTTGTCAATGTCAAAACCTCCATTGACGGAGATTCCACAAACTTCCTCGGTAATTTGTTCCAGTGAGTAACTACCCTTACCATTAGGGAGTTTTTCCTAATGGCTAACCTAAACCTCTCTTGCTGCAGTTTAAGCCCATTTCCTCAGTGATTAAGGAGAACAATTTATCATGCGCCTGCTTGTAACAACCTTTTAGTATCATGCCCTCTCCTCAGTCTTCTCTTCTCCAGACTAACCAGATCCTGTTTTTTTCAAACTTTTCTTGTGAGTCTTGTTTTCTAGGCTTTTAATCATTAGTGTTGCTCTCCTCTAGACTTCTCCAGTTTGCCCATATCTTTCCCGAAGTGTGGTGTCCAGAACTGGATACAGTACTCTAGTTCAGGCCTCATCGGTATGGCTACAATTCTTTCATGGGTATTTTTAGTAAAATTCACAGACAGGTCACAGGCAATAAACAAAAATTCATGGAAGCCCATGACTTCTGCTGAAAATATGCTGGGGGAAGGGGACAAACAGAGCACTGCGGGTCTTGCAGCAACTCCAGTCCCATGGGGGCTGACCCACTCCAGTCGCTGCTCCACCTAGCCAATGGTCAGCTGGTTCCTGCAGCTGCTGCTCCAGAAGCCGCAGGACTGATAGCTGCTCTAGCCCTACCCCAGAAGTAGTTACAGAGGTCCCGGAAGTCATGGAATCCATGACCTTTGTGACAGAATCTTAGCCTTACCTATCGGTATTGAGTAGAGCGGAAGAATTACTTTTTGTGTCTTGCTCACAACACTCCTGCTAACACATCACAGAATGATGTTTGCTTTTTTTGCAATAATATTACACAGTTGACTCATACTTAGCTTTTGATCTACTATAGCACCTCCAATCCTTTTCTGTAGCATTCCTTCCTACATAATCATTTCCATGTTGTATTTGTGGTTAATTATTCCTTCCTAAGTGGAGTACTTTGCATTTGTCCTAACTGAGTTTCATCCTATTTACTTCAGAGCATTTCTTCAGTTTGTACAGATCATTTTGAATTGTAATCCTATCCTCTAAAGGATTGCAACCCCTCCCATCTTGGGCATTGTCTGCAAATTTGATAAGTGGACTCTCAATGAAGATATTGATCGGAATCAGAGCCTGAACTGATACTGCAGTACTCCACTCAATATGCCCTTCCAGCCTGACCATGAACTACTCTCTGAAGATGGTTTTCCAACCAGTTTTGCACCCACCTTATAATAACTCCATCTAGGTTCTGTTTCCCTATTTTGTTTAGGAGAAGGTCATGCAAGACAATGCCAAAAGCATTACTAAAGTTAAGATATACTACATCTACCATTTCCAAAATCCACAAGACTTGTTACCCTGTCAAAGAAAGTTATTGGGTTGGTTTGACACAATTTGTTCTTAACAAATCCATGCTGACTCTTACATATCACTGTATTCTCTTCTAGGTATTTGCCTAATTATTTGCTCAATTCCAGGTACTGGAAAGAAATGATTCAAGAGCTTTTGAAATATGTGCCATAGAGACATTGTAATTACAGTCCAGTGGTATAGTGACTGCACCTATTATAAAGAGTAACTGAATGGTTTCCAGTGTAACACAGGCAGGAAAATGGTTCTGCTCTTGCAATTATTTTATAGTCAATTCAAAGCAGAAATTCAGAAATGGTGATTGAATTCCTTAGCGGCTGCTGGGTTAACTAACAAAACAATCTACTTGATGTTTCTCCTAAACCTCCTTTATCTTCACAATGTTTCATCAGATGCCATATATGAAGTGAGTTATCTCAGTGCAATTCCTAGCAGGCATGCGTCTGTACCACAAAAACTACTATCAGAGTGGATCCAAATTGACAGATTCTGGCAAGAGCAGCAGAGAAGCCAAGTATTAAATAGGTCCTGGAAAATATCTCCTTAATTAGGTTAGAGTATATTGGTGGGAGAGAATTGAAATTATATTGTCACTGCCTTTGTTATATTTGTTCTGTGGACAGTGGAGGAATTAAGTTTATGGAGCTGTCAAGTAAGCACCTTTCCCAAGGACCACATTCCTTCTAAAACTCACCTTCCCCCAGTATAACTTGTATTTCCAGATATTCAGCACTTACTCTTCCAAACAATATACTTACCATTAAAAAAAAAGAAACAACAATCATCTCTCCGCCCAGCAAGCATGCCTAGGTAATTAATTTTTTAAAAGACAGGTCAAGGCATTTCATTTCTCAAAATGAATCTATTTGGGGGTCTAGAGCTTTGCTATAATTAAAAAATGTCTGAAAGCCTAAGGATATTATTTGTTTGGCAAGATTTTAAAAATCTCTAACTGATTTATATTACTGTAAATATAAACTCCTAAGTGAAAACTGATCTTATCTTAATAACAAGTATTAAAAAATAAGGCTTCCAGACCAAGCCCTGCATTGCCAAGATCTCATGTAATGCCATCTAAAATGGCCAATATTCGAGTTCTTTTTTTTTAAAATGGAAAAGCTGAAACAACCCACAGTGGCACTTCTCCAGACACTAATATTTTTGTTTAAATGAAGACTGAATGCTTCCACAGGGTTTTTGTTTGTTTGTTTTTTGTTTGTTTTGTTTTGTTTTTGAACTATCTGTCATTTTGGGTCAGTCTGATCTATTCCATAGGCCACAACAACAAAAAAATCAACATAAGTCCTTTGTAAGTATCTTTATGAGCCAGAAATGACAGTTACTCCTGACAAGGATGGCTTAGTACAATCTAGAGTGGAAGATGCACTTCAGAGTCAGGCAAGACCTTCCTCTACTGCATCAGGGCTTTTTAATACAAACACTGAGCACAGTAGATGAAGCACAGGCATTTCACTGAGGATTTAAGTCCTCTCGGTCATTCCAAGTAAACTGGGGTTTAATATTTTCTATAGATTGCCAAGTAATTCCTGTCAGAAAACCACACACATTTCAACATCATAAGCAGCCTCTGCTCAGCATCTTTTCTTTGAGACAGAATTACACACCTCACCCACAGGCAGGGTGGTCCCCTCACATTAATGCTGAAATCTTTTTGGCAGACTAGCCAGCATGGTTGAGTGCCTGGTGTGCAGATAAACAGAAGGAATTCAGCAGTAGTTCCAGCCCATAGGATTCAGAAGTGAAAAACATTTGGCAAAACAAGAAATGAAAAAGCAAGTGAAAGAATCCTTCTTTCTTGGCCCTTTCAGTCAATGTTTATGAAATTACCCCATCCATACCACTGTGTTTCACAGAAACAAAACATTGTATTACTAGGCTTAGTCAGGTAATATCTCGTACGCATTATCATCACTTTAATTGAAAAGAAAATATTTAAATTTTAAAAATGTGGATGGTCTTGCTAAAGCATCAGGTCCTATACACCTAATAGCTCAAGGGACTGGTAATAGGACAGAGCCTCTTTTCCAGCTCTCATTTGTCAGTCCGAAGTTTTGAAACATTTGTTACTTTCTGAGGGCTGTTGGGAAGTGCAGAGAACAAGAAATAAATGTGAGGATCTCAACCTAGTGCCCCACAGACAGGTGTCCACATCTCATACTAACTGACAACCTTCCTATCAGTATTAGCAGAAACACCATGCCTTGAGCATGCCCAGTTAATGAACTATCCGCTCACCCCTACAGGTGGGTCCTCTTGAGGCAAATCGGCACGGGTGGGACAATGTGGGGATCACTGATGCTGTTCCCTGCTGTGGATCTGATTACTTAGATAAGGGGCTGCATCCTCCAAAGCTGCCAGTTTAGTACCTTCCAGAACCACTAAGCTAGATGGTTGTAGTGCTCTGCATCATTACCAAGCATCCCTTTCAACTAGAACTCTGCCCTAGTTGGTTATTTTATTGCACCATTACAAATTTCTCTCATTTGAAAGTAAAACCACAGACATTTGGTAAAGATCTCATTTGTCTACTGAACACAGATAGCTTGCCATGCTGTCAATTTGGGGGTTCAGGTTTAGGGAGTTTATTTTTTCCCTCCAAATTAACAGAAATTGAACACATTGTATACACAAGGGGTAGGCAAACTACAGCCCGTGGGCCACATCTGGCCCACGGGCCCTTCCTCACCAGTCCCTGAGCTCCCAGCAAGGGAGGCTGCTCTGTCCCCTCTCCCCTGCAGCCCCAGCATGACGCACCGCCAGCGCTCTGGCCCACAGCTACAGCCGGGTAGGGCTGGCTCCAGTGGGGCCTGAGCTCCTGACGTTCTGAGCAGCATGGTAAGGGGGTGGGGCTGCGAGCTCTGGCGAGGCGGTGTATCTCACTCCACCTGAGTGGCCTGAGTGGCGTGGTAAGGGGGTCGGGGTTGGGCAGGGCCAGACCGGGGCCTTAGATAAGGGGCAGGGAGTCCTGGGGATCTATCTGGGCAGGGGGTTGGATAGGGGTCAGGGTAGTCAGGGGACAGGCAGCATGGGGTTGGATAGAGGGTGGAGTACCCGGGGGGTGGTTAGGGCAGGGGGGTCTTAGAGGGGGTGGTCAGGGGACAAGGAGTAGGGGGGCTTAGATGGGGGTGCAGTCCTGAGGGGGGTGGTTAGTGGTTGAGGGGGGTGTCTCGGGAGGGGGTGGTCATGGGACAGGGAGCAGGTGGTTGGATGGGAGTGGGGTCCCCTGGGGTGGTTAGGGTGGGAGGTCTCTGAGGGGGTGGTCAGGGGACAAGGAGCAGGAGAGGTTGGATGGGTTGAGGGTTCTGAGGGGGTGGGACGTTTGAGGAGATCGGATGGAGGTGGGGCCAGGCTTCCCTACCTGGACCTCCATACAATTTTTAACCTCGATGTGGCCCTTGGGCCAAAAAGTTTGCCTAGGCCTGGTATAAACACTAGAAGGTATACTAGAACACCAGTTCTCAATCGGAGGTCCGCAGCCTGTTTCAGAGGGCCATGGAGCTCCGCAGCTGAAACACAGTTCCCCGAACCCCAATGCTAAAGCTGTGTGTGACATGGGGCTGAAGTCAGCACCCCCTTCCCAGCCCTCAAAACCAGGAGCTACGGGTAGCAGAAGCTTGCAGCCTGAGTCCCCTCTTTCAGTTATTTTTTGGTTGCATTCCTCCCACAGCCCAGACAGTCCAGAGTGAATCAGGGGGTGGAGCTGGTGCTCCCTCCCTGGACCCTGCTGTGCGAAGCTGGCTCAAGCCCCTCCCTCCCAATTTCCCCAAAAATAGAAGTAAAACTATGCCTATTTCCAGGGTCCGTACCGCCCCACACCCCAGGCCCAGAGCCCCATGCTCTACCCCCTCCCCCATGCCGGGCCCTGGTGTTTTTATAGCATGCTGAGGGGGGCCTCAGCAATAAAAAGAGTGAGAACCCCTGTACTAGGACACACATCTTCCACTGCAGGATATATGTTCACCAATATCTGAACAAGGGAGGAGGGAGAGACACTGACATTACCCTCCATCCTGTGAAAATATTGCTCATTTAGAGGTTACATGATTTTATTTCTCACTGTGAATCCTCTGACATAAACAACTATATGAGTGAGGACAGAGGAACAGATGGACATTAGACTGTTTCAAAATGGAAATGTCAATGTTTACAGAGTCTCACTAATAAATATATTCACTACTAGAGATCAATCCAAATCACAACCATCGATCCAAATGTGTCCTCCCCCACCCCCTTACATAGGAAAAAAAAAAGGGCCTGATACAGATCTAAACTTTGAAGTTGACACCTGAGGAATGTAATAATATAATTTTACATCCTTCAACAAAGCTGGTTGGGGTCACGTACATGTACAATACACTAATGGTGGAAACCAAAAATTAACATAGGAGTTATCCTCCACTTGCCATTAAAAATGGAAGTCATGAGGCAAAAGAACGAAAGCTGTGCTGGGTCTTGGTTAATTAGGAGTACTTTAAATTAAACAACACTTTAACACCCAACATAAAAGGACTAAGGAGGTTAGAGGGATTGCTATGAAAACAAAAACAAATGATGTGTCCTAAGCTCGCATTAGAAAACAAAGGGAAAATATGATCAGGAAAGGATTTATAAATTTCAGTTAAGTTCCTGCCACTTGTAATGTTCCTTAACATTACAAGTAATATTGCTTTTCAAATTCCAGACACAGACACTGCTTTCACTATACATATTTATCTTCTTCTTCTCCTTCTCTCTCTCTCTCCTGGTGACTTATTCCTGGTAATTTGATCTTGCTTAGAAATGACTAATTCTGATTCAATTCCATGGACTCAGAGGGATTCAATAATTCATAATGAATAACTGCAGAATCCTTATAGATTCAGAGCCTGAATTATCAACTGACAACTAGGTCTCTGGTGTCTTTATGCTCTTCCTATTATATTATTAAGCTATTACATGAACCACTTTTTTGACTTGCCTCCCCCTTCATATCTTATCCAAATTCAATGCATTCTTAACCTGCAGGAAAAAAAACACATTTTACAATTAATTCATAAGTAATATTTGGAGGGGAAGAACTAGGCCTTTGCTGTCAAAAGATAACTCAATTTAGAGCTTATGTTCCTTCATTTGGTTGAAACTAGAGTGATAACTGCTTCCATAGAAAAGCTTTCCATGAATACCACACGGTACTAGTCACACCTCATTTAACTGTGAGGAATAACTTCACTGTGGATCATTTTAGCCTTACAATAACCACAGAGTTCACTAACCCAAAGACATGGTCTGCAACAAGTATATTCTTGTACTATTGAGAATTCAATTTGTGGAGCGCCAGGGACCAGATTCTGGACTCCACTGGAGACTTCCATTGACTTCAATGAAGTAATATGCTGTGTGAGGCACAACTGGATGAGGAACAGGAATTTTAAAGCAAGGATTACATTCTGAGAAAGAAGAAAAAATCAGGAAATATTGATTTGAGATTTTTTTTATTTAGGTAAAAAAATTAAAATCTTACTTTAAAGGATAAAAGCATAGTCATTGGGCAACTTAATCTGAATGTTAAACTCTGATTCAAAGGGTAGAAAGAAGGGTTTCTTTATCCAGAAGAACGATTGCTGAGGTTTAGGGGTTTGTATATCTATAGCTTTTCTTACAATAGCAACTGCATATGGAAACCCACTCAGCATAGAGACACATAAAAAAGTTGGGTCATCTTTACTTGAAACTTAAACATCTGTCTATGTGAAGCTGTGGTTTCCTAATAAAACATTAAGGTTAGCAACACGGACATTTTTATCAGCCATGTGCCTAGGAAGGAAAAGGCAATTAAGAAGATTAAACGTAATTACTCTTTAGTACTTATTATTGCAAAGGCATGCTTTGACTTAAGACTTACAGAAACTGCTTAGCTTTCTTTGCTCCGCTACATCTCATGGTGACAAAACAGTGACAGGGCTGTCTAAATATTTAAACATCTCCACTATCGTGTTTTTGTTGTTAGGTCTTCTTACAACCCAAGAAAAGATGTTTAAACGCATTTCTTCCTATAAATCACATTCCACTTAGGGATAATGATAGAAAACTACTGACTCGTTCTTCTCCAATTTACTGGGTAACCCTAAAATTATCTAGGTAAAGCTATGGCATTAGATTCCTACCTTGTTTAGCAGCCTCTATAGCACCTGGTTGTCTGATGTCAGCCCCTATGCTTCCATTCAAAATGTACCCTATAATTCTTTACAACAATTGAGAGTAGTAGAATGTTAGCCATTTACCTTAGTTCTCCCTGGCCCTGGTAAATGTTCATACTGCATACCCAAAGTACCATCAGGGCCCCGAAGATTTATATAGTTTCATGAGCAAAAAGCCCTGGAAGAATATGAGATATCCAAGGCAACAGTTATTCCATATGCAAACTTTAAACTGCATATTTGTCCTGAATTATTTATTTTTCTACTTCAACTTAACCAGACATCAAATATCATCAAGGAACACTCAAGGAAACACATAAGAGATATAGCTTCATTATTTTCGTCTCAAGTCATGTTCACCTTCCCCACATTACTGTGAATAAATATTACTACTGGACAACTACAAAGCTTCTATTAATTAGAACAGATTTCAACAAGCATTTCTAGATAAATGTGCCATCCACATAATGTCGCAGCTTTTGTTGTAGTTTAAATCTGCTGTAATACTTTTGGGATTTTTAATTGGACTTGGTCCATTCCAGTCAAAATGAGCTCTTGGATAAAATAATTTTCTTTCATTGTTTATTTTGATACCTTTGATAAGGGGAGGAAATGGGAAGGGAGGAACAAACAAAAAGAAATCAACCATGTCCAATTTATTTGCATAAACAAGAGACCAAGGTAAGGACCACTTCTAGCAACTGCACCTTTGCCTTTTTGTATATAATTATTCCCTGAATTTCTCAATAGATTCAAACATTAGCCAAGAATTATTTTAAACATTTTTATTCCAAACTTAAACAGCAATCCTCTTAAGTATCAGTACTTCTAAAAAGTGACCTGGTGCATAGATGATTGATGCAGGTTGAGGAACAATGGTACTTAAAATAAATTGTTCTCTCCCTAGCCACATCATTAGGTCCTGATGTAGCTACACAAAAGTAGAAAGTAGAACGAAGGCAAAAAACCACATGGCATGTTCTCAATAGCATGCTTTATTGTGCATCATCTGAAAATTTTATAATTCTAAACTTCTGACAGAGACCCTGACAATTTCTGAAGTACCAATATCACAAGTCACAATGAAGTATCTAAAATACCATAAGCAGTCCCCAGCATATTTCCAGTTGAAAGAGAGAGTTTTGGGATCATTAAAACTATGTTTGCTGCCTTTTTCTAAAAATTTGCTATCTGGCCCTCCTGATCATCTGTGCTGGTACAAGAGGAGCTAGAGCAGAAAGGTAATTAGAACGACTCTTAAATTCGAATTAATTGTCTACAATGTTAATCATGTTCATATAGTTGACTAAAGAGCATGGATGAAGAAAAGGGAAATAAAAATAGAAAGAAGAATTACAAAGTCTTGGGTGAAAAAGATCTGTGCTTTAAAGTAAGCCATTATTTTTCTATGCTATTCTTTGTAACAGTAACCACAATAGGAGTAGTTATCACCACCCTGAACATTATTGTTATTCACCCCGATGAAAAAATAATAATATGCTATCTAATCAGATGTTAGCAAATAACACCCACTTAGCCCTGGGGTAAGTCTCTTTTTCCCCCGTGAAAATCAGCCGTCTGACATGGCCAAATGCCAATAAAACTAGAAAAAAAAATTCAGGCTGGGTAATGAGCTACTTATCTGGACCAGACCTTGGCTACCCTAATTCATTCAGCTGGTTCTGTATTTACTATGACACACAGTCACTTCTCAGTGCTCATGAGTTTCACCAGCTCTAAGAAACCCTTAGAGCTGCTGCTTTTGCAAGCTGTTTTTAGAGAATTTGCCCACTGCAAATTCAGTCCAAAGCCCCACCTAAGTATCCAGATCCTCTGCTTTTGTGATGCTGACTTAGGTGTCTAAAGAGTCATGATCTCATGAGCTTTCTCCACTAAAAACGTACCCACTCCCCTTTACGTCATGGTCAAGAAGCACTACTACTCCTTTCTTGTTAATTCCCACACCAACAAGTTTGTGAAAACATGTTTTGAGCTCCCCATAATATGTGGATACAATGTGGGTTTTGCAACCCTTTGTTCTGTGGTTCCGGACATGCACTACAACATGTAATTCTACGTGCATCTGAACATAAGAAATATGCAGTTTCTTTGCTTTAGTACCAGTCTTTTTTCCTCCCCAAATTCAATGGATATTTTTCACATTCCTACCAAAGCCTCTCTGTTTACAGCTTCTTCTCTAAGCAATTTACAGGCAGAAGATCCAAGTCTACCACAGGAAATTTAGGTGATAGATGTGCTTATAAAAATACTAAGTAAAATGATAAATTAAGATACTATATAAAATTAATTTAGACACAAACTAAGAGTAATATGATCAAAGGCTGTGGGAAGAAAAGATGACAAAATTAGACAATTCTGAAATCTTCCAAGAATATATGATGTTATGACAGAGGTTGCATGAAGCCTTTTTTGAAGAGGCTGGGCAAGATAGATGTCCTTCATTTTGGATAAAATCAACAGAACTGGAAGGGACCTCAAGAGGTCATCTAGTTCAGTCCCCTGCCCTTGTAGGGGGACTAAATATCTAGACCATTCCTGACAGGTGTTTGTCTAACCTGATCTTAAAAGTCTCCAGTGATGGAGATTCCACAACCTCCCTAGACAATTTATTCCAGTGCTTAATTTTTTCCTACTGTCCAACCTAAAACTCCCTTGCTGCGACTGAAGCCCCTTGCTTCTTGTCCTGTCCTCAAAGGTTAAGAAAAACATTTTTTCTTCCTCCTCCTTGTAACAGCCTTTTACATACTTGAAAAACTGTTATGTTCCCTCTCAGTCTTCTATTTTCCAGACTAAACAACCCCAATTTTTTTTCAGTCTTTCCTCTTGGTCATGTTTTGTAGACCTTTAATCATTTTTTGCTCTTCTCTGGACTCTCCCCAATTTGTCCACATCCTTTCTGAAATGTGGTGCCCAGAATTGGACACAATACTGCAGTTAAGGCCTAATCAGACTAAAACAGAGTGAAAGAATTACTTCTCGTGCCTTGCTTACATCCCAGAATGATGTTCACTTTTTTTGCAATAGCATTACATTGTTGGCTAATATTTAGCTTGTGGTCCACTCTGACACATCCCCCCCAGATCCCTTTCCGCAGTACTCTCTCTTAGGCAGTCATTCACATTTTGTATATGTGCAACTGATTGTTCCTTCCTAAATGGAGTTCTTTGTATTTGTCCTTATTGAATTTCATCCTATTTACTTCAGACCATAACTATTTACCCAAACCACAGGCCACATGCAAGCAAGGTCAGTATCTGAGCTTCTTGGGGAGAGGGTGTTAGCAGAAGCACTGAGACAACAGGCTGAGAGAAGCCACCAAAAAAGCCAAGGAGACAATCAGAAGCATAACCCTGAGAGAAACCCTAGGACAGCTGAGAGAAACCCTGGGAGGATGAGGCTTGTGAATGAGAAACTGCCTCCTCTTTGATTCCAACCATGTTCAGGGAAACAGGTCTTTGTGTGGATTCTTTGTCAATAAATATATCAAAAACTCCTGACTCCATCACCAATCCCCCCCACCAACAGAAAAAACTACAACACCCTGAATATTGTCTAATAGCTCAGGTCAAAAGGGTTAACAGTACTATGGATTGTTAATTTACATTAATAAAATCCACTGCTTCTACTGCAAATAGAATTCTGATGAGTCAGGGTTCTGATCTCATCATCAAATACAGCAGTTAGGTTCCAAACTGATATTAATGGCATTCCAGTTTCTACACAGCTGAGAAACTTTCCCCCACTGAAATTTTAACAGAAGATCTCAGGGTCCTTCTTGGTGCTTCCCTAAATATACCCTTAAGTCTGATAGGTTCATGAGTTTACTTTACCTCTTGCCTAAGTAATTCACTCTTCCAGGACGTACAGAAAGAATAATTAATGAGGGGGTTTAAAACTAGATTACAAGGCTATTGCTTAAATCTAGCCATGGGTCTCTATTTATAGACCTGTCTGCTCAATACTGCAAGATATTGAGAACCCACAATTCCCATTTGATGCCCACAGGATGTGACAAGGTTGGATCCTTCTGCTGCTTTATAAAGCACTCAATTCTCACATGAAGGGCATCAGAAAAAAGATGGTATGTTTTATAGCTGAAGAAATTGTAAAAGATTGATCTGTAGGAATTCAAAAACAGTGCTGTGACGTCGAAAAATTTATAAATGCATGTTTGGTGACAAAAAAAGAATACAGATTGATGCATCGTATTCTTCTGTCAGGCAGATACAGTGTGTACTCTTATAACGTATTTGGGGTTTTAACTTACCATGGTATCAAAACCAACTACAAAAGGACACTGTAGAGAAACTGCATGTGTGAAAGCTACTGAGAGGGCATGGGAATAAAGAGGAGAGAAGAAATTGGGCCCAGAAATCCAAAATGAGCTAGTGCATTACAATTCAGAGGACAAGTCCCTTTAGCCACATCCAGCACTTGCTGTCAAACAGGAGGTGCTGCTGAGTCAGCATGGCATAAAGATGCTGCATAAAGTTTCCAAAAGTGCTAAAATGACTTGGGAACATAAATCCCACTATCAAAAGTGGCTCTATATTTTTAAAAGTATTCAAACGTTTTTCCACTCAGTGTTGCAATGCCTAAATAATTTAGGAGTCTTAATTTCACTTCACTGACTTTTAGTGAGACTTAGGCTGCTAAGTGCCCAAATCACTTTTGAAAATAAGATTTATGCACTGGAATATTGAATGGGACACCATCTAAAGACATTTACAAATCTGGGCCCATAGGCCCTTCAAAGGCTACATTTCAATGAAAGTCAAGGGAATAATATTTAGTCCTGCCATGAGTGCATGGAATTGGACTAGATGACCTCTTGAGGTCCCTCCCTATCTTATGATTCTTCAACACAGGCTCCTAAGTCACCCAAGGGCTTCTAATGTGTAATCCAAATCTGGCAGGAGCTGCAGTGGAAGGCTCTCTAATCAAAGCAATACTTAAAAAGATAAGGACTTACTGAAGATACTCCCTGCAAAGACTAGGAAAGAGACAGGCTGTGGAAGCATAACAAATGCAGCAGCCTGACAAACAAAGTTTAATATTGTACGTGCCGCTTTTGACTCCAAACAACTCCTTTGGAACGTAAATATCTTAGGACTCTCCAAGTGCCTGTCTGATATTACCAATAACAAATTTGCAGGGATAACAGACATCAAAGAACTTTATAACATCTGTTCCTGCTCTATATATGCTATATTAAATTAAAAAGGCATTATTATCCTCTCTAAAAAACTCACTGTATGGTATCCAGTTCAACTCAATAAATTTAGAGTTTATAAAAATAAAAATACATAATTTTTAAAAAGAACTTGGCTAGAGATCCAAGGAAAGAGATGGCTTTTAAACATGTTAAGGAAAACAAATCTCTTCTTATGATGGAAAATACTACTTCAGAGTTGACTAAAGAGTGTGAAATCAGATGTCGGTCAAACAACAGAAAACAGTGAAACGACTTAATTACTTCTTCTTCCATTAAGAAAACGTAAAAAAACCCAAATCATTTCACTTCTGAATATGGCAAAAAAAAAAAAGTTATATAAAATGTTTAAACAGGGATTAGCAACACAACAGGTTATAACTCAATCTTTTGTTTGTTTTGTTTTTCTTGACACATCATGGGGATATTTTGGCATAACTTATTTTTCACTTACTTCCTCTAAATTAGATTTCCTTATACACAGCTTTTGTAATTTAAAATAAATGCAATTCCTTTCTCTCTTTAATGGTTATTCAAGTACAACTGAATAGCATTCACCAACAGCTAAAAGCTCAGCTTTTTCTTCCTAATGTCCTGTTCATTCAAAGATACATACTGCTGTTGCCAGAAGCCATACATACTAAGAAGCTCTAATAGTAAGATAGGCTTCTCGATCAAATGAGCCTTTGCAAAGTTGTTTTGACTTCTCTTGAAGTACACTATTACTTTCTGATTAAGTTGCCTGAAGAATACAAAACTACTGCTCATCTTACATGACATCAGATGTACTTTGAAAGTTTTGATTCTAAAAATCAAAACTCAGTATCGGAGCATGAAATAATAATTGTATGGCATATTTATTGTACTACTGGATTACCCAGCATTCAGTATTCAAAGGCATTTGGGCAGCTATAAACAAAGCGGGAAAAGTGAACCTTTACACCAAGTCTGCAACTGCAACAAAGTATCAGGCATATTTATAATAAAATTAATTACAAACGTGCAGCTGCTATATTTTGTTTATTTATTCATTATTATAGCTGTATAGAACTGTGTTTGCACATTTTCATGAGCCAAACATTCAAGCCAGCCAGAGCCACCGAAGATTGGAGCAAGAATTTCTCCAGGACACTCTGGTTAACAATCTTACTCTCCTGAAAAATGCCATAGTAGTATTATAAGCAGTAGTAATTTTAACAGGCTGGATTAAAGTATGGGTATTACAGGTCCATATCTAGGACCTCAATTCCTAGAGTCATGCAATTACATCGAACTCATTTTAAAAAGTTCTTAGCCTTTTTGGCTGAAGAAATTCCTAAAAATGTGCCCAATGCAGCAATATCTGTCTGAGTCTGCAGACAACCTGAAACAATAGTTCTGAGAAGTCTGAACTGCCCCCATCCATTTCAATGGTATGTTAACTCCAAACCCCATTGCTCTAGCAAAGGGCTGTGCATATGACAGGAGTGCAGCAGGCCCACCCCACCCTAGCAGATACCCACTCCTGGAGTGTAAGAACTAGGGCAACCCCTGCAGCCGCCGTTACTAGACAAGATATAAGGCATCAATGTCAGCGCAGAGGCAGTATAGGAGAGGCCTTTGGAAGCTCTCCTAGTTGGTTTGGATGTGGAGACCAAAGAAGAGGAGGAGCTAGTAACCTCATGACTCCATGACAGCCTTCCGTTTTGGAGGGCTATCCACTCAGCTGTCTCCTAGCTTGAGAACTTCTATAATGCTGTCAGGTGATCTCAGGTGTATGACAGACATGACAGAGATCTTGTGGAAATACAGCATGTGATCATGTAATTAAATGCTGTATTGGAATACATCTATGCAAGGGGATTGAATTAAGGTTGCACAGGGGAACTTAATTCTGGCATTTCCCAATTTTTGAGAGTAAGTTTAATATTGCTATTTTAATGTAGCTTTTGTGTGTGTAATTTCTTAGTTTTTGTTTTGTTTTTTTTAAATCCAATTGAGAAAAACAGAAATTCCATCATGTGGCTTCATACTGACACCTACATGGACCATCGCCAGGGTGGAATCTTTAAATCCACTGCACAGACCTCTGACACTTGAGCTAACAGAGTAACTGTAGTAGTTGATCATCCTCTATGTCAGGGGTGGGCAAACTATGGCCCGCAGGCTGGTTCCAGCCTGTCAGGGCTTTGGATCCGGCCCACAGGATTGCCACCCCCGTGGGCATTGTGGGGCTAAGGCAGACTCCCTGCCTGACCTGGTCCCGCACCACTCCCAGAAGAGGCTGGCACCACACCCTAGGACCCCAGAGGGGAGGGGGAGATAGAGGGCTCTGTTCATTGTCTTTGCCTGCAGGCACCTTCCCTCTCCACTCCCCGCAGCTCCCATCTTATTTATTTCCATTTCAGGATGTTATGATTTGTGTCTTGTCTTAAAAACGATGTTCTTTATGATATGTGATGAGTTTCACAGTGTTTTGGAAATTATTGCTCAACAATCCTGCAATTTACATTTCTATATGTATATCCTGGTGGGAAAAGTGAAGAGGTAAAGCTTTGTAGTGAAAGCAATGTGCATGTGAGCAGAGACTGGCATTTTGCTATGAAGATTAACAGAGCTATTCAGAATTGCGAGTATCTTGGCTTTGATCAGGCCCACCCTGATTTTTTTTTTTCCAAATGTGGATGGATTTGGTATGTTGCACTATAGAAAAGTAGAGGTGATATCAAACCATGATGCCAGATCTGAAATTTTGAGAAGTTCTGATTTGGAGCCACATCCAAGCTTTGTGGCTTAGGTCCATTCCATTTGCACATCTTTTGTGGTGTAAATATGAAGAAACCTGCAACAGTTTCCACATTAAATACCATTTTAGTAGCCCCAGTCTTTTGTGCCTATCACTGTTCTGTGCATTCGGCACACAAATATCGTTACAAGGTATTTGCCACTCCAATTTTTGTCATAAAGTTCCCGGTCTAACACACCATTTGTACACAGGTGGATTTCACGGACTCAAATGGAGTTGCTCCAGATATATTTAGTATCGGATCACAGTGATGTTACCTATTAACAAAATTAGTTTACTCAATAGAAATGTGTAAAATACACACACACACACACACACACACACAGAAAGTCTGGCTTTTTATTTATATATATATACATACTGTGACAAAGCTCTGTCCTTATCTTCGTGGATCCTGCGTTTCCTGGCGGATTTTTACTAGCCTCAGCAGCTCACTGTGACCCTCCACGGAGCCCTTCTCTCTCTGGAGACAAGGTCACAGTCTATTGAGCCATTTTCATCACAAACCAGTGAGGAGAAGCTATCCTTCCTGGCACAGTCTCTATTGTCTCCCAATCTCAGAGACTAATTAGGGGAGGCAGAAAGTGGGGAGCCCAGGCCCGCCCTCTACTCTGGGCTCCAGCCCAGGAATCCTAATAGTATCAGCTAAGATGGCTGACCTTTTATCCACAAAACACAATACAATTCCCTGGGCTACTTCCCCACAGCAGTCCCCGCTTCTTCAAACTCCACTTCACCCCTACCTCAGGGCATCCTTCCTTCTGTATGATAAGTTGTCCACCACTCAGTCTCACCAACAGCATAACTTCCTTCCACAGCTCCTGACACCCACACCCCACCTGACTAACTGGGAAGTTTTTATCTGGATTCAGCCAGTCCCTGATTGGCTTCAGGTGTCCCAATTAGGCTAGCTGTTTCTACTCCTTTCTAGAAGGTTCTTAATTGGCCCCAGGTGTCTTGATTGGCCTGGAGTAGCCTTTGTTTGGCTATCCAGGGAACAGGGACCTGCACACCCTGAGACTAATGTACCTGCCTTCCAGCACTCTCCTATATCCTTCTGGTCTGACTCCGTCACAATACACACATATGTATACGCAAATATATATATATTTGTATGTGTGTATATATATATATACATACACATATATATGTATATATATGTATGTGTGTGTGTGTGTGTGTGTGTATATATATATATAAACATATAGATATACACACACATATATGTATATGTTTGTGTGTATACATATTTTGCCTATGTAAAAAAATTTCCCATTACCCTTTTGTTCAGAAGTTCGAACGTCTCCATGCTTTGAAGCAAGGTCTTAATATTTGACAGGGTGTTTGCCCTGGTACCAGAGATGTGTCTTTTGCTATTCTCCTTAAAAACTTCCCAAAAGTAGCCAAGTTATGAGCCTCCAGAAATCTCTTCGTACGTGCTCAGTAGTCACTTGTTAGAGCTTGGCCTCCAAAATCTCTGAAGCTTCCATTTGCATTGGGTATGCTCCAATCCAAGGCTGAAGGAGCTGAGCAGGACTTTCCTGAAACTGCTGCTTTCCTGCAAGTGCTGTGGCACTGGGCACCGGAACTCAGGGCAAGGGACACTGTCTTCCCTGTAATCTCACTGCTCCTCTTCTGGCACTCAGGTAGGGTGGAGAAGGAAACAGTCTGACTCGATTTTTAAAGAGGACAGGAAGCAGACTTGGGATAAGGAATAGGGAAAGGGAGCTCTGCAGTCTCAATTTTCTTTTTATAATAGTGTGTGTGTGTGCGCGCGTGCACGCACACGTGCATGCACATAAATATATTAATTGGGAATGGGTGAAACTGTTCAAGAGAAATAAGCACAGACTTGAAGCTTTGTATTGAGAATAAAACACATTTTATCTCAATTAAATATGTGCCTGTCATAAGTGTGAAGTAGCCTAGAATTAGTGTTTACCTGTAAGGGGTTAAGCTAAAGGTAACCTGAGAGGTGGACAACTAACCAATAAGAAATTCCTCAGGAAACAAAGAATTTTAAGTTTCAGTTTCTCTCTGGGTCTCTCTCTGTTCACCTCGGCTATGGGATGAACACAGCTATGTCTTTCACTATAACTATAAGATTCTATTAAGTATTGTAGTCAGTAAGTTTACCTTCTCTTTATCACTTGGAGAGTTCTCAGTGGTGAGTGTTGGCTGGGTGCTTCTTGATATTGTAAGCTTCAGCAGAAATATCAACTGTGGAAGAAAATTGCCTCGGGGGAGAGGTTTGGTTTCTGAATCCTTTTGTTAATTATGGTACATGCTGTTCTATTAATGGTTATAAGGGATTTATTCCTTTCTTTTTTCTTTTATTAAAATCTTTCTTTTAAAAAGCTGACTGCTTGTTTTTCATTGTGTAAGATCCTGGTTTTGGATCGGGCACGTCTCACAGGATCAGGCGAGGTTTGGTTTTTTTTTTCTCTCAAGCTTCCCAGGGAAGGAAAAAGTTTGGGGGGTTAGTGGAAAGGGAAAGAAGGGTCCCCAAACTACCCTAGACCTAGTTTGGTGGTGGCAGCATACCAGGTCCAAATACAAAAAAATTTGTGATCTAAAAAAAAACATTTTAACCCAAGCTGGTAAAATAAGCTTGTGGGCGTTATTTCTTCTCTCATGCGGGTCCCCACATCTGTACCCTAAAGTTCAGAGTGGGGAGGCAATCCTAACAGTGCCAAACAGAAGGTAAAACACAGTACAGCTCAACCCTCCTATGAAATAAGAATGGGAAGCCATCAGAAATGGCAACCTTAAGCACAGTATGTGATTCATATTATATACTGTGTTGATATTGAGTACATATATTTTCTAATTGTGTTAACAAACCGCTTCATCGGATCATGGTTAAGTAAAGAGCTTCAGATAAAATTCTCCCATTAAACCAATTTACTAAAACAGCATCACGTAGGGCTGGTCTTCACTAGCGGGGGGGATCGGCTGTAGATACGCAATTTCAGCTACGTTAATAACGTAGCTGAAATCGGCATATCTACAGCCGACTTACCTGCCGTCCTCACGGCGGCGGCGCACTCCCCCGTCGACTCCAGCTTGCGCCTTTTGGCGAGGTGGAGTTACGGAGTCGACGGGGGCGCTGCTGGCGATTGATTTATCACGTCCTGACGATTCGCGATAAATCGATCGTCAAAAGACCGATTGCTACCGCATGTAGTGAAGACAAGCCCTTAGAAAGGAAATATGTTTGCACACTCTGAAACAGCTCCTCCAGTGGTGAAAACAGACATCACTCCATTGACTTCAATGAAGCTATGACAATTAACACCAGCTGAGGATCTATGCCCTCATTCACATTAACAAGGATTCGAGGCAAGTTCATCAAGTAATTAGAGCCAGAGTCTGGACTTTCGGTTTCTGACCTGGCATTGCAACAACAACAAAAAGAAAAAAATATTACCCAGCCTTATCTTGTGTATGTCACAAAGCCAAGTTTTCTAACGTGGCCACTGCTTTTAATATGATTTACTATAAACAACATTTACCAGGAATTATATTAAACTCAGCTCTTCCGAATGTACATACACTGAAACATACCTTTAAAGGGATCTCAAAGGTGTCTCCAGAGGAACAAGGTATTTTAATGATCACCCTTTTGAAGAGAATAAAACAGCTCAGCATCTCCATGATGGTATTTTATATGTCCATACCATTGTTAAGAGAGGAATAAGAAAGGTGATCTCATTACTTGTGTATCCAGATTATCTTACATAAATAAAACAACATTTGGAAATACAATCACATACACACAATCATTACATCATATTATGGTTCATTCAATATGCTTGAAAATTAGTCAAGTATCCCCCATTTTGGATTAAAACAAACAGTTTCAAAAGTGGACGCTGATTGTCAGTTTCCGGGCACTCAGCTTGACAAATCTTGAGTCTGATTTTCAGAGATGCTCAATAGCTACAGTTCCCCCTGCAAAAACATGTAATGTAACTCCTGGTAAGCGCACACTGTGTTTACATTAATTTACAGTTTGCATTGCACCGCAAAAATCATGGTCTGTCAGTTCAGTTTAGAAAAGCCAAACATTTCCTTTAGTTTGTTTACACCTCCAAAATCTCTGCATGCTAGTTCAATAAAGCACTAACTTATCTAAATAAGAACGTTACTCTTTTATCCCAAAGCACAGACACCCAAGCCTTCAAGAACACTTCATTTTACAAGCTGTAGAGATGATCACCAGCATATAAATATTTAGAAAATTGCTGGAGAAATAAAATTAGAAATAAACAAGCTGCTGCAACGCTGTTTGATCTCTCTTGCATATTCAGTCTAACATTGTAGGTGTATATTTCCTCGCAATGCAAAATCCCCCTCTCCCTTGACAACTTCATTTCCTCCACTCTTTGGGAGACAGGCAGATGAATATTTAGTGTAGAACATGATTGTGATTAAGCTTCCAAATGCATTCTTCATCTGGATTCCAGCTGGTACAGTATCTCAATTACTCCTCCACCTCTCCTATGGGAGAGTGTCTTATTGATGTATTGAGCGTCACATGAAGATGCTGGATTAAAAAGCTCCAAATACCCTCCCAAACTTCTGACCTCAATCAATTATCCCTTAATGAAGGAACAGAAAGTTCTTGTGCAAAAAATATTATGGCCATTGCTCAGACTCAGGAACTTCTTATTGCAACACAATCTTTAACAGAAATACAAATAAATGTTTTAAAAGAAATTAAATTGTTTCCCACTAACTTTGCTTCATTTTCAAAGGCAAATTCACTGATCAAATTTACTGTTAAGAGAACTGCTAGTCAGAACATTATGAAATTGTTGAACTTTCTGTACAGATTGTTTTAAAATTTGTTTACTAACCAGCTGTAGCTAGAAGGCTGTGATGCAGGCATTGTCTGTTACGACCTGCAGCCATGCCACCTCATGCCAAGCTCCATCACAAACTTCGCTGCTTGCATCCCTGCAGAGGAGCAAGTGATTATTTAAAATGCTTCTAAAGCCCCTTTGGGCAGGCTAGCAAGTTCATACGCAAGAAAGGAGAGCAGTCTCCACAGGATTGTTATTCCCCCTTCCATGTAGATGGACAGAGTCTTAGCTCCAACCTGCCAAACAGTGCAGCTGAGTCGGTGCAAAGAGCGAAGTAACTTGCACCAAAAGAGAGGACTGGCCCAGTTTACTTCCCCCACATAGCAAGGGAAAAGCAAGGTCCATACAGTAGACTCTCAATTATCCAGGATTGGGTTAACCAAAAAGTGGATTAACCAGGATGTCAAAAAAAAAAAAAAAAAAAACCACGTAACTCACAGGGCTGGCTCTGGCTTTGTTGCTGCCCCAAGCACAAAAAAACCCAACCCCACCAGGGCACAGGGCAGCCAGTGAACCAACACCCTCTCCCCCTGTGATGGGTGGCTGGTGAATCAACCCCTCACCCCATATTTCCTATGGGTGGTGATTATCCAGGATTTTATTAACCAGAATTAATTTTTTCCCTATCATCCTGGATAATCGAGAGTCTACTGTGTTATGGCTATCAGTCACAGTCTGGTTCTTCTCCAACTTTTGGAGCAGCGCACCTATGCTCTGTCTTTATCAAGCTTGATAAAGTTACACGATAGCTTTTGACTACTGACCCCATGACATCAGGCTCTGTGGTTTTAGGTCTGTACCATGTGTGGACCACACAGCAAGAACATGAACTATCTGAGCATGGTAGTAGAAACGGTGACACAGGGTACCCCAATGCAAATCCCTCACTGTGTACAGGTATTAATAGACGGTGGTAATGTCCTTTCTTAATATCTCACAGCTGTCATCAGATGGATGAATAGTCAATTACACTTGCCCCTCCCCCACATTTTCTATCTTTAACGCATGCTTTAATTCTGCTATTCAGCCACTCAACATAACTTCTGTCCTCTGCCATCCTGCCCACTGGTCCAGCCCACTGCCTGGTAGCTTTATTTCCCGCATCCCTGTTCATGGAGGTAAGGATTCAACCCTGCAAACCTCCCTGATGGTCCTGTCACTTTCCTCCACTTACATTTCAATTTTGTGGGTAAAAGGGTGCTTGGTGGGCAAAGACCACTTCGTGGAAGAAAGATGAGGAATTCACAACCACACTAACAAGTGTCATCATCTACTCCAATGATGGTTTCATATCAGTGGCTGGAGCAGTGACAATCTCACAGGTATGAAAGAGGTTCTCTTACAATCAGGCAGTGATTGCCTGAGCTCAGCTTTTACTGATCATCAGAGAAAGATCAGAAATCTCCCTTGAGGCTTGAATTCCATCTGGGATTTTTATGACTACTACATTTTCCAGGCCCATGCAGATTCCTCCGTAACGAATACCTGTTATGGTCACAGAAGAATAAAGTGTAGCAACAGTTATTCCATTAAAAGGTTTCTTCGAGTTTGGGGGGAAGAGTCTGACTGTAATTTAGTCAGTCTATTTATTTCATGATTTGCCTGCAGTCACAAAAATCCTCTGCAGAACATAAAGTCAGCTAGACACTTTTCCCCATTCCCCAGTTGTGCTCTATGAACTTCCCACACCGAAAAATTAATCATGGTACTTAAGAGCTTCATCCATCCTGTCTTCATTTTTCCGTCCTCCTCACTGTCTGTCTCTAACCCCAGTATCTGTTAAAGCTGTCAAGCATTTCCTCCCCTGACTCTTTTTTCTCTTCACAAGCCCCTGATTTCTGTAGTCTCCAGTTATTTTTCTTACATTTGTAGCAATATATCTCTGTATATCTGCACATTTCTCTTACATCAATTAATTGCTTTATGGACCTACGACAGAAACTCCTAGCCTTTTCAGACCATATTAACAGTCTGCTAGACACAGACTGCCCACATACAAGCCAGAGCATGGCCAATCCCATTCAGAGAGTTGTGTCAAAATTTGCAGGGAAGCTGTGGTGCAATCAAGTCTATCTTCAAGACTGGGGTTTGGAGCAGCCCACACTCTAGTGCAGTACTTCTAAATAAGGCCAGCAGTGGTATACTGAGTCCCCACATAGACATTCATTAAATTAAGAGAGCAGCAGCTTAACACACCAATTACATAAGCCTCCAGTATGAGCAGGGGAACAGATCAGTGGCTGGTAACCACTGCGCTAGGACAGAGTGCAGTTGTTTTATAGAACTATTACCTACAAAGTTTGCTTTGTTTGCCACATTTTCTTTCTACTTTAGTACTTCCATTTGTCTTGTGTTGTTGCATAAAATCTCTTTGTAGGATATAATTTAAGCATCCCTGTTTTTTTCATCCAAATCAATGAATAAAAAAAGAAAAGTGTGGAATGGTTGCATTACGTACGTAAAGGCGGAACGTGCCATTTTTATAAGAATCTGTATTAAAACCACCTCTGCAAGAGAAAACCACTGCCTAAACTGGGGAAAGGAAGAAGGGGAGGAGGGATACTTAAATTATCTTTCTGATTATGGAAGTGCTTAACACAATTCACCCCACACACTTAAAAAATCCTTAGAAGCTAGAAGAGGCTTCACAGTCACCTAAAGTATTGTAAACTCATGAAAAATAAATTTAATCATCAAAACCAGGACCAGCAAGAGCCACTCTTCGTAACACAAAAAAGTGTTCAGCTGCATTATGAAAAACATTGCTTTGGGGAGATCAATTAATCTCAAAGGGCTTAACTTCCTGCATTAGAAATGATCAAAGACAGATGTACTAAAGGGATCCTTTCTATCAAGCATGGTGTCCATCTGCTCTATTAGTGTTCTAATTGCAATGTTTATCATCAGTTTAAGATCCCATGTTTTTCTTTGAATTTAAACGTTTATGTACAATTCCCCTAAGAACTCTGAAGGTGAATAAAAAATGGCATGTGGCTATTCACCCAAAAAGTTGTTATTAACTTTATGTATAACCCAACTTTTCCAAGGTTCCTGGTTCTTCAAACATTACATATACATCTAGCAGTGTCTACCCAGTCTTCTGGGAGCCTAAATTAAGGATTACAACATGAACAGACACAAAACTGCACATAAATATATTTGTCTCAGTCCACAGCTTCCTTGACAGCCTTCAGTAAGGGAATGTCTACACTTAGAGGTAGAGGTGTGAGTCCCATCTTGAGGAGACATACTCGTGCTAGCTCTAACCAAGCTAACATGGTAAAAATAGAGAGCAGCCATAGCAACATAAGTGTCAGGAGAGTTAGCTGCCCCAAGAATATACATATGCTTGCAAATTATAACCTGGGTACTGGAGGGCTGTCTTGAGGTAACGATTTTGAAGATCACAGCGTTTGACTTGCCAGCAACTTCCTCTCATTTATATGAAAAGAGTGTCAACTAGAGAGCCTCTGCTGATCTTACCTATGGCAATATTTCATAAGGAAAGATGCAGCCTTCTATTGGTAAACAGAGGGGCTTGATTATTTTTTGTTTTTATATTTTTAAAGCAATGTAATGGTAGGTTTAGTGCCCATGTAACAGAGTAAGAGCACTAGCTTCAGATTTTCTATACTCATGGGAGACTGGCATTTATACAGTGTATATGTAAATATTTATTATTTTAATTGCCTATTGTCAGAGACTGATGCACAAATAACCGAAGGAGGGACTGCTGCACTGTGGAGAATAGTGTAAAATGGGGCCAAGATAGCACTATCTCTGCCTCCAAAACCCCCAGACCCAGAACTGTAGAGTGGAGACACCCCTCTCTCAGGAGGAAGGTTTTGCCTCCCCTCCTCATGGTAATGTGATGTTGGAGAAAATCTGCAATGGGAAACCAGCCAGAGACTCCAGTGGGTTGGAGCAGCTGCAAAAGCAGCCAAAGCAGGGACCTTCAGAGCCATGTCTATAGCACTGACTGGACTTCTTCTGCTCTGTCTGATTAGATGTTGGCTCCAGCCCTCCCTCTCCCTCATTGTCTGTTCACCTTGCCTTCATTCCACACCTGCCCCAACCCTCACCCCTTCCTTTCAATGCCCCTCCTCCCTTCACTGCTGTTTCCATTTAGCTGAACCCCTCCAATTAAACCGCTCCCAAAAAAGTCAACCAGTCATGGTGCTAACCGATTTTTACTGCCCTCCCACTTGTCTTTCTGCTGTTGTGTTTTAACCCTTCCCTCACCCAATGTCTGTCTGGTCTACTGAGATTTCAAGCTCTTTCGGGCAAGGACTGTCTACAACTCTGTGCATAGCACTTAGTGCAATGGGGCCCTTTTGGGTTGTCCCTTGAGTAACACCATAATAAACATGATTAACAAGTAAGTGACCAGGTCAAAGCCCCATTGTGCTAGACTGCTGCCTTTTTAGATGTAAAATTCTCAGCTATTAGTTCATCAAAATGCTATTATAGCAGGAGAAATGAATATAAATTCCCAACAAGCCTACATCATCTCTAAACTCTCACTCTCTCAGCCACAAAACAGTACTAACTTAATACTCTGGAGTAGCACCAAGTACTTGGTCTCTACTACAACCTCTCAAACCAACCAAGAAAAAAACATTAGTGAGCTTAGAACAGAGTCCAATCCAATCTTTCTTAGCCAGTAGCATAGAGGACCCAGCGGTAAGACTTCAGGGGAAAAGGATATATTTTAAGAAAATAAAATGCAGGTGAAAATCCATCTGGAAGGCAAGTTGCACTGGAAGACAAAGGCCAGTTAACCAATAATATTGATTCGTTTACCCTTAAGTCTTCAGAATTGGAAGTCTAATGTCTCTACATTAGCTTTTAAACATTTTGTCTTCCTTCCTTCCCAAATCTGAAATTGGCTTTCTTGGCATTCAAATGACTATGGCTAAATTATTGGGCAACTTAAAACACTAACTGAAAATATTCATTACTGTATAAGCTTTCTAAAGACAGAGTATCTTTCTTCAGTGACACCTGGAGCACAGCACAATGCATGTGTCTATTCCATGTACTATTTATTCAAAGAATAATTATGAGACTATATGATTGTGTTTGCATTTATATTGGTAATACTGATTTACCTTTTTGCCCTAATCTCTCTTCTCAGTAGTCTTTTCCTATCCTTATGCAAATGAAACAAATTATAACTCACTGGAATTAGAGGATGAGGATGTGAATCTTAAATTGCCCAATTCAAGCCTGACCCATTGTTAAGGTACACCCCAAGCAGTTTTCCTTTAGTGTTCTTATGCAATCTAGCCCCAGAATCTAGCCAAATTTTAAATACACATTGACACCAATAAATATACTGTCTCAGATCAATTTATTGCGAAGTTTAGATACTAATCCATTATGCACTTTCACTGGCACTTATTCTAACACCCACATCTCTGAAAAAATCCCAACTTCCATTTTTGCACATCACCCTCCAGGAATATTTCTTCTTCCTCTCATATGTGGAATTCCTCCATAATTACACCTACCTCAGACACCGGCAGGTATTCAGGTTCATGAGACAGCAAACAGCTTTTCAAGATAAAAGTATCACAGCTTTGATGTATCAGACCGCGCTGGGCTAGAAACAGGAATGTATAACATGGGAAAGGAGGGATTCTTAGCACTCACTTCCATTCCTGCGAGGGCCAGAAATATTGGACTTTCATTTGTTTGGGATACTCAGAATAAAACTTACTCATGACTATTGCACTCATCCTAAACTCCTTCTGATAAAACTTTTCTACCACATTTAATTATCAGGTATTTTGTATTGCCTGTTGTTACAAGAAAGCTCTAATCATACCTTGCTAATAAACTAAATTAATTAAAGATTAGTCATCCACCTTGTCTCTTAACACGACTTAGTAACCCATGTGGCAGACGGTTTTCCATTTGGCACAAGGATTTCAGCACTGCCTGGGGGAGGAGGGGAAATGTCACACTGTTTTCTCTTTTAAATCAAGCCTATCTAGTGTTCTTTCAAAAAACAGCTCATTGCACACTTTGTGATGTAGATTCTTAAAGTCAGAATGTGATATTGAGTTCCTTCTCAAGTGGCGCTTAAGAATCTAATATGTAGTAGATCTATTTTTTCTCTAACTATTCAAGGAGATTCTAATAAGAAGCATGTTGCTAGCTCTGATCTGCCATGTTCACGCTAAATAGTGCTTTATTTCCACAGGTGGTACCATTGAAGTAAGCTTGACTAGCCATAAACCTACTAGCCAGGATATGCTAAGCTTTCCTTGAAAAAAAAATATCTTTTTTTGCAAATGAACAGTAACTCAGAATAGTGAATAGCACATCCATTAAAGATCCATGAAAGCCGCAATGTTTATACCAAGGGTGCAATAAAAACCTTTGCAGAGAAAACGAAAATGGGAAATACTGCTATGCAACTCAATGTAAATTGTTAAGATATAGATCATGCTTAGCAGCACTGAAATCTTTTATCTATCTACATATTCTTATTAATGAAGCACATCAAGCTGATGGAAAATGCTCTTCCATTATTCAACATATCTAGTATTAAATCTCTTCAAGTAGTCTGAGAAACATTATTATGTTACTCCTCTTCAGCCAACAAAGTCAGCATAAAATAAAAACCTTAGATACTACAAGTAAAAAGAATATTTGATCTTTTGCTTCACAGAATTGCACCAAAATATTACTGAATTCTTAAAGCAGATCTTGAATAACTATTTAAGACCAATATGAATTAAATGTGTTCTAGAAACTATGAGATAGTTCTTTCTGAATCTTCATATAATGAATGGCTAGCTGTATATTACCTATTTTTGTGGTCCTTTGGCATGCAAGAAAATAAGCCTGCTTTACAAGACTTTGCTTAAGAACACAGATGACAAAAGAATAGAAAGCTTAACTTTCACTGCCCATATTCAGCTGCTTAGAAAATAGTTCACAACCGAAACTGTTTTGAAAGCTTGAATTGCAACGTAAAGTCTCCCTTTTGCAAAAGCAATTACAACTTGTTTACAATAGTGAATGTTAGCATTTTAAGATATGATTAAGACCTTTTAAATGACTTATAAAACACTCTTGGATCCACATCCAAAAGCACTTAACTGGTATGCAACCATTCCAAGAACAGGCTGGAATACACGTTAGTTCAGTTTATAGCAGGTGATTGCCTGTGTGCATGTGGAGAAGCACAAACAGCATAACTTCTGCCCTCACTTTGTATTTCCTAGTCTGCCAGTGGCCTTGTGAAATCTCTCAGAGCCCATTGGATAGAGGACTGTTTCAGGAACTGCAAGACCAGCACTCAGTTCTAAGAGAAATTGCTTAAAACAGTGAGTCTGAATGAAGTGCAAACCATAGGTTCTTAAACCCTTTCAGTACAGCTACCCTGGACAGTTTGTGGACACTAGCAAAAACTTAATGCATGGATTTATACCTGCTGCTGCTTCTTGAGTGGGATAGGAGCCTCCTTCACAAGAACTCAAGTTCCTCACATGAAAGGAGACATCTTTCTCCCTACCCCACCCCCCAAAAAGATAAGAGAGCAACAAAGATTATCCTCCTATAATCCACAACCCATGTGTTTCACGCTCAACACTGCTCAACAGCTCTTAGAAATCTCCTGTAACAGGCAAATAATTCCTTCATGGCTGAATCCAGGCCATGAGTTAGGCAGGCCCCATATGGCAGCAGTGCACCTCAAACAGAGTTCAGAGATCTATAGAATTTGGGTGTGTCCAGTTTTCCAAATGAAGAAACCCTTGTTTATTAACTACACCTACATCTTGTCTCTTCATTGTCACAGTGAACACCGTGGAGCCAGAAGAAATTATGATGAGTGGTCAAGGGAACATTCATATTTATGACACCTGTTAGAGGTTTATTTGAAAGATTGGCCCAATGGATTATCTGAGACCTCCATCCTAATAGAAATCCCAGCACCTTATCTCTTTCCAGTTCATATGGACTGACCAGAAAATATTTTTTCCAGTCCTCTCTGAGGAGGTCCTCTTTCATCTTTCATATCTACCTCCAGTTAATATGTTCAGTCCTCTGTGTCTGCTATCTAGTATATTCTTCATACCTTCACTTAAGTTACATGAACATACTCTATATTGAGATTTCAAGAATAGCCCCATCCTTTATAGTTCACCAGTTTCACTTCCAATTGTGATGGGAGTCCAGAAGTGCCAATGAATGCTGTATGCATTCATCAAAAGAAGCTGGAGATTCACCCAGCACCTTCCCTTTTCCACTGAATGGATACCCTGAGAACACATCTACAATCAGAATGCTTGTAGTATATAGGTTGAACCATCATTCACATTTTCAGTATGGTTATAAGCCAAGACCAAGATCAAAGGAATCACAAGTTACCAGTAATGGGACAAAGAGACTAGTCTTCCTAAGTAAATGTGGCAGGTGTTCGCAATGACAAAACTTGCTGCTTGCATCATTTCAGCTCTGAGCATAAATATGAGGTCAAAGTTTCCAACTCCATATAATGTGTTAACAAAGCATAAAGCCATCTTTAACAATACAGCGGAAAATGTGCTCAAAATGTCAGCTTTGCTTTAGTAAGAGCAGATGGGCTAGTTTGGAGATTTGTGCAAAATGCTGTTTCCTTGGTGAACTGAATTTCACTGCAGTTATCACAGCCTCTTCTACAAGTGAATTATAACGTAAATTATCATAAAGAATTTAAGGAATATCTCTTTAATTGTGTTACTGTAGAATCCCCAGCACCTTGCATGGGGACATAGAGACTTTTAGTTGGAAAGAGTGAGTGAGCAAATATCAGTTATCTGGAAAGAATCTCTTTTTTCTTGCTAAGATAAGGGAGTACTAAGCAGATCACACCCTGACACAGTTCTCAATCCCTTTCTTCAAGATGTAACTGCCACTTATTTTACAACAGCGAGGGCAGAATGCTTCTGGCTTCCAGGGAAGCGGTCTTTAATTTAATGCCTGTTATCACAATTTACAGGGAGGGCAGTGGGCAGGCTCCAAACACAACAAGGAAAGGGAAAATTAAAGACTAAAACTCCCCTCATTAATTTGTTTCCTCTCTGGAACATGCTGCCATGATAAAGCTACTGCAACTAATCTAGCATATGCCATCCCACTTGCTTATGTACCAAGGCACAAGCTGGCAGCTGAAGAGTAGAATAGAAGTTCTATTCTTCAGCTGGAGATGTTCTACCCTTAAAGACATCCAATTAACCAAAGACAGTGCTTATATGCTTAAACTACATGACATCTCACATCCTCACCTCCCAGTGTCCAATGTTTCCTGAGGGAGATTGAGAGTTTCTACCTCACAAGGTGTGGGCATCCAGGAATTGAGTTCTATACCCAAGGAAAGGAAAGCATTTCATCTTCCAACCCAGGATTAAACTCCTAGGATTCTGAGCTATGACAGCCACAGAAATTTCAGCGGAAACCTAATTTAAAGAGAAATGAGGCCTTGTTTAACTTACTTCAGCCTTTTGGTTTAAAATTTATTCCAACTATAGAATCCATCTTAAAATTAGTGGCTACTCAGTAGCTAGTGATCATTCCCTAGCCTGTTTTTAATAGCAAATACTTTTCCATATGCAATAGAAAGGTAAGTGATATATAGGCTAGTAAGTAATAGAAATGTATATTGCACTTGTTAGTAACTGGGATCCAGAACAGAGTAACCATATATAGGAGCAGAGCTTTACAATTATAACACAACTACCACTTTGACACCTGTCACAATTAAGACTGTTCATTCACAGGAACATTATGTATTTTGGAGTACATAATACACATACCACACAATGTGTACAGAATATATACGCTAGTATATTGTGGCCATGTCATGTACAGTATAAGTACATTGCCAAGAAGAAGAAAAAAGCAAAGAAAATTTATTATTTTTGTTGTGGATCTCATAATGTAAGAGGTATACATAAAATCTAGTAGGCAAATCAATTGAAAATGCATAAAAGTTTCTCTGCACTGCACTACTGGAACTACGTTGCCTAAAATTTGCCCAACTTGTAGCTATAGAACTCTGGACCTACTTGTTGCTTGCATGATGTTGCCAAGAGTTTTAAAAGTGGCTTAAAATTTATTACAAGACTAAAATAAAGTAGTGTCAAATCACTTTAACTAGAATTTATTGACAAATGGTAGCCTAGCTACTCCCCACCATCTCTAAGTGCAACTAAATTGGGCTTTGTGAAAAGAAAATACTTAGAGTTGTAGTTTTACAAATCATTGTGTTTGTGTGTGCGTTAACTGTGATATTGCAAAAAGCTGCAATGGGAGATTTTGGCCAAGAGGGAAAAATATTGGCCTTGCATACTGGTAGTCGAACAATGTTTTCTCTTCATTTGCTGGGCAACTTGTCAGAACTACCAGCAAGTCATCTGAGTCAATCTTAGAAATTGAGT
Organism: Dermatemys mawii; assembly: GCA_007922305.1. Lineage (NCBI taxonomy): Eukaryota > Metazoa > Chordata > Testudines > Dermatemydidae > Dermatemys > Dermatemys mawii. The sequence goes on along the minus strand of ML677355.1, from coordinate 6,047,591 downwards.
CTGAGATGAAAATATATGAAGGCAGATAGTAGTTTGTGGCCCACTCTCTAAGTATTGCTAAATTGGTATGAGGAATCTAAATTGTATTATAGCATTATTGTTGTTTTAGCTTTCCTACTAATTCCTCATCTCTGTCCTTTGATTTCATCCTATTTCAATGGACATTATGGCCTAATTTTTTTCAGTTTGGGTTCCTATACTTTGTGACATTTTTAGGCACCTAAAACTAAAGTGACTGGTGTTCTAGATAATGCTGAGCACCAGCAAGCCTTCTGCAGTCAATGGAAACTACTGGCTGCTCAGCACCTCTGAAAGTTTAGTCACTTAGGTTTAGGTTCCCAACCTTAGGCGCCTAAAATGAGAACATATATACTTATGTAACTTGTTAGCAGTGCATGTTCCTATTTCTCAGAAATCTAAGATTTGCACAGCACAGTCCAGAAATGGATGCCACTGTTAATGGCAAAATAATTTCTATTCCCAAATATCAATTATTAATAGGGCTGTCAAGGGTTAAAAAAATAATCATGATTAATCACGCTATTAAAAAAAATTATCCTGATTTATCGCACTGTTAAACAATAATATAACACCATTTATTTAAATATTTTTGGATGTTGTCTATATTTTCAAATATATTGATTTCAATTACAACACAGACTACAAAGTGTACAGTGTTCACTTTACATTTATTTTTGAGTACCAGTATTTGCACTGTAAGAAAACAAAAGAAATAGTATTTTTAATTCACCTAATACAAGTACTGTAGTGCAATCTGTTTATCATGATAACTGAACTTACAAATGTAGAATTATGTACAAAAAACTGCATTAAAAATAAAACAATGTAAAATTTTAGAGCCTGCAAGTGCACTCAGTCTTACTTCTTGTTCAGTCAGTCACTCAGACAAATAAGTTTCTTTATACAATGGAGCCCCAGTATAACGCACCCCGCTATAACACGAGTTCGGTTATAGCACGGTTATACCGTGGCTCTCAACTCCTGAGCTCTCTGTCCCTGGCAGGAGCGGGGCCACGGCTTCCCTCCCCTGCTGGGCAGCGAGGAGAGAAGCTGCAGCCTCTCCTGCCAGGGACAGAGAACTCAGGACTGCAGGTGGGAGCTGCAGCTTCTCTCCCCTCTGCACAGCAGGGGAGAGAAGCTGCAGCCCCCACCTGCAGGGACAGAGAACTCTGGGGCTGCAGACTGCAGCCGGGGAGTTCTCTGTGGAAGCTGCGGCTCTCCGCCTGCCGGGACAGGAGGACTCCGGCAGCCTAGAAGCCTGGAAGACACTGCCCTAAGCCTGC